>VZSF01001224.1:0-124702 GCA_013398295.1 Chionis minor
GAGGCCAAACCACGACACTCAGTGAGATCAAAACCAGGCTATTTGGGGCCAAAATCTTTTACCAGTGTAAATTGGCAGGGCTTCACGGACTTCTGTAAATGAAGATGGCCACGTATATTTATAACATCAGATGGGTGGCTAATTGCTTGGCATTCCTTGAAGATATGAACAGATGGCAGCATAAATGATTAACTGTTATTATTCACCTCAGCTGCTCTCAGGAGAGAAATAGCAGATTTTCACATCCACTCCTGTTACATACTTGGGCAGCGCAGTTTTCTGATCCTGAGCACAGCCGAGGTGGAGGACAGCTTTCCTTTCAGCAAGGAAAGGGAGATTACTCCGTTGCTAATGAACAGTGTCCAGACTGGTGGTGCAACAGCGCAGTAGCCAAAGTTACTATCACCTCAAAAAAAAGATGCAGTGTTTCTCTCTGATCCAGTGGTCTCATTTTTGACCACTTCAGTTTCCACACCAGGCTTACTCATGGCCAGCTCATACCACATTTGTTCTTACAACACTGCTCTTTAGTTCAAATCAACCCAATTCCCTTGTGCTCTTCACTAGGTGAAACAAAGTTTAGTCTTTTCCCTTTGAACAAACTCTTCAGTCCTCAACATTGCATGCCTCACTGACTCTCCTTACTTGGCATCCTCTTCTACATGGATGGGCCTTCCAATCTTCCATGGATGGGCTTGCGCAATGCCACTGAACATTCCTTGGCCATTACATGGCCGCATCACACTGAAGAGCTGTTCTTAGAGCTGTTCCTGCTCCTCTTATTCCCAACCTACGAGCTCCCAATTTACAGCAATGCTTTCGCTCACAACCCTGTGCACTACACCTGCTGGAGTGCATCCCACTTCTGCGACTGGTGTCTCTCTGTTACTGACAGAGACAGCGAGCTTCACAAACTGCAGACCATCTGCATGCCCTTCACAAGTGCTGCTTGGCACCACTCCTGCGTCTTGTCCACAACCACTCAGTGAGAGCATATGCAGTACCAGTTTCTGACTTCCCCTTCTAGCCTTCTCACAGCACCTCTCATCCACCAGTTTGGTCCTGAAGTACTGAGATTCTCTTTTGCTTTCCTTTCCTTGCTGAACAGTTTACCACAGAAATACCAGGCGCACCCAGCACACCTGCTTTTCACCCTACTGAAAAGTATACACCAATATTTTAGGTAGTTTTCAGGCAAAATTGTCTTTTTTTTTTTTTAAACCTGGACATTTCTTGCAAGTGCTGTTGTTCTTAGACATACTTGCTATTCATGGCACACTTTTTCAGATTTTTAAAACTTAAATCCAACTCCAACTGTGCCACAGGAAGTGACAGCATGCTGTGAAACTCGCCCAACCTAACTTGCTAATGGCCAGCAGAAGCATGCTTGCAGTTTCAGAGCACAATATGGCCAGGCAGTGATAAGCAGTGCAGCAGAAACAGCAACCTCCAGGTTCAGGGGACTGCAAGAAACAATTTACACCTTGTTTACACACTAAATATCTGTGTCTTTGTATGTGTGGCTTAGACCATTCTGCATTATTTCTGTTCTTAGCCTTTAAAAATACACATAGATGTGTTCAGAATCCTTGCTAAACCTTTCCTTGAAAGGTAAATCTTGCAGTATAAATGTTAAACAGAGCTTTTAGTGATGAGCATGGAGAAAAAAAAAATATCCTCAGGCCTAGGACACAACAGAAAGCCACCCCACTGTACTCTGGGTTCAAAAAAATATCAAAGGTGCAGTTCATAAAGACATGTTTTAATAAATTAACATTTATTGAAAATAACACATTAGCCTTTATTTTGCTTATTTGCCCCGGTGCAAAATTAAGCTTTAACATGTAAATTGTAATAACAGAATGGCAAGCAGCTTCATAAAAATGAAAGACCAAATACACTTATAATACAATCAGACTCTTTAATCTGGTGGATAAGGAACAGTGGGGTGAAAGGGAATAATCTGGTTTAGGGTCTGATACACAACCTATCTTGTTTTAACATGTATCTTATTAAAAGCCACTGTTTAGCAGTATAACATGCATCTAAAAATTGACAATATGGGGCATAATCCATTAAATAGACTATTTGTAGACAAGAATCATTAGGATGGGAAAAGGATTAAAATAAAAAGAAAAGCACCAGGGCTCTATGGCCCTCCTTGAAGGAAGTATTTTGCAGGGAGAGTGTAATGCCATTTGTCAGCGCTCTACTGCAACATGCTGTAAGGACTAGCATTTGGTCCATTTCCCGCATGTTTGCTGTAGAAATGCACTTCTTTGGAAAAGCAAGTGTCAAGGCTTTGCAAATGCAAGGTTACTTCAGACACCCAGCTTATGGGCCTGGGTGAGGACAACTTTCAGAACAGGCATGAAAGCAGAGGTCTCACTGAAGTTGCTGGTGCTGACTATGTGCGTGTGGATGTTCAGTCCTTCCTGGTAGTTGCGGGTTTCAATACTCTTCACAATGTTGTGCAAACCGCTAATGATGGTTGGAGAGAGCTGAAAGGAAGCCAAGCAAGGCAGGTCAGCAGAAGGAAAAAACAGCATATATAATAATGCTAGAAAACCAGAAGTGTGGAGTGTAACATTTGGCCCTCGGGAAGGTGCAGCAATTAGTTCCTTTCTTTAAAAAGATAGCCACCTTCAGAGCTGCACCACACTGGGAACAGCGACTGCAAAGTCTTAACAGCAGACTTCATCAACCAGAACATGTCTTCTCTGCAGTACTGCAAAGCCCTGCAAGCCTTCACTGCGAGCCCCGGGACACAATTCCCTGATGTGGGAGACCTGCTGTGACAGACCGTGGCACATGAAAAACCTACTGAGCTTTTATGCCTTTGGGTTAATTTCTCAGCAAAGATGGCCTGACAATGACAGAATTAGACCACTCTAATCCTTAAATACTAAGATATCTAAGCCCAGTCCTTTATTCTGTCACAGAATTCTTGGAAGGCTTTGCAAAAAATTACCAGGTCTTCAAAAGCACCTGCACATCTGCCTGCCAGTGAAGTTAGTTAGCCTCCAACATCTAAGTCTTCTGGGGGTTTTTTGACTCCAGGCTGCATGTCTCAGTTCCTGCTGGGAGTGGGGGAACGTTGTGTTGGCTCATTCTGCCAGCAGCTGGGGACAGGGACTCTTCCTGATGCATTCACCCAGTGCCTACTGCAAGGAGCTCTGCTCTCTGGCTTAGTGCAGTCCCTGCACGCCACCATAAAACTCATGGCATGACCCCAAAACACTGTAAAGTCTGCACAGGCATATGGGGCCAAGCACTCTACCTAGCCATTTCTGGGAAATACATGCAAACATACAACAAAGGGATTTGAAGCACGCTTTCAAAGAAATGAGAAGCACCTGCTACATACTGCAGAAGGGTCCACACCACCAATGAAGTTCTTGGCCATACCTGCAATATTTGATGGTGCGGGGGGACGGGGGGGGAAGAGAAAAAAGTAAACTAGAACTTACTGTCTGTTCCCTAAGTTTGTCATATAGAAACTCCAGACGTTTATTTGTGTCATCCAGTTTCCTCTTGGTTTGCTGCAAGAGAAATAAATACATTAAAACACATCAATTTTAAGAATACCATACAGTTCTGGTATCATTGCAAAGAGGTCCACACAGCACATGAAATTCCTTTCTCAACAACATTTTCCTAACAAGTCATTTGAATTCTTTGCTCTGTACTTTTTCCCCCTGATTCTGCTAGAAAAGATCATGTGATATGACTGTAGTTCTCCGCATGTAATTGCTCTATTTAACTACAGAGAATACAATCAGAGCTGCAGTGCTGTGTCCCAAAAACCCCATGTCATTTGCAAAACCAACTGGTATAACTGGTAGGAAAAGTGACAGAATTCCAAGTTGCAGCACAAGTTTTTTTTCTATGGTTCAATGTTAAAGCATAATGATAGCTGGATAAAGCTATTACTGGAATGAAGTATCCAGCAACATCAGTGAGAGCTTAAGGGCACATGCAGTCACTGAAATCTAAGTATCCACAACTCTGTCGTTCTAATTTTATTTTTCATTATATGATTAATAGAATCAGGAGTTCATTTGTAAGTTTTTACTGTCAACAGAAAAACTAATAGCCTAACCCACACTGTCCTTACAGCAGGTCCTTTGTGCTTCCATGATTTCATATACAGTAAACCACCCATTGATACGTCTGGAATTATTTTGCCACCAAAGACTCTAAAAATAACCCCAGTATATTCCACCTGGAGTGCTACAGCAGCTGCTGGAGAAATGCCTTTTTTCCCCACACACACTTTTTTTTTTTTAAACAAAGAGCTAAGGAAATTGAAGATTTTAATCCAGAATATTAAACCAGTAATAAAGTGTCAAGGTTACAATTACAGAAGCACAAAAAAGAAGGTGGTCAACAGCAGTAGAAATAGCATCAGTGCACAAGAGTAATGGAACTTCCTTCTAAATCATGATACACATCAATCCATCTTCACTCAGGAGAGTGCCATTTCCCCTGGCAACTGAAAGTTTTCTTAGATTAAATAATTGCCCAGAGAGAAAATAACAAAGCTTATGGGAATGCTGTAGCTCGAGGGTAAAGACAGACTGGTGGCTGCCTGCTGTGCTAGAAATTAAGAAAAGCTGTTTGGATGGCAAAGGGCATAAATGAGAACACAGCATGTGGATCTCGGGTCACATGTGGAAAACTCCTCAGCAGTAGCTATGCTGTCAAGGATCTGAGACAAGTAAGGAAAAAGTATCCAAGAGGAGCAGATAAGAAAATGGCTAATTCTTTTGGACCAGTTAGCTCTTTCAGATACATGACTTCAGAACATTTGTTTCAAAACCTGTGAAAAGGCATACATGCTATTTTTACAGATGGTCAACTAGGGCAAAGAGGAATAAACTGTCTTCAGTAAACAGCAAGACATCTCTCCAGCCCAAGGAAATTACGTAGAAGTGCAAACTGGTTGTTCTCACTCTTTGCTTCCTGTTTTCCACTTTGAAATGTAATAACTGAGTGCTGTCTGCATTTGTTCTGACAATAACTGATATACACAGTCACGGTGGGGTGTCTCAGTGCTACATGCAGGGAACACTTGCTCTGCCTAAGAAAAATCAGAGATACTTAACCACAAGCAAGCAAAACTTGTTGGCAAAGCAGAAAAGCAATTCCAGGGTGCAGGTGTGAACTGAATGCTTTTGCCTTTTTTGTGTGTCTGGGAGAGGGGGCACCCAGAGATAGAAAAGGTCAAAGGGTCCGTGCAGTATACAACTTCTATCCCTGCAGTCTATAGCCTAACCCCTAAAGAAAGGATTTTCAGCAACTGAATGCTACTGAACCTTATGAGGCTGTCCAAAGAAAAGTCTATGGCCTTGAAAAGTTTCTGTAAAGGAGCGCGTGGGCGAGTCCACTCTGAAACTGCTGGGCTGAGACCCACATGGGAAAGGAGTATGTACACAGAAGTGTCAAATCTTAACTACAGAATCAGCTGATACTGTACAGTGGACATAAGTGACACTGAACACCCAATATACTCCCACTGCCACAGAGCCCATAGGCAGCTCAGCTCCCCGTCACTATAACAGGAGCATGAGTCTGTGCTGCTGACCAAGCACGTTTAGTGCACAAAGCCCTCTGCACGCCACCAGCCTTGTCTTTAAGCATCCAGCAGGCATGAACTGAACAGTCAGCATCTGGGCTTTGGGGTAATGTGTTATTTACTGACCACTGGAAGTAAATGAGAAGCTTGGAGACAGATGGTTCATTTACAAAGTACTGACTGCCACAGGAAACATTTTTCCTACCCAATTCCAGTGGTCCTGTTAAAGAACCTTCCCACTTCTCTGTCTTCTTTTAAAATGAGTTATCAGAAATCACAAACCACAGATCAGAATCTGAGGTATGTACTCCCATATGTGAGCCTCGGCTCAGACTTGGCATAATACCAGCTGCTTCCTGCTCTGAATTATAAGAAGTGATTAAGCAAATGGCACTGCATGCTTCCACACTGGTCACCTGACATAAGGAAGGGCAGCCCTTTCTGAAGAATTTTTAGTCTTTTTTTTTTTTCTTTTTTTTTCCAGACCATCAACATCAAAACCTCAACTCTGACCAATTCCAACCCTCCTTCTTAGGAGACAGCATCAGAAGGCTGCAACGGGTTAATTCCCTGCCCATAAAGAGCACCATCATGCTCTGCCCAAGCTTAGGGCTGTAAGGACCTCAGAAAAGCTGCTAGGGCAGCTGGGCTATGCTACAGCCCCAGACTGCCACATCTATGTGCATGTGGATTTTCTATGCATTGCTTGTGGATAGAAGGAAAGGAAGGACAAGCTGTCTCAGGAGAGGCTGTGGTGGCTAGCTGCGCTGCAGGTACCAGCGCATTCACCCAAAGACAGGGGTACTCTGGGTACTTGCAGAGACCTACCGGATCAGAGGCAGACAGCAGGCACCTCTGGATAAGAGCTTCAAACGTAGTCTTCAGAATAAGGTGCTCCTCAGGGATGGGCTTCTTGGTAATCTTCTCTGTTGGCAGTGCCTGCACATGCTAAGAAAAGCAGACCAGGTGAGGCTTTTCCAGGTCACTGTGACCACATGTTGTTTTCAATTAAACTGAGCGGCATTATTAGCCAGCTTGGGACAACTCCTATTTCTTCCCCATGGGTGTGTGGAGGTGACATTAGCTATTGCTCCCTCTGGAGAGCTGTGAAATTGCAGAAGGAAGCAGCTTGTTGGTCCATACTGACTAGAGTATTACCTGCAAAGAGGTAATGTCTAGGTGGAGATTACAGTAGCAAAATACCGACATGGTGCAAAGCTCATGACTAAAGACTCTGCAGTAGACTTTGGAGGTACAAGAAATGCCTGGCCAGTCAGAGCCCAGCCTGCAAGACTCTGCAGATGTACAAACTGAAACCATGCAATGCTGGGGCTACGTTACCTGGATGGCATTGCCAATTGGGGCCCCAGGGGCGCCCTCTGTGCTGGGTTTGGAAGCAGCAGGTGGCACAACGCATGGCCCCAGGGGCTGGGGAGCAGGTGGGTAGCCACCCTGCAGCACAGGCTGCCCTGGAGGGAGGTGTGGAGGCTGGAAGCTGGGTGTGCCCATGGGCGCTGCCGGAGCTGGAGGCTGCTGCACCTGGGACTGTGGATCTGCCAGCAGGTTCATGATGGGCGAGGTGATGGGAACCGGGGGCAGGAAGTTATCAGGGACCTGCAGAAAAAGCAAACAGCACGTTTATGCTGTCATGGCTGCTGCAGGCAGAGCACAACACCCAGCTCTTACAGACTTCCCAGCCCACAGCAACTGAGAGCTCTGCCTAGCAGAGCGCTGAGCCCCCCAGGATAGAGAAATAATAGGGGCAGGCAATACAGGATTTCACTCTGGCTACACAAACCCATTCCCCTGGCTGCAGCTGCACAGTAAGAAGTGCCCTGCGGCAGTAACATCCTCCAGCATTTTCAGTCCTGTGTGCTCTGTCTGCCCTCCTGCCCATACAGGGCGGGAGCAATCTGCCCAGCCTGCCCCTGGCCACAAGAGCAGACTACAGCCACTCTCCCTCTCCTAAGGAGACAAAACAGAGGTTTGGCAGATCAGCACTAACAGAAGAATAATTGCCCTAATGAAAACTAACCCACACCTACATCTATTCTTACTACTGGGTCATTCTATTTAGAGTTTTATGTCTCACTTTCAAAAGTACATTTTTGCCCATGCAGTGCATAGGTCACAGCTAGCAACACACATCAATAAAGCCTCTGAAAGCCTTTCAAGCTTCTGGCAAACAGGTTTGTGCTAAGGCAGATTATGAGTGCATTTCAGATTCATCCCTAAGCATCTGCCAGTCTTTACACAGGGGCGTTTTGGAAACATTTGGTTGAGGGAAGAAACAACAAAATGAGCTACTGGCCTCTGGGACGCGTCATACAGGAACCCAAACAAAAGAAAAAGCTCCCATGGGAATACACACATTTCTTTGTGCATGCATGGAAACAAAGAAAGATTACGTAACTGCTACCCCAAATGAATGATACCAGAATTAAGCTAGTAGTTTGGGACAGTAAGAAAAATATACCCAATCCTGCAAAGTCACTTAAAAAAAAAAATCAATGACTCACAGCAATGAACTTTTGAGCGGTGGCTAAGTTCTTGGGTAGAAAATGGTTGCAAACTATGCTGCAGCTTGAAACACCAAACAGCTCTATTTTACAATAGCCCACATGTGAGTCATTTTACAATATCCTAAACCACTGCCTCATACAGTGAACATAAGGGAAACAAACATACAAACATTTCTGACAGAGGTTTGTTAAATACCCAACAACGAATGCAACAAACATGAATCCTCATTTTAGAAGGGAGCCAAGCCTTCAGCCCTGGCTATGACAGAAATTCTGGCCATGACATGCACCCACAGCAGTAGCAAAAAACCTGCTTGCAAAGGGCTCTTTGAGTTCTCAGGTCCAGCAGTTGCTCTCACTGACAACTCTTCTCCTTCTGCTTAAGAGCCTGAAGCCCCGAAAGGCAGCATGCCAGCAATGGCGCAGTCAGCAGACACAAAGCATCCCCTATCCATCCTCCAAAAGCTGCTTAATCTTGAACTGGAGAGACTAAAACCTAAAGGATAAGGGAGACTTCTGCCTTCACCTTTACCCAGACCTTATTCTTGTCTGCTCCACCTTTTTTTTTTTCCCTCCTCACACTTTACACACTCCAGCCTGACTCTTGCTTTCCAAATACACCAGGCTCAGAGAGCAGCAGATGACCCTGCTGTGGACATACACAAGACTACAGCAACACCAGGGGATGTAAAGGCTCGCTCTGCTCTGTGCCAAGTGTCCGCAGTTATTCTGTCCTGCTGCAATCTAAATCCATTTTACAATACTACATTGTCTCCATCACAAAAATTGTCTTACTCTCAGCAGATCTCTCAGGGTCAGACCCTTAATCAGGCTAAAATGCTTTCAGCTCCAGCAAGGTTAGTAATCTATAACAATTTGCACAGCCTCATCATTTCATGTAAGTATCATCTCCTGCAAAACTAATTTGCTTTACTGCAAACAGTCCAAGGTATTTTCTTCCTCCAAACCAGGATCAATGTTGTGATTAACAACCACAACTTTAGCAAAAAGCCAACATCTCTTTAGAGGCTTAAATATTTTGAGAGAGAGAAGGCATATTGGAGAAGCATAAAGGCCATTTCTGCCCATGAGGTGCAGCTTTTTGTTTGGTGCTAATGCTTCTTTTTCCTTCCACCAGCAGGTTTCCCAGGAGCAGCTTAAGTTAGTGCTTTTCAACTGGCCAGCACTCAATTGTGTCAAGACAGGATTTCTCAGAGTACCTTCTTCTTCTTGGCAGCTCTGTTCAGGGCGGGAGGGTCGTTCCAGCCGTTCTGAGGCCCTGGGACAGAAAGAAAACAGACTGTAAGTACCTTGGAGGAGGGTAGCGATACCTTCTTGAGCTCAGCTGGGCCAGCTCCCCTGCCACGGCTCTAGTGGCAGGGACTTGGCAGAGCCTGCCCTCATCTGCCTGCTCCTCTGCCGTTCACTGAGGGCCAGAACAGCTTTTGAGCCAGCCAGAGCCTCCCAACACCCCAGCCATCAGACCATTTGGGCTCTGTGCCCACTGTGCAGGTTTGGCATCTTCACTAACTGTTCTCAAGTTCGATAGAAGTTAATTATAAATAATCAACTTTTTCTTCTCTTGGAGGAAAAAAACCACCCAACTTTGAGCAGACACACCCTTTGAAAAGGCAGGCAGCTGCCCACCATGCCCAAAACACAGGTCTGCTAAACAGACTAGAAGCAAAGACAGCTTCAGTTACTGGTTAAAGTTTCTCCCATCTGTATCACATGAAAAGAAATAAGAACCAGTTTTGAACCTTCCCCCCCCCCAAATTATTATAAACATTAATGAGCAGCAGAGACGTCAGAAGCTATAGGTAAATAAGAACACCATTAAGCTGCATCTTTTTCCCAAGAGCTGCTGCTGTGATTGCGTACTGTGATGGATTTATACATGACAGTTAAGACATGTTCCCCAGTGACACAACACAGAAACAAGAGGCGTAAGAGGCAACAGAAGCCTTAAACATTTCAGGCCAGATTCACCCATCCATGCTGGAGACACAAAAGAGCCATAAAACCAGGTTTCCTGTGTCAGCTACAGCATGTTTACAGTGCTTTGTGTCCCAAAAGCTGAGCAGAGGTGCTGGAGCAGGGTGGCAAAATCTAGCGTTTTGCACCAAGGGCAGTTTGTTTGAAACTGGAAGAAGCACAGAGGATGTCTGAGCAGATCCACTCTGAGTCCAGCATGTTGTTCTATACCAAACTTCCTGCTCTTCCAAGAAAGTACACTCCATGCAGCTGCAAGATTTGTACACCAAAGCTCTCATTAGTGCATTAGAAATAGTTCCCCATCTCATCACGGAACACATGTAATTGGGACCACAGCACTGTATCTCCGCATTGCCATGGCCTCACCAAGTAATCAGGATTTATTGCACAAAGCCACAAAAAGCCAACAAAACCAAATCCCTGCTCAATGGACTTTTTCACCACAGTGTTTTTCACTTAGCAGATGATGAATTCACCTTAGACAGCAGAGCTTAACATCACTGCAGAATTTGCTCAATTTATCTGAAATTTCATTTGCTCCCGAGTTTTTGTTAAACAAGTTCCAAATCCAAAGCATGTTAAAGCAGTAAGTGAAAAACAATTTAAAACCCCTTTCATGTCTGCTTTCTCTTTAACCAAAGGCAGTGCTATCTCCTGACAGCCATGTGCCCCAGGGGCTCCTCTGTTCCTCCCTATCCAGAAAATCCCAGAGTATTTCTGATATAGGAAGTCTAACTTCTGCAGTGGTGATAGTGCTAACATGTTATGAGGTCTCCCAGACTCTTACTGCTGTTAATTTCCTGGAATAATTTGCTTTAAAAAAGGAAAACCAGTATTTGTTTCTGTGGTTAAAAACTCCAGATATATTGTTATTGGTTTTAGTTAAGGAAGGAATTAAAAAAATTATTTGATTAAGTTCTGATTGGCAAACAGCATCGCACTTAATGTTCTCTGAAGAACTTATGCATTATTAATGTCTGTTCAATTAATTTCATGTAGTGGTTGCAATTATTTTCAGGTTCAGCGGTACCTAGTTCACCTGCGAAGGGAGAGGCCTGGTCTTGAGTTGGTAGGCTTTCTGCAGATAAAATGCAAGAACTAAAAAAAATATTTTCTTCAAAAATAATAAAACAAATGGTCTGTAATTTTTGATTAGCAATTTAGTTTCAATAATCACAAGAATTCATGAGAAAAAAAACAGTTAACCTAATTACAATGCTAGTTTAGAAACAAGTAATTTGTCCTAACCACCCTGTGCAATTGCTTTTGTATGCCTTCCCTGAAGACAAGCCTGTTGCTCTTTCCATGCAGTAAATCAGTGCTTCTGGTTGCTTCTAACAAATGTTAGAGTTCTGTCCCATTTTCTTTTCTCTTCTGGTGTTCTCATTTTCCATTTCTACTAGCCAGTGCAGCCAACAGACCATTACTCTTAGCAACAATCTTCTCACCATCATTTTATCATTCCAGAAAGCTTTTCAGGAGATGCTTAAAGTACTTGACTGCAAGGTGGATGTCAAGTACTTCCAAATCTTATATCTTTCAAATATTACTCAATTCAAGGTGTCCTCTGAGGTGCATCCAGCCCAGCAAAAACAGGTATGTTCACACAGCACACTTTACACCCATGTGAAAAGACATGTTGTCTGCTCAGACTGCGCAACAAATCCAAATGGCAAAACACAGCCAGTAAATCCTTCGCCATTTCAAAGGGAAGAGGAATGCTGGGGTGAGTACCTCCTGTCCCTGGGGTTGGTCTGATGGTTCCAGTACAAACCCTTCCCTTACCTCAGAATTGCTCTACCACAATTTCAAACAAGATTTAAGACTCTGAAAACTAAAACTCCCTTGAAAGCAGGTTCAAAGATCTATCACAAAACAAAGTGAGGTAGGTTGAAAAAGAAATTAAGTGTAGGCTTTTCTTGCTTAATGAAGCTCCAAGCACAGCTTAACATACTGATGTTATATGCATTTGCAAAAACCTGAAAACATTTATAGAACTGTTTCTTTTAAGTGCATCTTTAAATCCAAGCCAGTTCAAAGGTCACATGCTTTTCAAGACTTCAAATTTGAGATCGATCTTCCTTCCTCCCTCACTCCTGCCTTTAAATGAATCACATTTGCAAAGTGAAACATGATGTTCACAGATTAGATCATCACCACACATAAAAGCACACCCCTTTAAAGCCAAGATCAGCATCACTATACGCTCTGCACTGGAACATTCAGAGTTACAGATGAGATCTACTGGCTGCAGATTTCTGTAGTTCTTTGGGATCTCATGACAACTTGTCCTTCACTAAGCAATGCCGCTACTCTAGAAAATATATTAGTGGTTAACCATATTAAGCATGTACGCTGTCATTTCTGCATTTCCAAAGTACTTTTTTTCTTGTTTTTGTTTTTTTTTTTTGAAAGGTGTAATCTAAAATACTGGAAGAGGATAGAGTATGCTCTTCAGATACCTCATCTTTTTTCCATAGGTCTCCAGCTGCAGGCAGCAGTTGTGTGCCAGCCGCCCCCACACATGAACCACCTGACCTCAGCAGCTCACTGTGCCCTGGAGTCCACCTCTGCATAGGTGACATAAGCAAGACGTAATAGACTACTGTCTATGTTGATGACTCACTTTTACAAGTACACTGGTATTGTCATTAATGTCTCTAATTTCTATTGCCCAGAGTACAGAGCTTCACCTGTTCTGAGCATGCCACATGGACTATGTCACTTCACTGCCGATGCAAGAAACTTTGGAAGTGACAGTGATTGCCAGTGACGCAAGCACAGGGAGTAAAATGGATTAAAAAAATTTTCCTGTTCCTTGCATTTATTTGAAGGTACGGAAGCTATGCTATCTGCATTACAAAGTGCTGCTTCACATTCCAGTCCTAGAACCCTATCCAACACCTCTTCCTCTGTCCAGTTCAATAATTCCTGTCTTAGATATGTAAGTTTAACATGTCCCGTAACACAGGGTCAGGTGATGTCACAGTACAGCCTCTACAAGAACAGAGAGGACACCGAATCTGGATGAAGGATGAAGTGAAAAGGCCTCTGCTGCCCTTGCAGCCTTAGCAGCTGCCCCACACCAGTCCTCTCTATTATTTGACAGAGCAAAAGACTGTATTCTCCCCAAAACACGACTGTGTGTGTGTGTGTGTAGGCAATGCCACGACAGGTGTGGGCTCCCAGACTCACAGACGCCAGGAGCACCTATGCAATATGCCTTTTCTGCACTGCATCACCCCTAACTTTTAAAAGAAGGGAGGGAGTCACAGTGGGCTTCTTAGGGCCTGTCAGCAGAGTCAGCATCCCTGGAACATTCTTCAAATCCTGGCTAATATTTCTTCTGCTCCCTACTTCCCAAATCTGGTCCTTGACTCTCCAGCTGGACCACCTGGATGTGAAGTATGTTTATTGACAGGTTTAGGAAAGGACTGCTCAAACTTCCTGCACAGTCTGACATAAGCAAAGCTATTGTTTCACAGGCTGCTAAGTGAAGAGACAGGTTTGTTATCACAAATGAGGTCACTGTCCCACGGCAAACAGTTACATCCAGGCAGCCACAAGGAGACACTGCGCCCCACCACAGTGCGTGCTCTCTCACCATGCATGCTCAAACATGCTATTACGTGTCAGTCACACACACATGCTTTTGATTAACATCCAGGAAAGAGAAATGTAAAAGCATTTCTAAATCACTTCTGATTATCTTTTAAGGCACTCACAGCTACAGTAAATATCACACTAAGTGGCTGGGAAAAAAATTAATAGGAGTGAACTGCAGGAAAATGTGTTTGAATATGCTGCCAATCCTGGGCTTGATATGCCGCTCACAAATCAGGGACACAGAGACAAATTACATTTGCAAAATTGTTCTGTGAGGAGAACTGGGATCATTTTCTCTGCAACAATTGGGAGAACTTGCTCATTTTTGTATTTTGCTCTCCAGCCACATAGCAGATTTTGATGCCGCCTCACGAGGTTAAAACTGTGCCACCATCCACAGTATATGACAGCCTCACAACAAGACAGTGCTGCATCCCCCTGTCTTGGGCAAAACAAAAGCTCTGTGTTTGTGGCAAGGTTTGACTGGCAAAAGACAGATGACTATTCACTCTGCTCAGCAAGCACTCACTGCAACAACATAGCTGTATCATTGCCAGATGCACAGGGAAGATGTGTTTTAGAAATGCTTTGAATTGACCTCTAAGCACAAGTAAACTTTGTATGGAGCATTCAAAAGGAAAAGATGCACATTTAACTGGGAGAGTAATAAAGCAAACCACCCCTCCCCTCCCCCCCAAGCGCAGACCTGTTCTCTGGGATGCAGGAAGGTCACTGGCTGCAGGCAGAGTACCTGTTGGTCCAGTAGGTAATGCATAAGCCACAGAAGTTGCTGGAGGTCCTGGCCTGCCATGCTGAAAGGATGTGCCAGAAGGAGGAAAAGGGAAGGAAGAGATGGGATTCAGGCTCGTTGGGGAGGGTTGAGGCTGCCCAGGGTACAGTGATGAGGGCACGGAGTGGGCAGGGGCAGAGGGCAGATAGGGAGGGGTGGTGTTAGGGACAGGGTTTGGGTAAGAGGCTGAAGCATGGACAGTGATAGGCTGATAGAGAGCTGGTCCCCCTGTTCCACGGGAGTACTGCTGTGTGGCCTGATATGCTACAAACAGGGAGAAAAGACATTCAGTCAGTGAAATCATAACAGAGGAGCAGGTTTCAGCTGCCTCTGCTTCATTCTCCACCTGACTCTCCTCTCTTCCTGCCCCTTCCCCCTCAAACCACTTACCTGCCCAGCCAAATCCTGGATTCCACAACTCTGCCTGCACTTGCAGGAATGCTCAAAACCTCAGCCTACCACTGGGAGCAGGGAGCAAGAGAAAAGAATGCCTTGGCTGTAAGGACTCCCATACTCCCCCACAGACGCTTCTACCCAGAGCCACCATGCCACGTGGGGTGGGCCTAGGGCACATGGACCCTGCTACTGTGGCTGTTTTCTGGACCACTGCAATCCTTGCAGTGCCTCTCATGGAAGGGAAAACGCTGCCCCAGCTTTGCACAAAGGGACAGCCTAGGCCAAAGACGCAAACAGGAGTTTCTGGAAGTAAATGCAAGCTCACAGCTTTTCACTGCGGGCTCTGCAGCTTAACTTCACTGCTTGTTCTCTGCCCCTCTATGTCGATTTTCTCCTCCCTGGTGCCTGTACTTTCAGTCCCTTGCTTTGAATGCGTCAGTGCTCTGCCCCCTTCCTCACTCACCTCTGCTACTGCCCTTGTCTCCTCATACCCTTTCTCATCTTTGAGTCCCAATGAGGACTGGATGGCCAAGCTGCACACAGATGAGTTGGGGCACTCTTTGCCAGGCCTGTGCTACTTCTCCAGGACTCACACTGGGGGGTTTCTGACCCCAGCACACCCTTGGGAAAGGCCAGCTGAGGAGCGAGACTAAGAGCTGTGGGCAGACACCTTCTCAGCAGAGGAGACACCATCTGACAGAGGGTGCCTGATGTCTGGACTCCCCCAAGAAATGACAATCCTCAGATGTCATCTCAGAAGCTCCCCCTCCTCTCTCCCCTGTCCGTTCCTCCATCCCCACCCCCCCCCATCCCAAGAAATGTGGGACTGGCTTGGTCTGAACCCTCACAGCCCCAAGGAGGGGACTGGCTATCTGCAAGTAAATGCGGCCTCATCACTTGGGTAGCCCCCCTGGGTGGGAGGGAGAGGGGAGCTGCTGCTACTCACTCTGCGGGTACGTTGTCCGGCCTCCTGCTTGTGAGTACATCCTGTAATCAGAAGCTGTGGTTTGCTGCGGTGGCATGTTGGTGTTAACAGCACCTGGCATGATAAACCCTGGAGGAGGTGGGTTGTCGCCCTGTAAAGAGATTGCAGGAAAAAGGGTAGGGGGAGATACGATTTAGTCAGCAATGGTAATGCAGCACTAAAGCAAAACTGTAACAAAAAGACGTATTCACATTTCAAGGCCTGAAAGCACATTCCCTGAAAGAGCCACCAGCACAGGGGCAAATGCCTCCAACAACCCCAGAGCCTTAGGGTGCCCAGCATAACACTGAAAGCACAGCCTGTATGTGCAGTGACTTCAGCAGCAGCAGCGCAGCACATACCTTCCTGCACAAGGAAGGGGTCCTTGCCAGAGCTGCCTGCTATTCAGGCAGTCAGAGTGCCCTGCGATCCGCAGATTTCCATTAAACAACCAAAATGTTAACTCTGAAGCTTCTAATTTCCATGGGAAAGAGGTAAAAGAAAAATATCATCACACTTCAAATATTCCCCTGTAGGGCACGTGCTGAGGGGACTCAGATTCCCAGGTTCTTGAGCTCCCACTCAAGGCTTTCCAGAGCCACTCATCTGAGCATTGGTAAAAAAAAAGTAACATGACACACAGAGGAGCAAAACCAGAGCACACGTGGAAGCTGCTCCTTCCGCCTATCCATACCAGACTCTGTCAAGCACACAGACTACACCAGGGGACATACTGAGGTGGAGCAGGGGCTCAGAGAGGAATAATGAAGGTTATACCTGTGTGTCAGAGGGACAGCCTGCAGAAGGATGGCTGGGAAGGGCAGTAGGAGTTTTGTTACTCCAGGTAGTGACAGTAGGGGCAATTCTAACCTGAATCGAACAAAGAAATACCAATCATGGAAAACAAAACAATAAAAAAAGTCTAAAGGGTTTCACAAAATGAGATGCAAAGAAGTGAACACAAAAAGTTTGCATGCCGGCACTTGTAATGCAGCCATAAAATCTCAGAGGAAGAAGGAAAAGCGCATTCAAGACAGACAAAAATCACTGTGCACTGGAGCTGAAGTGCACTGGAGCCGAAGTGATTGCAGAGTGAAGACAAAGCACAGCAGAGATGCAACTACAACAGGCTGTGGAGCAAGTGCAGTGTTACATGTGTCAGTGAGCCAGGTCTGCCTCTTTCATCACAGCTGCCTATTGCAGCAGCTCCCTGCAGGCTACTGCATGACGTTGAGCATCACTAACCACAGCTGGAAGTCCCAAGTTCCGTATTAAATTCAAACATACTGCCTCACACAAAAGCAGTTCATTTAAATTGAGCTTAAGAGGAATTAAAAGAGGTTAAAATCTGATATTCAGCTCTTGCACATGCACAAACGTACACCTTAATGCTAACTGCTTCCCAATTACTCCCAGTCTCCCACAGTTACTCTCCTCTATCTTCCTTCTTTGTCACTCCAAAGCCCTTCAGTTCCATACAACCACTACTACCTTTCTGATGGCACAAAAACCAAGAACCTCCTATGTCTGTGATGTCCCTCAGCAAGGAGAGGGTGCACCGCCTAGCAGTGGGGTGCACAGCCAGGGTCAGGAGCCTGACACCCCACCTGAGCACAGGCAGAGGGAAAGCTGCAGCCCTGAAGTCCTGGCTGGCTCAGCTGGCTTCAGTCTATCAGTCTCTAACCCTGCACAGTGCTGGGATAACGGTGCAGTCAGCTGTACAACAACTGCTGTTAATGGTCTGCATAACTCATCGCTGGAGTAATCTAAAACACTTTTCCATCCCCCTTCTTGCCTGTTTTCTTCAGATGAAAAAGAGGGTTCAAAAAAACTATTCTGAAAGGAAATCAAGCTTTAAGTGCACATTCCTATTTGGGACAGCAATTAAACAAAGGCTGCCTCAAGCTTGAACAAGGCCTATTATCATTTCAGATAGGATAGAGCTGACTTTCTTACTAGCAGCTGGTATAGTCCTATGTTTTGAATTTGCAACGAGAACGGTGTTGATAGCACACCGGTGTTTTTGGTTGTTGCTAAGCAGTGAAGGCCTTTTCTGCTCCTCACACTGCCCCACTAGCAAGTAGGCTGGGAGGGCACAAAAAGGTGGGAGGAGACACAGCTGGGACAGATGACCCCAACTGACCAAAGGAATATTCCATGCCATATCACATCATGTGCAGTATATGAATCTGGGGGAGGAAGGAAGAGGGGGGACATTCAGAGTGACAGTGTTTTGTCTTCTCAAGTAACCATGGATGGAGCCCTGCTTTCCTGGAGACGGCTGAACACCCACCTACCAATAGGAAGCAGTGAAAGAATTCCTTGTTTTACTTTGCTTGTGTGTGCAGCTTTTACTTTACCTATTAAACTGTCTTTATCTCAACCCACAAGTTTTCTCACTTTTACTCTTGTGATTGTCCCCCCCATCCTACTGGGGAGAGATTGTGAGCAAGCAACTCTGTGGTACTTAGTTGCCAGCTGGGGTTAAACCACAACACCTATATACACACTTTCTTAAAAAAGTCAAACAAAACAAGTATCCTAAGACTCAAATATGTAATTTCTTTCCATTCTGGTTCATCAGCATACCACTGGGCACCTGTCCCCTTCAAGCCCTTCCTGCTGAGCAGGAGCTCCCTGGAAAGCCAAGAACACAGCGTGTAACTCACTCCGTGTGCTTGTGGGGTTGTGCTGCACCTAGTCTTTTATTAATGAGCAGGGCTGGCTTAAATAATAGCTTGAGGCTTTCCTGAAACAGTAGGAGAAAAGAGGGAATTCTGTTTTAAAAAGGATTGCTAAGATCACGCCATCTAGAGGACAGCTGCTGTTTTCCACAGCCAAACGGGAAATACACAGCATTGCTTCTCAAGGCAATTCATTGGTTCAAGGAGAAATGTCAAAGACACAGGAAAGAATAATAGAGTTAATTATTGACAACGATGCATTTAAAATTAAATGCAATGGCATTAGCAAGGTAATCTTGTATGCACAGGATCAAGGCTCTGTCCCTTCCGAAATCTACCTTAACACTCTGGAGAGAAGATGAAGGCACACATAATTGTTGACAAAGCATGAAAGAACAAAGCACAACTCCCCCCCAGTTTTCAGCCCTTCTTCCTTCCTGCCCCCATTTTTCTAGCAGGCAGCGCTTGAAGGGCAGCACTGCCAGAGACATGCCTCTGCTTGTGCCAGTCTCCTGCGTATAAGCACCCACAGCACTAACACAGCTCCACTCTCAGAAAAGCCCAGCCCAGACCCCCTGTGTAAAGCAGGGCCAGATGAGCTCCAGTGCAGCGCTGTGAGGACTAAGGGACTTGGCAGTGCTCTTTAAGCATGCACACAGTCAGGGCTGCTCACCACACCCCAATCTGGTGATGGCCAGTGAGGTCTGACGCAGTGTCAACCTCAGGCTAGAGATCAAACCAGGGCATCTGCCTCCTCCGTTTCTCCTCTTCCTCCCTGCATAACCTGCAGCTCCCTTATTAGTCCCATACTCACTATGTCTTTGTTCTTGCACAGCTCACTCTCAGCTGAGGCCAGCCTCTCTGCTCCTGTCTCATCCCCTGCCTGTGCTGTCTATGCCCCCTTATACCTGGCTGGGAAGGCGTTTTCCTAGTAGGTTCTACCCACAACTGCCAAAACACAACCTCAGATTGATATCGCAAACTCTGAAGTTTGCTTCTCAGTTGCTCAGCAACTTCTGCAGCCAACATCAGAGCTGGAGGTGGGGAAATAATCAGCCCCAGAAGAGGCTAGTGAGCAGCATGAGCAAGTCCCAAGGCCTGCTGGGAAGGGACAGCATCAGGGACTATGAGAGCAAGCACAGAAAAATCCTGCAGTGCCCTCCCACACAGTCATTCCTGGCACTGAAGCACATTTTCAAACAAAGGGTAAAAACCATCTAATCTTTAAAAGCAGGTTACTTGATAAGGTGTTTAACAGATGTTTCCAGAGGAGTAAAGGAGGCATTTGTACTGATTGAAAAGCAGCACCAATGACTTTTACCACAAGGCTCTTCATAGAGGTACATCATACGCCCCCAGCTCAGATCAAGGAAAAAAAATTCCTCTATCCAGAACTTAAGCACCATGTTCCCCGCTGACTGCCAAAACCATTTACCTGCTGGTAATACTGCTGGGCTGGAACCTGTGGCCCTTGCATCTGTCCAGCCACAGGGCCAGCTCGTCCTTTGGGCACGGCCTGTCTCTCATACGGTGCCTTGAGGGCCTCCTGTCCCACTGGGAGCTCCCCCTGGGCTCTGCAAAGCCTGTCACGTAACAGCATGATGTTTGGCTGCAATCAGAAAAGGACAACGAAGGAAAAGTTAGCTGCGCTGCCTGTCACCCAGCGCATCACACCAAGCCCACACACTGATGAGCGCTCTCTCAGATGCCTGCTCTGCTTTATTCGACCGGATTAGTCTTTTCTGGATGAGACATGGGGCCAATGGAAATGCCTTACGTAAGCCTGCCTCCCATCTTGGGCTGCATCATTCCTAAGCCAGCCTGACTCCAAATACCAGCTGAGAGAAGGATGTGAAATCACATGAAAACAACCAAGTATCAAGACACACGTTCCCTGTGACTGGAGGGATAGCTGCCCCTTTGGCAGCCACTGGCTGCAAGGACAACAATGTGAAACAAAGAGGGAGAAGAACAAGGCTCTACTTCTGGCCAGCTCAGCCGGGCCAAGACAGGGAGAGGGGAAACAGCCTGGCCATCACCTCCTGAGGTGCATTTCAAATGGCAGTCCTGCTGGCTAACTGCACCAAGCAGAGACCTTTGCTTGAAGTTCACCTGTTCACACAGAGAAAGGGAGTAAAAAACCCAAAGGCCGCGTACCTGATTGGTGTTCACAGGGAGGAAGGTCAAAGCTGCAGCAATGCTGCCTTGGGCAGCCAGGAGGTTGGCATACTGGCTCATCTTCTCAGCCAAAAGGGCCCCCACAGCATTATGGTCCACAGCCTGGGTGAGCTGCACAGCTTTGCGCAGGATTACTACTTTCTCTATTAAATCCTGGAAGATCAGGAAAAAAGACAAACCACAAATGAGAACTTCCTGATGGGAAACTCAAGCCAAGTGCAGGTTTCCTGGACAGTTACAGCTGCACCGAGGACACTTTTCTAACATGTGAGATGATAGAACAGGAACCAGCAACTGTGCACCAAGTGGTTTCTAACAGCAAAGCCAGAAGTGCACTGAGTATAGTTCAAATCCAAAAGAACAGCTTTTATTAAACAGGATTTCAGGTCCCTATGAGCACTGAGCATGTCCATCAAAACAGTATGATTTCATAAAAGTATTTGGCGAGAGCAATGAAAGTGAACGGAAAACATCATGCTCATCACCACTATTAGTGCTGGGGTGCCACACATTTGTTTGCAATATTTTAGTAAGTCAGTTCTTAATGATCTTAATCAAAAGGGTCTAACTATTTCCTTGGGAGAGTAGTCCATAGTTTTCTGGTTGTTACTGCAAACACAGTTTTCCTGATATTCACCAGGAATATTCCATATCTTGCCTTCCTTACATACCCCAGATACCAGAGCTGGTCTTGGTTGGATTTCCTCCTAGTGATAAGTTACAGGAACATTTTCTGGTCAGTTATCTCATGTTTTTTCCACTCTCACTGTATTATATTGGAAGATACTTCAAATTTGCCAATATTAACATGCAATCTTTAAAATCTCTTTAAAAATCTTTTAACAGATTTAATGAGAGCATACCACCCACAGGATTTCAACCATACATCACTAATAGGAACTGTTTACTGACTGTTCAATAATAGATTTTTGTTCTTCCCAATAAATCAG
Organism: Chionis minor; assembly: GCA_013398295.1. Taxonomy (NCBI): domain Eukaryota; kingdom Metazoa; phylum Chordata; class Aves; order Charadriiformes; family Chionidae; genus Chionis; species Chionis minor. Next base: position 21,664 of record VZSF01001224.1, read on the forward strand.
CACTTCAAAGGCAATTAATCAAGATAACCAAGAGCTCCTACAAGTTTCGGCAATTCCCCATCATAGTAAACAAGCAGAATAATTATGACTCCAACAATACTTTCCAATTTTAATCTCCAAGAGAGCAAAGCAATGCAATCAAAACACAAATTCAAACGGAAGGTAAATCTGTAAATGAAGCCCTCACAATCAAGAGGCTGGAAAGGAACTTTGATAATTCAAACTTGGAGACAGTTAATAATGCAAAGCAAAACAAAACCCAAGCAAAACTCACGTATATTCCAGTTCCTTAATCAACTAAACACATTCACAGCACTGGCAGGTAACATTCATTTAAGTAATTTCTAAAACTGGTCCTTTAAAGGCCCTGAAGGATGGAAGAAACTAAGATCATACTATAAAATAAGTTATTCCATAACTGTCACTGTCATCAATCCTATTCCCCCAAGATATTTGCTATACTGCTGGAAATCAAATCCTGTATATGCAATCCCCTAGAGAAAACTCTCACGAGAACCTTCTTAAAGTTTTCTCTCTAGATTTAACTCTAATTTATTAGCTTTCTTCCCCTGAATATCCAAGCCATCTCTTCCAAAAGCAAAAATGTCCAGGTATTTCCCTACTGCAAAAGATGCAAGCATTCAAAGCCCCTTTACCAAAAATACTCTAATCCCTACAACTACCTTTTTACACAAGCAGCATATTAACATAACCCAAATAACAGAGCAGACACGAGGGCCATCATGCTTCACAACACACTTTCCAATATCATATTTATATGTTATTTCTACAAAAGTCACCCATTCCAGAAGGCTTGCATCCTGAGATAAATGTAGCTATCAGACACTAAGGCTCTACACTAGATTATTTGATTTAAGCACCAAATGATTGCAGCGTGTTACTTCCAACATTTTTCTTAAAAGAATTACCAACCTGAAGGGACAAGGGGCTGTTTCCATCCTGAGCTTTAGTCCAACAAGCAACGAGTTTTTCCACATTGCCGGCACAAATGTAACAGAGACAAGCCTGTGTCTGCAGAAGGCTGTCCCCCTCACTCTCCAGCCTGTTACCCAGGAGATCTAAAAACAAAATATGAACAAAGACGATGCTGGTGAATCACTTCAGTGATCCCTCCATTACTGCCAAGGCTGGGGAAGCCTGCAACATCTGTTGTGTCTCTGCTCAGCAGAGTAAGAAGCGATATTGCCTCTGGGCTCCATTGGTATGGACATACTCCAGTGTCCAGCACAGATTATCTTATGGGAGCCCAGGGCACTTCAGAGGCAGTTATCACCATGGCAGCAAGGATTTGTCAAATGCCTGCAGACCTGAGAGATGTCACAGGGGACAGTCCATCTGCCGACATGAAAATGGACAAGAGGCTCCCTAGACACCATGACTGGCATCTGAGGGGCACAGAGGTGTCAGGCACACAGCTACTGGCAATATAACTTCCCTATGGGTTAAACCTCGGCAGCCATCTGCCGTGCAGCACGCATGAGGGCAGGCATACTAACTGCCTGTGAAACTGGACTCCTTCCAAGAAGTCAAAATTGCTTTTGGGCAAGGAGAGCAAGTGCTTCCATTTGTGTCCTATGCACAAACACTCCAAGACACTGGTCCCTTGTCTGAGACACCTCAGATATCAACATCACTGTTACCCTCCTGGAAAAAGTAAGAGACCAGCAGCTGTGCACTACACAGGCAATCTCAGGACACTGCTGCTCACAAGGGTGTGGGTTCTGAACCCAGAAATATCACGGAACATACTGGGAACACAGCACCCCAGAGCTCTCCTGAACACCCCTCAGAACACTCTCCTCCCTTGCAACAGGACTAAAAAACTGTATTATCCATCAAAGAAGCTAGTGAGGCATTACAATAATTTACTGGAAGGAAAACAACCATGGCAAAGTGTAGTTTTACTATAAGCAGAATAAATGACATCCAGCCTGTACAGTGTCCTTACCACAAAGGGCTGCAAATTCATCTGGCCTGGCATAGGTGAGCACAGCAGCCAAAGCCTCTCTCCAATTCTGCAGATCACAAGACTGCACAATCTCTTTCCAGTTCTTTGTTACCACTGCAGTGATGAGCTAGACCAGAAGCAGAGAGATCACAGTTAAGATCTGGGTAGGACTTCCTTTGTTTTTCAGGATACAGTATAATTTGTATCTATTCAAGTGTAGTCATACCCTCTGTATTCAGGGTCATGGCAGATACTGCATTGCAATTCAACAGTTGCAGAAGAGTACGTTTTACTTCAAAAGAAGCTCAGTGAAAATCACAAAACAAGCTCAGATAACACAGACAGAACAATTATTCAAACTACAAAATGTGCAAGAAAAGACTGCACAATGCTCCGCAAGCTAGGATTGCTGCAGATGGTTTTCAGCACTGTCTCTGCAAAGATAACACACCAAGTATTTAGGTATAAATCTTCTATACAATGCCCAGCAAGGGGTATGAATTTTGTTTGTCAAACTGTTTCATTTGGCTCTAAACTCTTGGCCTCAGGCTGACCAGTGAGGGACAGTTGAAAAAGGTGCTCAAAGGAAGAAGCTGGGAGCAATATCAACCTGAGCTGGCTGCAGTAACCCTACCCTGCACCCACACACACAGGCTACTTGCCCACAAGCCCTCAGAATAAAATTCCAGTTTCTTTCGTGTCAAACTCTGCCTCTGTTTATTTTGCTTCAGACAAAAGACAGACTTGGCAGCTGTGCTGCTATTTAGTGAAAAAAGCCCTTGTAATGCTAAGACTTCAAGCTCAGAAACAGCTAAACAAGCAGTAAGTATACAGTTTGGGACAAGGAAAGAGAAAACCACACCTGAACAACAAATGCGAAGTCCTAACTGCAAGGTCAACACTCACTTGTTAGCACAAGCAAAGATAAGTAGTCAGCTCTCCATAAAAATACCTTTTCCTAAAAGATGAACTACAGTGAAGAAATTTCCCACATACTACAAAATTCTCCTTCCTCTCATTAGGCCAGAGGCAGGAAAAGAGCTGGGGCATGGGGAAGAAATCCTGCATAGTCTTAATACTTGAGATTTTCTTCTTTTCACTTGTCTGCTACAAGAAATGCAAGTTGTTCCTATCTCAAACTGGATTGCAGGCAATAGCAAGCAAAATCCCACTTACAGACCCTAGCCTGTGCTACATGTCCTGACTCCTGAAGTGACTGTGCTTTGTGGCCTTCAGCCCTGCACCAGGAAAGCACTTAAAACACACGCCCATTTCATAGGCTGCCTCCCGCTACTGTAATAAATGCCCTTCTTTGACAATGGACTGCTAAAACGTGACCATGAGCAACTTTCTCCCCTCCTCAAAAAGCGGTGATCCTTGCCACACGTCCTGTGCTCTTTTAAGGCCACTTCCCCTGTTTCATCCTCCTGTTGTTACTTTCTCACATCAATAGTAAAGAAAGACTTGAACAAGCAGCATCAGCAATCCCTAGCATTGCAAAAAGCTGAAAAGAACAAAAACCAGCTGGCCGTAACATGCTGTCTCGTAGACAAAGGGTGACTGATCTACCCTGGGCATACTTAGCTCTCTTCTATGCAGGCAGTGAAACAAAGCATTGGCAAAATGTGTTAAGACTCATCACAGGCAAAAATCAACATAATGCTCCTGGCACTGAACATGGGTCATGTAAGACTCCTGAAAAATGTGACACGATAACAGACTAAAATGTGTACTGCTTAAGATATTTATCAGTGAGAATCTACTACTGTATATGCAACTCAGACACTGGAGACAAGGTAAAGAATATTCTTCTTATATATTGATATCCAGGTAGTGTGCCTCTTCTCTCCTTATCAATGCATGAAAAAAGTTCTCCGCTGTGAGAACTTGGGGATGACTTGAATTAGCTTCTCACAGAAATAAACTTATAAAATGACAAGAAAACTTTAAAGGTGAAGAGGGAATTGCCAAAGGCCTACACAGCCATGCTGTTTCTTAACTGAAAAAAACATACCCTGGTAATTTTGCTCTGCATCTTAGCAAAGTACTTTTCCTGCGTCCTAGAAAGCAGCTCTTGTCCGCCTGCGATGGCCAAGATGATGGCGTCAGCCATCCGGTTATCGTGCAAGCAAAGATCTACTGCGCTCTCAAAGTTACCCGTCAGCAAAGCCTGGGTAATCAAACCATCCACATCTGCAACAAGAGAGGAGTTACGTTTTTCAAATGATGTCACAAAAGTCACCTAAATATGCAAAAGTAAGTGATTCTGTCCAACTGTATAACACTGCACAAAGTTCTCTGCAAACCAGCCTGCTCCGGGCAGATGCTCACAGGTATGCTCAAGTTCATCTCCAGTCTCAAATACACTACGGCCAAAGTCACATCAAGTGGGGCACTGTGAAGCATCACTTACCTTGCTGCACAGCAAGATGCTAGAGGTCCAAATGACCTCTGAAACAACTACTCTGCATAGTGCCAGAAACAAAGTCAAACCTAGATGGGAGTCAATGACTTCTGTGTTATTCAAGATCCCCTGGGAGTTACTGTACAAATAGCGATGTTAGCACCTCATGCTTGATCAGGTGCATGTTCTTTTACATCAGAAATCACTGAGAGTAGCTGCATTTCAATGAAGGGATATACGAGTGCTGTATACTTCCTCTCCTTCCCTAAAGCTGTATTTTCAAGTGCCTCAACACTGCTGTGAAATGAATGGAGTTAGAGGCAAGTCATGATAATCCTTCACAATTTGTGCAGAAATTGTATTCTCACTGGAACACCAGTATCAAGATCAGTATTTATAAATATCAGCATATACAATGAAATCAATATCAAGGGGTTTTCTTACCTCCACTAACAGAGATGTTAAATGTCTTCTTTGCAGATCCCAAATCTTCAGTTTCTTTTTTATGGTCCTTCACCCTCTAAGAGAAAGGATAAGCGTAATTTTTGAGATCATGTAAGCACTTGGTACATAAACCCACATTTTAAAAAATATAGCTCTTGCATTACAAGTTAAAGATAAACCTTTAAACTAACAGTCACCCAACAGATCGTTGACTTTGAAGGCAAAAGTATCCCTGTCATTTGCTAGAATGCTAGTTTAGCACAAGATAATCAACTTCTGGTGCCTGTACAATGACACCTCCTAAGCAAACTGAGAAAGGCCTGGGCTTATCAAAGGACCTCCAGCGCATGTAAACTTACCATTATAAAATCATTGTTCTGAGAGATCTGAGTAGATAATTTTTAAAAATGGATGCCAAGGGGGGAAAAAAGGCACTTGGAAGCCCCAGGTTTCTAACCAGCAGGGAAGGCTTATACAAGCACAAGTATGTAGACCTGGAGATCACAAATACCAGCAACTAGACAGCTGGATCCTAGGTACTGACTTGCATATATGCATCCATGGCCACATATACATAACCCCCTCAAAGCAAAACAACAGCCACAACTACAAAAACAGAAACCCTCTCCCGTCTCTCCTCTTTCAACTTCAACCCCTACCAAGAAGAGTCTACTGTAATGCTACCCAGATTTCACTTTTCTCCACTTAGACTTTAAGTTCATCCTTGAAACACTCTGCATTAGGCACACACCCTAGTTTAATCAAGCAAAACACATGAACACATGCTTAATTTTCAACACAGAAATCCAGCATTGTCCACACTGACTTAAGTGCTTTGCACTCAGTACAGGAGTGCTGAGCAGACAGAAGCTTTTTCATAAAACTCCCCCAGGAATTAAGACAGAGAGCATTTCCTGTAAGTACTTGGGTTTTTGGATTTCAAACAAAACCTTTCAATAATAATACCAAGAGGGAAGTCTCTCTCCACCATCAATTATCACAGCACAGCCCAAGAAGAGCGTAGAAACTGTCACACAGACTGCCTCCTCAGTCATAAACCAGTGCACTAGTGTATGTATGCACTGGGAGTTCAAGAGTCTGCCGAGAACACTGTGCTTACATGCTGATCTGTGAAAGTGTACTTCAGAAGATGAAGAACAAGTACAATCGACCTGGAACATGCATTTGGGATGGGGAGGTAAGTCTGAAACAAGCTTTATGTTTGGCTCATGAAAGGAGGCAGGGTCTGGAAAGTTATTTTGCTGTCAGATAATGCGTGATGTGTGCTTGGTATCAACTAAGAACATGTGACTATCACAGCAATAATGTGCCCATCCAGTTACTTTATGTATGTGACAACACTCTCTGAGTGACAACAATCTCACAATATTTACCATGCATGCTGGTAGGCTAAGGCCATGTTTGGCCGTGAATTCTTTTAGAAGAGATATTTGTTAATAGACACCTAATATCTTCATGATTGCATGCAGCAAAATCTTTACGCAGTCAGATACATGTCTGCCACTAAAGTGACTAATGAATTAGCAAGCAACCAAGCACCTATGCTAAGGACAGCAGTCTGATTTGGTGTCCTTAACAGGCTGCTATATGAAGTCAACAAGTGCACCACTCCAGCATGCATGAGCCGTAAATCACCATCCTCATCTTCACAGACAACTGCAGACAGGTACCAAGCACAGGTCTGAGCACAGGGAGCATAGGCAGTTTTGGGCTAACAGCTCAAATTCTAACCTGAAAGGGAGACTGAGGGAATGGGGGGAGAATGAAGCTGGCCTGTTCACAAGGCGATATGAGCATTTTCAGTACTCTTAACCTCACACGGCAGAGACTGAGTCCTTAGTTGTAATTATAAATCTGTCTCCATATTTAAAACACAGGACTGAAAACAATGCTGCTCAAATAGACAAAAATGAACAAAAGCTGTAGGATCCCAAAGGCAGATGTGGTGGAGCACAAACCGTCTGCGATAAACCTGTCTGAACCGTTGCAACAGACATTCATAAGGCAGCTAGCTACCAAAGCCCTGATACTCGCTGTTCCGGTGCAAAGGGGGGTGGGTGGCACAGTAATGCTGGTGGGAACAACTAGAGAATGAATATTCCCCCTCTCCTCCAGTACCACGGCCTCATGTCTGCGAAGGGTTATACAGGGCTCACAGCTTGGTAATAATGAACCAGAAGGGAAGAAAGGCATGACTGGGAGGAAGGGGAGCATGGAAAAAGCAATGCAGTAGAGTTGTGGCCACAGATCATCTAGTACATGTCAGGGAAATATCAAGAGTGCAAATTACGGCAGAATGAAGTCCTTCAGTCTGGTGCCAATTGTACTCCTTCATTGCCACCAAAATCTATTGACATGATGTCTGAGGCTGTGAGAGTATCTCAAGCAACTTAATAAGAGTTCACATTTTACTCATTCTAAATCTTCTGGTATTTCTGTATGACTAGGAAAAGCCAACAAAATAAAATGCTCTTAACAGTAATAAAGTATATATAAAGGTGGTCAACAGGGTTAGTCTAGAGGGCAACAGATACCTCTCCCAAGAACTCCTCCTCTGTAGCCTGGCGTTCATCTCCCTCATTTGGTACAGATGCAGCAGATTCTGCAGGAGCCTTCAGCACAGAGAAGAGGCCATTAGAAAAAAAAGCCAGCAAAAGAGTAATAAATACTTGCATTGCAGCCACCTTCCCACGAACAACAGCCAGAACCAGACTGCTAATCACAGAAATGCACTAGCAATATATGCTTGAGTATGACACACATGGTAGAGGCCCTCCATTTCCCTGGTCTTTGTCATTACACAATACCCTTGTGCTGTTTTCATCTTACCTGCCTGACAACATGCAGCCCAATTTTTCTTCTCTATTAAGCAACTACACATGACATCTGAAACGTTTACAGCACAAAAGCAATGCAACCCCCCCACTGTAAAGCCATTGGCATTACAATGGGCAACGTCTGAACTGTATTTATTACTCTCGCAGGGAAGTGTTATGGACCACTCTCTCAGTCCTGCTTTTTTCTAGAGCCTGGGGAAGATGCCGCTCTTGAAGCCAGCTGCCAGGCAGCACGGCTCTGCCCTACCTCACAGGCAGTACAAATTGTCACAGTGGGCAAGACACAGGCAGCAAAAAGAGAAGGTCAAGGGACATCACTGAGACCCTGAACTAAAACCTGTGACTGAGAGCCCTTTGTTGGGGAAGAGGGAGACAACTGAGTGGAAAAAAGTGTGTAGTTAGTTTTGTGGTTTTTTTTTTTTTCTTCTTTAAATAAGTACCTTCATCCCATTGAATGTAGGAACTTGGCATATACTGGGTTATTTGTGACTTACTTTGGGACAACTACCAAGCACAAAAAACAATTATTCTTACTTTGCATGTTACCACAGCATTACAAAACAAAACAGAGTTGTACACATGTGTTTGCTTACCTCTCCTAAATCACCATCTGCAAGACTCTCCTTATTCAGAGCGGATGCAATCTAGAAAACAACCAACATTTAAGCAAGTGTGCTTTCATTTTAGAGGCAGATCTCTCCATGATCTCTTGGACTGCAAAACTGGCTAATATGTTGCTTGCAGAACAGTTAACGTGAAACTAAAGCCATTTTCTTTCCCAGCCTGACAACAGATTTACTGCTAAGCCTCCTGGCACCCCAAGCTCTTATGGAAACAACAGCTGCTCTATGCCTTTAAACATTTAATTGTTAACTCAAGAGCCTCAAACCTCACTAGAGCTGCTGGAAACCACAGTAATAAAAATAGTATCAGAGCATGCAGGACAAAATCCTCTGTCTGCTCTGATTAGGGAAAATGAAGCGATGACAATCGTTGTGGAGCAGGGAGCCTGTCAGGAAACTGTGGTTTCAAGCACTGCAGGCTGTCAGCTAGGATTTTCCAAGGTAGGGAAGAGTTAAAATGCCCAGATTTTATTGCTTTGCAAGGCAGATCATGACTCCAGATTCAATTAGGGCCCTCAAAAATGTCAATGTAATGTATACAGTTTAGAATACATGCAGAAAATATTTCAGTTCAGCATCTAGCAGCATTAGGAAGCCCAGGCTCCCAATGTTATCTGCTGCTTTTAGTATTGCAGGCTCTATGTTACCCTTGTAGGCTGGTTTTCACAAAAAGCTGAGCTCAAATTACTGTACAGAGTTTTCTCTTTTTTATCATTAATTTACAATAGAAATAGAATAGAGAGAATAGAATAAATAGTTAAATAGAAAAGAGAAATCCAGGACTTGACTTGCGTATGAAAATCACAGGTTTTAGGAAGACAAAACCAAAACACCATGTTCTTAACAGCTTATCCCAAGAAGCTGAAAGCTGTGACGCTTTTTTATTTTCCTTTTCCTACCAGTAACATGAAAAACAAGTTGTGGTTTAGTAAGTTTATAATCTGGGTATCACAAAATCTCAGACAAGCTGTCCTGTCTTGTTTCTTGACACTAAAAACATGGATTCAACTTCAACATAGAATGCTTTGTTGAGAAACAGCTACATGAAAACATGGCCTTGCAACCCCTCTCATCTATTCCTCAAATACTGAAATAATGGGGCAGACCCAGCATTTCAAGTCACCCAATCCACCTACGCCCATTTTCCCTGGTTCTCCCCATGCACAGGGCATATCAAATCCAGAGAAACAGCAGTAGTGGGCTCCAGGCTACGTGAGGCTACTCCACAGGACCGCTACTAAATTTCAACTGGATTTTCTAACTGAGATCTGCTTTTCAAAAACAGGATTTCCCTTGCAGTGCTTGCCTGTGACTCGCACATCAAAAATTTAGAAGCTGAGGACAGACTGTTAGCAAAAACATGAGTTTGTCTGTAATCATAAGTGTGCCCTGGAGGCCACTTAATTCATACCCATAATGACATTTTTATGGAGCAACTCTTTGAAAATAAAACATTTGTTTGATACAATGAAAACGAGCCAAACACTCAAATCCACTGAATCAGAACTGAAGAAATACTAGACAGTTCCTGGGTACAGCACTGAAAGCAACAAAGAGCCAAAATGCACAGCATGTATCCCCCTATAACACTAAAATAAGAATCTTCTTCCAATTTGGAAGAAAACTCTGTACTTAAGATGTGCAAGTTGCTTTCTGGTAATTGAAATTTTGCCTTTCTAAATGTAACCAGCTTTAATTTTATTTTTTTTTAAATGAATGGTGCCCCACACAAAAAAGGGCTATTCTAGGTCTTCCAAGGTAGTTAAATGAAATCCTGAATACTGCTTATATGTTTTTCAACTGTGAAAGCCTAAAACCAGATCAGATTCCATAACACTAAAGTAGAAGGATATAACATACTAACGAAGTCACATGAATAGCTTGAACCACAAATATCAAAGCTTCTTGATAGGTGAGAATTTTAGATTAGCATTGGAAAATCAGATGCCTCTGAAGTCTGTTGCCTGCTTTGAAATTTTCATTGAACATTCATATTGCAAGGAAGATGACAAAGCTAAAAAAAAAAGAACCAGAGCAAACTGCTTGCTGTAAGAATTTTGAAGTTACTCACGAGTTGTTTATCTAGATAAAATTTAAAAAGCAGATGGAACAAAGAAATTCCTTAAATAACACAACTATTCAAGTCAGCCATATTTAAACAGAGGCTCTGGCACCATGGATAACAGCTGTATTACAGCTATTCAAAGAGCTGCAGCACTGACAAATACTATCTACTGGGAAACACACTGAAAATAACATTGTATAAAAATGTTTATTGTATTGAATAGCCTGTGGATACTGGCAATTGCTCTTCCAGTCCCCCAGGTAAACGAGTATTTCAACCACACATGGCATTGTGGTTTTAGCTGTACTCTGCAGATACATCCATCAGTAAAGCATTTAACACAAGCACAGCTTCCACACATATTTACCTTCTTCCTCAGATCATCTTTCCTGTATCCCAAGAGCTCAAGGTATTTAACACGTGAATCTTCTTCAAAGTTCACCTTTAAAAAACAAAAGTTAAGGAATACATTGCTATTCGGTTTTTCATTTTCTCTCTCACTGGCTTTTTACTTAAATGGCAAATTACCCAGTGAGAGCTATTGACTGTGGAGACTGAGTAATAAAGAGAACTGGAAAGGTATTCAATGACTTGGCCACTCAACCAGGTAGGCAAGGCTTCAATTGGTTACTGTAGGTGAACAACCTACTTCTCTGCTTCACTTAGAAACATCTGAATGTTCTTAGTGAGCAGCAAAAGGTACATCTAAAGCTGTGCCAAAGCTTTACCCCTTCTCACCAGCTCCCTGTGCAAAGATGCACTGATAGGGGATGTCAAAAACACAGGATACCTTCCCCCAAGCCTTGGCTTCTGCCATGACTTCTCATGAAGTCTGCAGACACCCCTGGCACTGAGGACTGGTGGACCACACTCTCTTCTGGTGGACCACCTCTAATGACAGGGCTTATGGGCGCTATTCCCACAGCCTACTCTTTCGGTTCCCAGCATCTCTTCTGCTAAAACACCATAACGCACAGAAGTAACTATTTCTGCACTGGCTTTCCAAGTCAGTGGGAAACTCCTGAACTGCTGTTATCCTGTTACCTTTAAGAAGGCCCACACGTTCTTCTCAAAGTCAGCCTGGGCCATGTCGATTTTCTTCTGGCAGTAGCTGACAAAGCCTTCAGACTGCACAGCCTCCTGCAGTTGGTTTGAGCGGGCCAGGAACTCCTTCTCTGTAACAACCTGGCTTACGTAGACATGGTGACACTGCTGCTGCTGCTCAATGCCAGGCTGTTGCTGAGACTTGGCATTCTCAAATGTCACCAGCTTGCCTCCAAACTGGAATTGAGGCACACAGGCAGTACGTAAATATACAAGTATACACTGGAGTGTATATGAAAAAGTAAGCGCATACACATGTCTGCACATGATTTTATATAGCATATATATGCTTATCATCCAATGGACAAACATTCCTGACATCAAGTCATTGATTATTTTTTTTCCACCACCCCATATTTCTATGCAATTAAGGAGCTTGCTGGATAAGTGTGTGTCCATTTAATAAGATTTGTGACCCACAGCTACTCCGGTGCCGTTTTTTTTTCAGGCAAAAGACCAACTAGAAACCAAGAACTGGAGCTGTGCATCTGTATGGTGCCCAGCATAAATGGAGTATCTCATAATATTGCAATGTAATTACCAGAGAAACCCATGCATCATTCAGTAAATGCTCAAGCATGATGTCTGCCCTGCTCTTGGCAGGTTGCTTATCAGTTAAAAGTCTACTGAGAGGTGGGCAGCAAGTTGTGTCATCATTTGGAGAGAAGTAAATATTTTTTTTTCGCATTGAAGGGACTTAATTCATTCCAGAACTCAAAGTTAATTTACATAGGCCAGTCCAATAAATGACAAAGTCAGCATTACAAAAAGCAAAAAGACTAGCCAAGAAAAAGACTGACAGCTAGCTCCTAGAAAACCAGGATGAATAAAGGAATAAACACTATTATAAAATGACACATCACTCAGTCGCTAGGCAAAACCCCTTCTCTGATGGGAGGAAATTGCATTTAATTTGTACACCAGATCGAGAATAAGTAGACATATGATACTGAAACCTGAACACTATTTTGGCAAAGAAATCTATTCCAAGTGGACAAGCTTCAGGAGATCCCTAAGAAATGGCCTGTCGGTCTAGCAAATAAACCGAAGGTGGAGTCAAAAAAGTAGATGACTCTACTCTCACAAAAAGCAGGGCCTTGTCACCCTCTCACCTGGCTTCTCTACAAATCAACCAGCCATGAAGGAGCCTAGCTATGTGCTGCCACTGTGACTCCTGTTACCTTGATCAGAGCTAACCTGAGTATTCTCCATCACACTGACTCACACAGTAGCTTCAAACCGCACTCGGTCTCAGATACTTGCCCAGTTTGGTCCCATTTCCCCCTCCCAATGTCTACTTGTTAACTCCAAAGCAAGCATGCACATAAATAAAAGTAAAGCCCTAATCCCAAAACAGAAATAAATAATTGCTTGTTTCTCCTTTTTCTTTTTCCCCCCCACAAGCATTTTTGTCACTCTTTTGCTGTCCCAAGCGCCCAGTCTGGAAGCTGCTGTGAGCATCTATCACCATGATGACAAGGGAAGTTCTCCAATGCTGGAGCATAATGTTGAACTCCCATTTTCCTAAAGCATTTTGCAGGTGCCACCACTATCTCCCTCCCTGCCTAGCCAACCATGCCCAGCGTTGTTTCCTGCTTACCGAGAATGATGCTCCCACGGGTCGCCGGATCCATTTGGGTGGTTTCTTTAGGGGCAAAATGACACACTGTGGGGCTGTCTGCTGGGGAAGCTGCAGGGGTGGGAGGTGCTGTCCTGTGCCAAATGGATCGAGGTTCCCAAAAAATGATGAAAGCTTTGATAACAAAAGGGAAAAAAACAAAAGTGACATATCTCCATTAAACTAAATGTAAGCATTTATTTGCACTGGATTGATACTCCTACATGTAAGGCTGCAGACAGCCACTGAAGACTTCCCATGAGCCCATCTTTCTTCCCCTCTCTTTCTGTCCATATTCTTAGCTGAACATTTCTCAATACCTGGTCGACTTGCTTCTGCCTCAAGCCATCAGTGCTGCCACCCATGATAGAGTAAATGCTGATCCGTCCATCGAATGATGCTGCAGACAAGACAGCGGGATTCCTAGGACACCACTGAATATCAAAGCACCACTGTGTGTTCATGGGCAACTCATACAACACCTGTGCAGCAAAAACAAGTGCAACAAATCAGGGCTTTTATGAAGCACCAGGTCCAACAGCAAACAATTCTCCTACCTGCCTTGAGATTGGTCTGCTCTTCTTGCTTCCCAGCAGCCTCCATGTCACTGTACACACTAATAGTGGGCAAACCCTGACAATCACCAAATGTTATCACACACCACTGCTTAGTTTCCCTCTCCTGACATTAAATCTTCTGTTTAATCCACACAGGACAACCTATGTCAGCAGGGTATGCCTGTGCTGTCCACTGCAAGCTGCAAGCTGCTGCTCATTCAGAGCTAATCTGGGCATCTCTACACACTACATGGAGACATGTCCAGGCTCCAAAGTAAGTCTGTTTTCATCGGAAAATTGGAAAAGTTAAAACCCATACTCTGGGTAGACCGCTTGTCCTACCCTGGAACAGGTAAGCCCACCACTGCAGCAGACATTTAACCATGAACTACAGGAAACTCAAAGAGCAAAATGCCAACTGCCTCACTGTCTCCTAGGAAACTGTATTTTTAATAAGAACATGTAATATGATTCAACCACATGTAAAGCCTTCCTAACAGCACAGGATCCATCTCAGGTAATTCAGTTACTATCCCATAGCTTTTGCACAATGTCTGAGTTCTAGAAACACTTCTCACTCTGTCCTCCAGGATTATTGCCCACTGCAGGCAAGGAGCCTTCCACTGTGCCTGAAGCCCTTCTTGTGGTCTAGGGGCAAACACTCAAGTTGCGTGAAAAAAGGATCTGCATCCCCAGGCCCAAAAGGGTGGCATGGGAACACATTCAAGTAGCTCTCACTGATCTGCCATTATTGTAGTAACCTTCAAAATCCCCCTGGTCTGGATAAAAGTTCTTACACTTACAGAAGGAAAAAGGCAATTGCAACAGTAATCCAGCCAGATCACGCCCAAACCAAAAGAGTAGGAAACAAATACTTAGTTTAAGTGGGGCCATTTCTATCCCTTATAATGAGCAGTGACTTTACTTCTTAGCTGGAGAGAAGCAGTAAGGACAAACATGTAGTATCGGCAATACTAGGAAGGAATCCTGCACCATCAGAATAAGCTCAGAAGGCACATATACCAAACATAAGTACACAGGATAGGGAGAAACATCCCATAGAAGAATCATTCCTAGGAATGCAAGCACACCAACACCTGCTTTGCATATGCCACTGTGCCACCTCTGAACAGATTTTTTTATTTTTTTTTTTTTTAAAGTGGTGTGTCTACAATACCTCGCCCGTATTAGGGTTGGAGCAGAGAATTTTAGCATCCTTTCCACAGCTAAGTAGCAGCTCCGAATCTGCCATACTCCAAGCAATGGCCAATATACCCCTGCATGAAAAGTCACAACCAAAAGAAGTTTAATGTAAACATAAAATTGTCATAAGTAAAGCGTATTCATAAGTTAAGTTTCTAGATTCCACTTCAAAATGCCCTCCCCACCCCTTTCTCTTACAAGAGAAAAAAATTTTCAATGTTATCAGCACTTCATTTATTGAAATAGATGCTTCCTATTTTCTGCATGAAGAGTTATAAAGGCGCAGCCATTGTATCTGAAAATTAAACGCAACAGTCATGCGGGAGAATCTGGACACCAGTGTAACAAAATGGTTTGTTTGTCTGCAGTATCATTAACATACAGTTTGCAAACCTGTAGGTAAGGTCAGTGACTATGAATTTTGTCAGCTTATTAGCAGGAGACTCAAGTCAGCAGAACCACTGGAATCACCGGCAGCATTTTTGGAAGAAGCTGCAACACAGACTTAATGCTGTTTCTCTTAATGAAGCGCTGCTTTTGGGCAGTAAGAAAAATTTCACTAACAATTGAGAAGGGATGAAAATCTGACAAAATCTTTACTTGTACCCAAATTTAAGGTTACTGAGGGGCAGAGAGACTGTGTGTGTCCACATGTGAGGCTGTGCCCAGGTGTACCATTATTCAGGCAAAATGAACTACTGTTAACTCTTTTCACCTCAGCTTCCTCTTCTTGAAAAGCTCAGAAACAAAGTAGCAAACTAAGGTGGGTTTTTTAAAATTATTTTAGGATCTGTTCCCATGAAACCAAAAGGCCCCAAAAAGGCAAGCCTCTCAGAACACAGAATTGGCTAGTCAGCAAGTCATCAGATAACACTGCCTGCTGCTGGAATCAGCGCCTCCAACTAAGCAAGCCTTCACAGGGAACTGGGCAAGAAGTGAGATGCACAAATTGGTACACAGTCACCAACACTGCAAACACCATGGAGCAGGCTACATCAGACTCATACCTTGTATGGCTTTCTAGAACACGAAGTGGAGAGGAGGCAAATCTTAGGTCCCACATCTGAATCACAGGCAACCTGTCATCCTCTGAGGCCAAAACCATCTGGGTAGCAACATCAGGGTGCCACGCCAGGCCTGAGCAGTGCATCTGAGGGACAACATCACACCACAGCATAAAATAACTAAGCAGCACTACAGAACAAAAAATAACTAGCCTAAATATGTCTATAAACATGGTAAAACACTGTCGTGAGGCAATTTGTAGCTGTGTTTCTGGGCCTTATTTCTGACTGCATTCAGACTGCGATACTCTCCTCATTTCTGTGAGTGCAGTTAGTTTCCCAAGGTCCTCTTAAAGACATGACCTCGTGCTGTCTTGCTCACAATCCTATGTTTTAATGCAAGAAAACTGTAAAGACCTCTGTACAAATCTTTTTCTCTATTATTTTTATTGATATTTTAATAAAAGCAATTGTTAGGTCACGTGAACATTGTATCACTAGACTGCAATCACATGATGAAAACAGCCTACTGTGCTCCTGCTATGTTAGGCAACAAATACATAAACATTGAGAGTTACACAGTTTATCACAGTAAGAGTGCAGTGACCAAGCAGCTACTTCAGGAGCACCCTGAAATTTTGTTCTGAACTCTTGCTACATTTTCAAAGTTTGTTATAGCATTATTCTATTTAAAACATACAGAATTATACTAATACGTCACTACACTCCACAAGTTCAACAGGTTTTTTTTACATTTATGCTGCCTGAGGAGCAGGCTCAGTGGTTGTAACTATACACAGCAATGTCCCCTGTAACCTGCCCAATGTCAACACTCCTCTGTGGCACTCTGCACCACAGACCCTGCCCCTCCCAAGCTCAGCTGCAGCCTGTTCCCATTTCCACCTCCAGAGCAGCAGAAACATAGGGCCCAGGTCCACCAGTCAGCATCCGGCTAGGGCTAAGTCCTTGTGCTCATCCCACTTGTGATGCCACGGAGGAAGCCCTCTCTGCCTGAACACTAAGTCATGACATCACCTGCTCTGTGAAACTAAATGTGCTCATCCGGAGCACATCAGATGCAACTTGATCTCTCCAGCACACAAAACGTCATTTCTGACTAGCTGAATAGAAATATTTCTGTGGCAGCCCCAAACAGATCAGTAACGGCTTCCTCCAAACTAACTTACCACTATGATCCGAAACTGAAGTGCCTTGCCTTGCTTCAATCTGCATCTGCCTATTTTTGTTTAAAATGCTTACAATCTCTGCATATAACATAGCCTTTTAAGAGAAAGCATCAGATATTTAGCAAGTTGTATAAAACTGGGGCAGGCACCAGTATCCTTACGTCACGTAAGAAGGGGTGCTATGACCTGTTCCCACATGCCCAGAGGCACCCCACAAGGAGCTGTGCAGCTGTGTGAAAGCTAACTCACCCGGTTGTTGTGGTCACTAACTTTGATGATGGGCTCGTTCTTCCTGAGATCCCACACAGTAGCTCGGCCACTAGGGCTGGCAGATGCCAGGATGTGCTGGACTTGCCTGTTCCATGCGATGCAGCTGATGTCCTCAAGAGGCTGTCACACACAGAGAACAGCCTGTCACAACCTTTCAATTCAAAGGCTCAAAATCTATTATTTTCAGGACTTGCTAAGTGACAAATCTGCAAGGACACTTATCCCAGGTACTACCTGTACTGGAAGCACAACTGTCTTCAAGAACAGAAAAATACTCCATGAAAGTATGTCCAGATATATGAATTGCCCTTTTGCCTTAGATTATTAGGCTTTAAGTCACAAAAAAAGTAAGTATGCTTGGAGAAATTCTGTGCATTTCTTTTTACTCCCCACCCCAGTGCTTCTTTTTAGTCCAAGAATTACAAGCAACATTAATCCAGTCCTTATTGCACTATTCTTTCCATCTGTCATTAAGCGCATGGACTAAAAGATTTCCCAGCCTAAAAAAAATAATCACTATTAGACATAAAATATCCTACACAGGGATCTTTAAGATGAGCATCATCCAAAATGCCCACATGATAATAGACGTCTCAGAATAAACACAGTACCAAACCCCACGGAGTTTAAACTAAGACCCTTTAAACTGACAATTACTTGTCATTCCATTTCTCACTTTGTTGTCACCAAATTATCATGCAGTAATAAACCCATTTTCCAGTCACCACAAACTTCTTGCGCAATTTTGTAACAGCTACAGAAACATACATGCATTGAAACAAGTTCCTCCCATTCTATCTCCTTCACAAGGCACAAAATGCTTATTTTCCCCCACAGATCTTCTTTAAAAGACACAGGCTAAATGCTGTCCCTTAAGTATAGCAGTTAAGCATTCCCTGAAACCCATGAAGGTAACTGTCAAACCTACTGCCTCATCTTCTGACTTCTCAGAAGCTTTTTATCTTCCTCCTATATTCCTCAATCTGTACCTTCACAATTTTCAGATTCATGCGTGCAGTGAAACATGCAGAGGAAGACCAGAAGACATGTAATGGTTATGGATACTTAAAAAATTGGCGTAACCTGAGAGACTTGACTCGTTATCACTTGTTGCTTGATAAAATGCAACATTTCTCAAGGACTAAGGAGATACTTCACCTTTCACTGGCCAAATACAATTTTTTTTAAAAAAATATATAAAATCCCACCATGTGAAGACCTCAATCAATTGCTTGTGCAGCCAGTCAAAACTGCAGGTCTTTGTGGATAAACATGACTGCACATCCATGGTTGTTGCATGGGAAGCAAAGCAAACCACTCATGCCATGGACCTGTGTGTGCTCACACTTACAGGCACAGCCAGGAAACCCCACAGTCTAATAAACATGTTGCAAAAATTAAGTACCAATAGAAGGCCTATTCTTGCTGGCCTTTGGGAAAGCCACTGGAGAACATGTAGGAACATACTTTTCTTTATTTTGAGGTGGAGAGATCTGTTACACTACCCCTTAAGGACTGTATATAACATTGCCAGAAATGTAGCTCATGGCTAACTACAATTAACTGCTACCCAAGTCAGACTTCAAAAGGCTTCCCACAGAATCACAAAATGGCAGGTGTTGGATAGGATCAAGGATTTAGGATTATCTAGTCCAACCCTCTGCCAAAGCAGGTTCACCTACAGCAGGTTGGACAGGAATGCATCCAGGTAGGTTTTGAATATCTCCAGAAAAGGAGACTTCACCCCCTCTCTGGGCAGCCTGTTCCAGTGCTCTGCCACCCCCAAAGCAAAGAATTTTTTCCTCATGTTCAGATAGAACTTCCTGTGTTCCACTTTGTGCCCATTGCCCCTTGTCCTGTTGCTGGGCACCTCTAAAAAGAGTCTGGCCCCATCCTCTTGACATGCACCCTGTAGATATCTATAAGCATTGATGAGATCCCCCCTCAAGCTAAACAGACCCAGATCTCTCAGCCTTTCCTCATAAGAGAGATGCTCCATTCCCTTGATCATCTTTGTAGCCCTCTGCTGGACTCTCTCCAGTAGTTCTCTGGCTTTCTTGAACTGAGGAGCCCAGAACTGGGCACAGTGCTCCACATGTGGCTTCACCACTGCAGAGTAAAGGGGGAGGATGACCTTCCTCAATCTGCTTGCCACACTCCTCTTGATGCACCCCAGGATGCCATTGGCCTTCTTGGCCACAAGGACACATTACTGGCTCATGGGCATCCTGTTGTCCATAAGAACTCCCAGGTCCTTCTCCGCAGAGCTGCTTTCCAGCAGGTCAGCCCCTAACATGCAACTGTGCATGGGGTTATTCCTCCCCAGGTGCAGGACCCTACACTAACCTTTGTTGAACTTCATTAGGTTCCTCTCTGCCCAACTGTCCAGCCTGTCCAGGTCACACTGAATGGCAGCACAGCCTTCCGGTGTTATCAGCCACCCCTCCCGGTTTTGTGTCATCCGTAAACTTGCTGAGGGTACACTCTGTCCCCTCATCCAGGTCATTGTTGAATATGTTGAACAAGACTGGACCCAGTACTGACCCCTGGGGAACACCACTAGCTATAGGCCTCCAACTGGACTCTGCGCTGCTGATCACAATCCCCTGAGCTCTACCATTCAGCCAGATCTCAATCCACCTCCCCATCCATCATCTAATCCGCACTTCCTAAGCTTACCTGTGCAGACATTATGGGAGACAGTGTCAAAAGTACCCACCCCACCCCCTCCAGCTCCTTGAGACACCTTTAAAACTGTAGGTTTCAATGAGCTCTCAACTTAAGTGACATGCATATTTTTCATTTGTCTGCTCAGCAGTATTCAACAAATACAAATCTGGTACCTGTGTCTTCACTCCTGGTGTCATTGGCGTGGCAAAATTGTTCAAGTCCCAGATATAGATTTCAGACTCATTAGCACCAGAGGCCACCAGATTAGTCTGTAAGACACATTAACAGATGTTAAGAGTATTGTCAGCATCAGCTTTCACAGTCTCAGCTGCTGGGAGGCATCAGATCTACAGGACTGTGCCAATTGCTCCTATCAGCTCAGGATATAGCCTTTGGCTCACACAGAGCAGTTTAGGGAAAAAAGTAAGTTCCTTTGAGATTGCAGGTAAGACTGAGTAAATTAAAAAAAAATAAATCCATACACTGCACTAGACTGGCATGTCAAGATCAAAATTCCCATTTTGTAGAAAGCTCCTCCACTGCATGACAAACACCCATGAGGTACAGAGGCACAGCCACAGGCAGGCAAGTAGAAAGCAGTGACACTTCTGGGAGGCTGCAGACAAGGAAGCAGTGCTGCTGCTATTACTGCTGAAGAGCTTTGCTGTGGGCAGACCACAATGTGCTGGGCTGGCCAGAAGTAGTGTGGCATTTGTGCTCCCAGCAGCGGGCAGCGCCCCACCCACAGTGACTGCAATTACCCAGAGCAATCCTGCGTCCAGGATGCAAGAGTCCAGGCAGGACAACATGAGCTGAGGGCACTCAGTGCCCTTTGATCACACCCTGCAGCTGGTGACAAGCAAGTCCCGACTTCATAACAGGCAGAAAGGAAAAGGAAGCGATTCAGAGAGGACACAATGAACATGGGCAGCCTTGCTGAAAGCAAGCATGCAGGGACAGAAGTCCTATTTAGAAAACAAATTCAACTGAATTCTCACACAGCTGGTGGGAACAAGGGAAAAATCAACCCACTGTATCTAGAAGGAAGTAAACGCTCATTAGTGACGGAGGAAAGCTTGTTGGTTTTGCGAGCTCTTCTGCAAAAGAGGTTACATTGCTGTGTTTCCTGTTTTGTCTCTTCTTTCCAAGTAACAATACTTACAAGTTCTTGAAGACAGATCCTATCCAACCCTCAAAGGAGATACCTAAAATCTGATGTAACCAGAAACATGCCTGAAAGCATGTAAATTCACCCCATATGATGAGAACAGTATTGGCACGGTATGCGGGTGCTAAAAAAGGAGACTGGCTAAAAAACACCACAGAAGACCACCTCTACTTTACATGTAAGCTGAGCTAAAAAGACCCATTAATTGACAACTGATGAGGGGAAGGTATGAACTAGACACCTTAAACTCTCTCATTCCTCATCCTTAAATGCCAGTAACAGGACAGTTTTTTCCTACTAAATACAGACACTCAAACACCAAATTTAGTTCATGCTTCTCAGGGGAGGGGACAGGGACCAAAGCATTTAAGGTTACAAGTTAAGACAGGACATTCATCTATGTGATGAAGAACAGCAGAAAACCAACCTGGAACATGTTGACATCGAGTGCTCTTACTGGTCCCGTGTGCTTATCTTTCTGGGCAATTATTACTTCAGCATCTCCAGCTATGATTTTGGCTGGATCATACAGAATGACATTTCCATTTTCACCCCCGGCAATCAGGATTCCAGAGACTCTCTCACCCACGGTCATGCTGTGTGGCCCCCAGATCAGTTTGTGGTACCTGTAAGACACAGAGATCCCCGCAGTCTACAACCATCCACCACCAGCTCCACATACACTGACGCACCCCCATTTTGCTCACCCCAGCTAAAGCCTCCAGACTGCTGCTAACAGGCAGAGCAGACACATCAGAGAAAAGCACTACCTGCAATTGTCCTTAAGGATGAATCTCTGTACTTGCAACGCCTTACGTGTCCCAATTCTGCTTGTTATTAAGATGTGGGGTCATAACATGCACAACCAATAACCTGATAATCAGTAACATCCCTCATCACCTGGCTGCAAAATCAGATTAAGTGCTACCAACTGCTCCTGATTTTCAGCTCACATTTGCAAAACAACAGGAGTAATCAAAGTAAGGACTGTAAGCCCATCCAACCACAGTCTCAAGGTGAATTTCTGCTATTTGCAAGCAACTCTTCATAGAAGAGAAGAAAAAGGTGGAATTAGAAAAATTCCAAATCCTTTTCCATCTCTGTGCTTCTGGATGTGCAAGCATTTCATCTGCTGTACCGAGGGCTCACCAAGCAGTTTCACATCACAGACAGATGTCTCTTGGACAGTTTCACATTCACATCATATAGGTGTCTCCTGGACCACAATCTGTTTTCCATGCTAAATCAAGAGTAAACATAATTCCAGAAATGAAGTATTTTCACACCACTTGTCCATCTGTCCAAATTTCCTTCAACTCAATGAACTTGCTGCATAAGCAAAACAGCATTCCTGAGTATTCAGCCCATGCAAAGAATGAATTTCTTCTACACACGACACACTGACACATATCGGGTCCTGTGCAAGTAGAAAGCAAGCACACATTGACTGGAAGGTGGCAAGGAGTTACTCTAGCATTTGCAGTGTTATTAATCTCTTTGTTATCTCTGGACAATCTCCAAGTAATTTCTTTAAACCACAGAAAATTCAGCATGATACTGCAGAAAGCTAGACAAAGAGCATATGTTGGGTGAGAAATACTGTAACAGCCAAGTGCCCAGTCTACTACTGCAGTGTTCAGATTACAGCAGGGATTCAAGGAACAATGCTATGAAGGGAAATTCTCTGTGATATCAGACAGACTCTTTCCCTGTGTATGATTTTTTTATATTTCTGTACCTAATGCTGCAAGGTTACAAGAAATGGAGCGACTGACAGGGTGGTCCAGGCACTAGTATTACACCACCAGCAATATTAGACAGGACCAATAATCCAAAATGAAGGCAGAAAACAGTGAGGAACGAAACCCAGAGTTAACTGTGCAATCGCTTTTCTCTTGCCCTTTGCTCTTTCCAAGATAAAATATGGCTCTATAAAAGCAGTGCAAAACTTTCCTTGGAGGCCAATTAACAAAGCTTGTGCAGGATTTATCTTTTGTGTTTAATCACCTGGACATTTTCATTTGCTGCAAACCAAAATAAGGCTTGACGTATACATTGCTAACTGGGACATTTCTTGTTATCTTTAATTGGGGGAAAAAAAAAAAATCAACCTCCTTTGTAATACATTTTCTGTGGAAAAGTCAAATTCCAGTGTTGCTCACCAAGGGAAGTACTTTCAAAGGAGCACTGCATCGTGGCCATAAGAAGTGTTTTTTTAATTCAGTAAGCAAACGTCACTTGTCAAGCCTTCAAAAATCTCAGTCATAGTTAAAACAAGATAGAAAAAGGAAATTTTAAAATATCAAACACCTCACCCTGCTCTTAGCGAGTCAGTAGGACATGTTAACATCAGCTTTGTCCACAGTGCATGGCATTAAACAGAGACTGTGGCTGTTTCTCACATGCCCCACACACTAAAATTCAGACAACTGCAGGGCACAGATTGTAAGCTGCCTGCCAGCACAACTGCTCTGCCAACCCCACGAATCACTACAACAAAATTGACACAGCATAAAGCCAGGAGTCTAACACCTTGTGCTTTCTCCTGCAAAAGCTACCGCAACTGTTATTTACCTAAATCATAAAAGCATCGCTAAGCAGGGTCACAATCTTACTGTATGCAAATGCACACAATTTCAACCCCTCTCAAGCTGTCTATAGGCAATGCTTAACTTCCAGGAATCCAGCAAATTGCATTTGGTCCAGAACTTTAGTAAACAGTTGTAGGTCCTTAGTCATGAAGTTACAGCTTTAGAACAGGCAACAAAGACTTGAGCCCAATTAATTTCTACCCGCCTCAGCAGTGGAGAAGATGTCAATTGCTTCTCTAGAAGTGTCAAATTCTCACTTGAACATACTGGCAAAATACTGCAATTGCCTGCACCTCCAGTCATGTAGTTTTGGGTCACCATGGGAAAGAATGGTTATACTGACACTGTAGCCAGTAAGAAAAAGTCACGGATCCAATTCAATGGCAATGAAAATTTTCACCTCCTTCTCTACCCACAGAAATATCCTGCACTTCCATCTATGTTGTTTCAGCTCACCCACAACAAGTGGCAGCCACTGGACCAGATACCAGAGAACCACTACAAGTGCCAAGAGGGAAACTGGATGGTCTGATGCCAATGCTGTTTCTTTGCAGAAGAGCACAGTAAGGAGCTAAGTGGAGCTATACAGTTGGGAACTTGGCTTTCCAGCTGCAGAGTCAGGTACGATACTACACACATAACATGATACAGTTTATTTATGTTACAGGAGTCTCCCTGAAATACCTAAATGCAAACAGGATGGGGCAATGTGAAAAGTTGTGACTGTATTTTCATAATTTCACATTTTCTTCTGTTCACTGGAGGATCTCAGAGGCTCTACGAGATAAAGGTTCAAACCTAGCAGCCACTGTCAGGTTTTTTACGTTTACGTCAGAACATGTCCCCTGAGTCCAAGGTCACTGTCTTCACAATGACACCTCACTGTTCCACAACATCAATGGCACTCATGTGCCTTCACCCCTCTGCACCGAACTGCTCCTCTCCTCAACTGCAGATAAACCCCGTGAAGTGGCCTTTCTACATGCAATACGTGTAACAGTTCCACAGCCGTTACTTCCCCCTTACAACCCCACTGCTTACCTGTGAGAGGAGGAAAAGGTGGCGCATGACTTCATATCCAGTGAAGGGTCTGCTAAGTCCAACTCAAATATTTCTAGAGAAGCACTTGTACTGAAGGTTGCATCCAGCTGCTGCGCTGATGTACCTGCAAAAAAGCACGTTTGGCAGTGAGACAGCCATGATACACAGAAGCGCAACTGCAAAAGCAGCACAAGGTGGGGCATTAAAACATTATCCTTGCAAAAAGGACCTTCAGATGGGGTCAGGTTTCTGTTATTTAGATGTGTTTCTACATAACTGTCCTCCCCATGGTTCCCCCTTTGGGGGTTTCTTAACCACTATGAACAAGACAAGCTTTGGGCAAGTCCCTAACAATGCACATTTGTAACAAGGGACAGTGAACTAGCGATTAGGATTGCCGTCACCTAACCCTGGCAGAAAGAAGAGGATGCTTGCTGTCACTCATAGAATGGAAAGCATGTTTTCATCCACAGCACCACGAGCGAACTCCACTAAAGGCACTGCACCATACACCCTACTCCAGCCTTCAGCGACTGAAAGAACTCCTAAGACTTTCAATTCTGATCATGGCAAATGACTTCATGGCAGCCACGAGAGGTAGCCTGCTAGCACACGCTTCCCAGAAACTCACCTGTGGCCAGGTAAATGGGGTGCTGCTGGGCAGGGCTCCATGCCTGCATGGCAGTACGATCGATTTCCTTCAGCTTCATTTCGCTAAAAAATAAAACCAAGAAAGGCAGGGCTTAAACAGAGCATGGGAAGACTGCACCGCCACAGATTCAGCAGCTCCATTAGGACTTGGCATAAGCAGCCAGGGTGATCAGTTTCCAAAAGATATCCCACAGCGAGGCACCTAAGCCTTCCTCTCCAGAGCACGGCTAGGCAGAATACTCCGTTGGCGGAATAACATCGACACGTAGAGGAAACTGAAGGTTACTGAGCAGACCGTAACACAGGAAAACGTGGGCAAAGCTTCAACTGCTCTGAAAAACTCCCTTCTAGCAGCATCAAGGCGCATACCGGGCACCCTACAGCAGCTTTCAGCCTTAGCCCACGAGACAAACCCGCCCTCGAGAAAACCCTCGCAAGACCCTCGCCACCGAACACCCTCAGCGAGCCAGCCGGATCACAAGACGAAAAACAGTTTAAAAGCCTCCACCGTCTCATTTCAGCGTCTTATTTCAACACCCTAGGACTCCCCCCGCCTCGGAAACACCGTCCACGGCCAGTGGGTGCCGGCGCGGAACCAGCCGTTCCGAACCATGCCTCATCGACGGGCACCTACGCCCCGTTCCCGACAGGAACTGAAGGAGAAAATAAAATAAAAAAAAGAAGGTGGAAAACGAGGGTTTCGATCCCCCTCACCTCGGCGTCCCCGGCGCTCACCCGGCCCCGGCCCACTCCAACGTGGCAGCTTCGGCACCGCCTCCCGCCCGCCACTGGTTTCCGGGCGCGCCCCGCGCCTTCCGGGCGGCGGAGAGCGGGGCTCCGCCCCCCCCCGCGCGGGAAGCGGGCGTGTGTGTGCGTGCGCGCCGGGGGGTGGTGATGCGGCCGCCTCCTCCTTCGGGGTCTCCGCCGGGTTGTTCGGAGCAGGAGCAGCGATCGGCCCTGGGGAAGAGGAAAACGGGCATTAGGGGCGGCCGCCCCCCTGGAGTTTGGAGGAGCCGGCGGAAAGCGCTTGCAACACGGGGCCTCTGGCGCCGCCTGTCCTCCTCAGCTCAAGGGCAGTAATCACAGTGTTGTCATGATGTGAACAGCAGTGAGGCTCATCATCGGACAGGGCCCAAGCCCGCGAGCGGAGGGGTTCCTCCGCCTTTCAGGGCGGGGGGCTAGCACCGGCACGCCTGACTTAGTGCCTCGGCCGCCGCACCCGGCGACCCACCGGCTGTCACAGCCCGGGGGGAGCGGCTCGTGGCTGCGGCCCCTGACCCACCTCTCACAGCAGCTGGAGGGCGGCTCCGCTGCCGCCTCCCGCTACCGGATTCCGCGGCCGCTCAGCGGGCAGATGCTGTGGCCGGTGCGGGTGCTGCCCCGGCGCCATGGCGCGGCTGCGGCTCCTGCCTGTGCGAGGCTGCGCGCCCGCAGAGAGCGGCCGCACCGTCGGGCATCTCTCAGCCGCACGCCGCGACACCACTACTACGCCGACCACCGCGCGGCGGGAAAGAGCGCAACTACTCCCGGCCCCGCTATATATAGGGTCTGGAAGCGCTGCTCCCATTGGTCGCGAGGATCACCACTTGTCATTGGCTGCTGCTCCCTCCACCGCCGCTACCGGTTGGCTTGACTGCCTTCCCGTTCCCACCGCCTGCTTCCCGGCCTACGTCAGCCGAGGCGGAACTGCTGCACTGCCACGGGAAGAGCGGCATCGCCGCCGCGCCTAAGGCGGAGGCTGCTTCCGACGGGGAGGCTGCGGCTCGCGAGCCAATGGAAAGGAGGGAAGTGGGAAGGCGGGCCGTGGCAGCCAATGGGCGGGCGCGTCGCGGGACGGGGCGCGGCGGCCGGCGGTGGCTGCGGGGCGGCCATGACGCGGAGCTGCTCAGCACTGGGCTGCACTGCCCGCGACAACGGGAGGAGCCGGGAGCGCGGCATCTCCTTCCACCAGTGAGTGCGGCCGCCCCCCGCCGCGGCACCGCCGACACCGACGGGGCGGGGCGGGCAGTCCCCCCGCCCGCTCTCGCCTCCCTCTCTCCCCCCGTCTACCGCAGGTTCCCGGCGGACGCCGCGCAGCGCCGCGAGTGGATCCGCGCCGTGAACCGCGTGGACCCGCGGAGTCGGCAGGCCTGGCGGCCCGGCCCCGGGGCCATCCTCTGCTCGCGGCACTTCGCCGAGGCCGACTTCGAGCGCTACGGACTGCGGCGGAAGCTGCGGCGGGGGGCCGTGCCCTCCCGCTTCCCCCACCCGGTGCGTGCGGGTGGCGGCCGCGCTCCCCTCTCCCGCGGAGCCGGGCCGCGTCCGTACGCGGTGACCTCCCCTCTCCCTTCCCTGCCAGGAGCCGCTGGGCGCCGGCCGGAGGAGCGGGCTCCCCGTCCGAGCTCTGAAGCAGCCTCTCCCCAGCACCCCCGCCGGCGTCGCTGCCGGGGACCACAACTACAGCCTGAAGGGGCGGCGGGCGGCGGGCGGGGGGGAGCGGCCGCCGCTGGAGACCCCGCAGCAGCAGCAGCTCCCTGCGGCCGGGCGGTGCTCCGCCGCGCACAGGCCCGGAGCCGTGGCGAACATCTTCCGGGAGCTGGTCGAGAGACGGCAGCTTTCCGAGGAAACCGTGAGTTTGCTGCAGGCCCAGTTTTCAGGTACTGCTGGGGGCGTTTGCTAAGGTGGAGTGCTTCAGGGTCTGTACTCCCTACCCATTTTTACGTGATTGTTTGACTTTATGGTATTAGTAATCCCTGATTGTTAGACTCCTAGGTCCAATGCTATAGCACAAAAGCTTTGCAATTTGTAGGTCCAGAATGTAACGACCAATCCTGCAAAGAACTGGGCTGCATCAAGAGGAGTGTGGCCAGCAGGTCAAGGGAGGTGATGCTGCCCCTCTACTCCACTCTCGTGAGACCCCACCTGGAGTACTGCGTCCAGCTCTGGAGTCCCCAACATAAGAAGGACATGGACCTGCTGGAGCGTGTCCAGAGGAGAGCCACGAGGATGATCCGAGGGCTGGAGCAGCTCTCTTATGAGGAGAGGCTGAAGGAGTTGGGGCTGTTCAGCCTGGAGAAGAGAAGGCTCCGGGGAGATCTTATTGTGGCCTTCCAGTACCTAAAGGAGGCTACAGGACAGCAGGGGAAGGGCTTTTTACTAGGGCATGTAGTGATAGGACGAGGGGGAATGGCTTTCAACTGGCAGAGGGCAGGTTTAGATTAAACATTAGGCAGAAATCTTTTACTTTGAGGGTGGTAAGGCGCTGGAACAGGTTCCCCAGAGAGGTTGTTGAGGCCCCATCCCTGGAGGTGTTTAAGGCCAGGCTGGATGTGGCCTTGGGCAACCTGGTCTAGTGGGAGGTGTCCCTGCCTGTGGCAGGGGGGTTGGAACTCAATGATCTGCAAGGTCCCTTCCAACCCAAACCATTCTATGATTCTATGAATTAAAATCTCCCTGAAAACTTCAGTTACTTGAGGCTGGGTACAGTGCTCAGGTCAGACCTGTAAACAAGGCTGTTAAATCAAATTATGCCACCATTCATCTAACGGATAACTCAAGAATAGAGTATATTTAACTGGGAAGACATTGTCTTTTGTGCTGTCCAGAAGCGAGCTCTGTTAACAGTAATAATATAACCTGAAGAAGCCATTTCAAATTGCAGAGTCAACCCGAAGTTAATAGCTTCCCTCCCCTTATGTCAGTTTTTAAGCAGCACCCACGTGTAAGACAGTCTTTACTCAAAACTGTGGAATGACATCAGATAAGAAAAGAGAGGAAAGACATGTTAAGGACATCTCAGACAGCGTGGTAGGGCACACAGTCCCTGGCCACTACCTGTCCCTAGGAAGAGGTGAGGCACAGTGATAGTATTGCTGAGCTGTACATGCCAGACTTCAGGACTAAGTGGTTCCAGAGGCTGCCCTATTGCCTTGTATTCTGCAATGTGTTTGTATTATGCATCCCTCTCTTAAGTTATCAGCTGTTTGTTTGCTTCACTAAAGCTGACTTCTTGGGTTTTTTTAAGCAGATTTGCCTTGTGAGTTGCACAGCTGGAGGCAGGTGGCAGAATACTCACCAGAAATGAGGCAATTCGCCTGTGTTCTCCACCTCTACCATACTAAGGCCTATGATTATCTACGGAAGATTTTTCCTCTCCCTCATCCTTACAGCCTGACAAAGCAAGTTTTTATTCATTCGTTCATTCATAACGTATTTCCAGGTACTCATGTAGAAATAGGTGTAACAGATCTGTCCTGAAAACATTCAGTGGTAGTAGTTTTTCTCTGCTTTGTTTTAGTAACAGAAGCAGAGTGGGAAGCAAATGTCAAGAAATATTGATACCACTCATCTTAGAGAGCTGGTATGTGTTCATGCGTGTGGGTCACAGCATGAGAAGAACACATTCCTCGCATTAACAATTTTAGAGTAAGTGTGGAGTTTGCTAAGTATTCCCAGACAAGTAGGAGTGTGAAAAAAAAGCTATATTTCAGGGCCTCAGCTGCTGTAGGGTCTATTCTATGTGTTTTACTATTCACTGGGGTGGAAGGAGGAATACAAAAAAAGCAGAGATCATTACCACATTGGTACCTTCTTTTGTCCTGTGATGTGCTGTGTAGACTTGTGAGAGGGGAAGGATGAGCCAGATAGTGGAAGGAAGGGCAAATAAGAGTAAGGTCATCTAAAAAGAAGCAGCAGGAGGGAGTGTTAAGAGAGCACCTGCAGTGCTCCACCAACAGCCAAATACAAGTGCAGAGATGGGCAGGAATAAGTGGCAGTAGAGGAAAACAAAGCCAATAGGACTATAGATGGAAAACTTTGTGTCTGTTTTCTAGAAAAGGGGGAAGTCAAGATGGGAACATGAGAAAGTGAAGGACTGCATAAACCAGTTAGACCAGAGCTTTGGTTTTTCTCACCTTGCCCCACAAGGACTCTGGGAAGTTGGTGAATCTTGACAAGTGTCTGTTTCAAAGTTACAGAAGGGAGATATTTCTGTATCACATAACTCAGTTGCCTAACCCATTGCAAGTAGTTATGTAGGCTCAGAATTTACTACTTGAAGTGCTATCAGACACATTAACAAGGATTGAAGTTGCTACAGCACACAAAACAAAAGCTGAAGAAACTCCGCCTACAGGTTTTCAGTCTCAAACTCCTGTAGTGCAGTTGAAGGATCCCCAACAGATATGCGCATTGTCTATGCCAGCCGGGGGGGGGGGGTTTCATGCAACTTCTTCCAAAGAATCTGCTTGATGGAGCACCAGGAGGTTGCGGATGGAGAATATATCGAGGAGAGTAGATTCCACATGGGCTGCAAAGGCTTTCACATCTTCCAGACTGGATTAAGATGTACAGCATGGAGAAAGCCAGCTAGAAAGGAGAGCAGTCTGGTGTTCACAGCCCTCTGCATAGCCTGATTTTCACTTCTGTGTTTGATTTAGTTCTATTTTTTTTTCCCTTGGTGTCCTGATCGCCTATACACTGGAGAGGCAGGAAGCTGCTTTGTTACTTCCCTCCATGGTCAGTACTTTTGCTTGGCTTCCCATCACTAGGGTGTGAGAAAAGAAACTCAGACTGTGCATAAAGAAAGGCAGGGCTGCTTGCTTTATACTCTGTCTTAGCCTGCTGTACAGCTCCGGACATGGCTGACTGTGTCTTAAGTGGCAAAAGGTGCTGACTGGTGCTTCGGTTTTCTCAGAATCACATCTAATCACATCTTCCCATTTTTTTTTTTTTTCCAGTTGGCTGTCTAATACTGAAGCTGCTGCAGGCTTCAGCAACAACATTTTTCTCCACCTTCAGGAAAAGGTGGAGAGAGGGGAACAGGCCTACTGCTACTGTGCTGTGATGTTACAAGACATGTCCCTGCAGAAGCAGCAGGAGTGGGACGCGGAGACCCAGAACCTGACAGGCTTTGTTGACTTTGGAGCAGGTGTCCTTGATGCTGACGAAGCTCCACTGGCCTCAGAAGCGATAATCCTCATGGCAGTCGGCATCTCAAGTCCCTGGAAAGCTCCACTTGGCTACTTCTTTGTGAACAGCATGACTGGCCACTTACTTGCTCAGCTGCTTCGTCATACCATTAATAAGCTGAACAACATTGGCATCACAGTGCTGGCTGTGACATCAGGTGCCACTGCTTGTGGTGCCGAGACCGCCAGAGCTCTGGGGATCAGGATAGATCCTGAAAGGATTCAGTGCACTTTCCAGCATCCACCTAGCTCTGCTCACAGCATTGCATACTTCTTCGACATTTGCCATGCACTCCAACTGGTAAGGAATGCTCTGCAGTGTTTCCAGAAGATACAGTGGCTCAGTGACACCGTGCACTGGCAGCACGTGGTGGAGCTGGCAGCTTTGCAGGAGCAGAGGGTATCAGAGCCATGCAGTTCCAAATCAGGCAGACCTGGGAGTGAGGAGAATTACCACCTGAAGGTCAACCTTGCTACGCTGTTGTTCAGCGAGGGTGTTGCTGATGCGCTGGAACACCTCCAGAAGCTGGGTCTGGCCTCGTTCCAGAACTGCAGCGGTACTGTCAAGTTTGTGCGTTTGATGAGCCGTCTGTGCGATGTATTTCATGGCAGAGGTCCTTATAGAAGGGGACTGAAGGGGCCTTTGCTAGCTGGAAATTACACCGAAATAAGCCAGCTCTTTGATGAGGCCAAGAGCGTCTTCATCACCTTAACGGACTCTATGGGGAAACACATTATTAAGAGCAAACGCAAACTAGGATTTATGAGTTTCTTGCTCAATGCTGAAAGCCTCAAGTGGCTTTACACCAACTATGCGTGTCCAGAAGGCACTCCTTCCCACCACGTCCTGACCTGTCCCTTCAGCCTTGACCCACTAGAGATGTTTCTCAGGGCCCTCCAGCAAGCCTGTGGTAGCAGCGGGAGCCCCACTTGCACTGTGTTTCAGGCTGCTTATCACAAACTGCTGGCCAGCTGCAGCCTGGCACCAGGCTCACCACATAGTGGTGGCTCAGACAATACAAGCTTTTTGGACATATCCCTGTCTCGTAGGAGAGACCTGACCCTTGGCAGTGTTCGTGCTCAGTATAACCCAGCTGGTGGGAGGACACTGGCAGCAAAGCATCCCTATTGTGCAGGCCTTCTTTTGCACGGCTCTGCACTGAGTAATGCCCTGACAGACCTATCACTGCACGCACAGAGCGTCACCTGCACCGCAGGCCTCATTGCTGAGCAATTGGCCTCTGACTTGCAATGCGAGGCTTGTCTTGCTTCTCTCTTTGAATCAGATGACAGCAGGCTAAGATGCGGGTCAGTGCTCTACATAAAAAAGCTAGGTGGAGTGAGTCTGCCCTCAGCAAGTGTGTATCACATAACAAACATTTCAGAACAAGTCCTAAACCGGTATGGCAAAGTAGAAGATGGCAACAAAAACACCAGAGTATGGCATTTGTCTCTAGAACAGAAAGTCTTCCAGGAGCTTCTGGGAGAAAGTCCCCTCTTCCCCACCCTCACAAACCATTTATTTGATGGGGAGTTGTGCGTCAACAATCACTACACAATCTTAGTAAAGCAAATAATGCAATGTTACTTAAACATCAGAACAAACCATACTGAACACCTGAACTTGAAATACCATTGTGGAATGCACAGACTGGAAAAACTGAAGGGAAAACATTTGTTTCTGTCACCACTGGGTAGCTGTCAAGTCAAGTGAAAGCCACGTGGGGTCATGAGTACTCACTGCTGTTCCAAGGATGGCTGTCCCCTACTGAGGCTCAGTGATGGCCAGATCTAGGCAACACATGCAAGGAGGTGACGTGGTGTCTACCCATGATTTGGCTGGCAAAACTGGTGTTGGTGAGCAGTGATGCGTTGGGCCACTGCAAACCATCTAATCAGAATTTGGCTGAGCAAAGCAAGAAAGTCCATCCGATCCTGTGTTTCATCTAGCAGTACTGCAAAGCAGACACGTATTCCATGCAATTCGCATGGCAGGTCAGGATGAGCAATGGTTGCTCAAGATGCCTGGGAAAGTGGTAGGGGACACTGCAGGGTGTCCCTTGGCAGTGCTGGGTGTCTTAGTGCTGCAAGTGCTCTTGCTAGGGGAAAACTCACGTGTCTTCCACGCGGCTGGGGGGAGGTAACGTGTGATGGCAATTTGATTTCACCAAAGCAGATCTGCTTTTAAAAAGCTGGAGGCAAGAAAGCTTGCAGAGCTTTTACTTAAAAAAGAAAATAAAGACGTGAAAAGAAAATGGCACTCAAGTTGTATGCAAGCTCTAATTTCCACTCCTACATGTCTCATCAAACAGCTGAATAAGCTGTTTAAGTCTAGATCCCCTGGATCTACAATACCAAACTGCACCCCTAAAGCCCCATATTTTACAAGTGAATCATAGAATAGTTTGCAGGGGAAGGGACCTTTAAAGGTCATCTAGTAAACCCTCCCTGCAATAAGCAGGGACATCTTCAACTAGACCAGCTTGCTCAGAGCCCTGTCCAACCTGACCTTGAATGTTTCCAGGGATGGGGCATCTACCACCTCTCTAGGCAACCTGTGCCAGTGTTTCACTACCCCCATTGTAAAAAACATCTTCCTTATATCTAGTCTAAATCTTTTGTCTTTTAGTTTAAAGCCATTACCCCTTACTCTATCATAACAGGCCCTGCTAAACAGGTGGGGTTTCACCAGAGCAGAGTAGGGGGGCAGAATCACCTCCCTCGACCTGCTGACCACACTTCTTTTGCTGCAGTCCAGGATATGGCTGGCTTTCTGGGCTGTGAGTGCACATTATTGATCATGTCCAGCTCTTCATCCACCAGTACTCCCAAGCCCTTCTCAGCAGGACTACTCTTAATCCTTTCATCCCCTAGCCTGTATGGATTCTGGGGGTTGCCCCAATGCAGATGCAGGACCCTGCAACTTGGCCTTGTTGGACCTCATGAGGTTCACACGGGCCCACTTCTTAAGTTTATCCATGCCTCGATGGCATCCCATCCCTTGGGCGTGTCAACCACACCACTTGGATTGGTGTCATCTGCAAACTTGCTGAGAGTGCACTCAATCCCACTGTCGATGTCATTGGTATTAAATGGTACCCTGAGGGACACCACTTGTTACTGATCTCCACCTGGATATTCAGCCGTTGACTACTACCCTCTGGATATGACCATCCAACCACTTCCTCATCCACTAAACAGTCCACCCATCAAATACATACCTCTTCAATTCACAGAGAAGGATGTTGTGGGGGACTGTGTTGAAGGCCTTACAGAAATCCAGATAGAGGACATCCATAGCTCTCACCCACTGATGTAGTCACTGCTTCATAGAAGGCCAATAGGTTGGTCAGGCATGACTTGCCCTCAGTGAAGCCACACTGGCTGTTTTGAATTACCTCCCTGTCCGCCATGCACCTTACCATAGCTTCTAGGAGGATCTGTTCCATGATCTTCCCAGGCACAGAGGTGAGGCTGACAGATTGGTAGTAGTCAGGGTCCTCCTTTCTACCCTTTAAAAAAATGGGTGCAATTTTCCCTTTTTCCAGTCACCGAGGGCTTCACCTGACTGCCATGACTTTTCAAATATCATGGAGAGTGGCTTGGCAACTACATCAGCCAATGCCTCTGCGACGCATCTCATCAGGTCCCACAGACTTAGGTATGTTCAGGTTCCGCAGGTGGTCACAAACCTGATCCTCTTTTACAGTAGGAGGGACTTTTCTCCCCCAGTCTCTGTCTTGTGGTCCATCCACTTGAGAGGTGTGGGGAGAGAGGTTGTCAGTGAAGACTGAAGCAAAAAAGTTCTTGAGTACCTTAGCCTTCTCCTTGTCCATTGTTACCTGTTCGCCAGTCCTGCTTATCAGGGTGGGTATGCTTTCTTGTATACTTGTAGAAGCCCTTCTTACCGTTCTTGGTGTCCCTTGACCAAGTTCAGCTCCAGCTGCACCTTGGCCTTCCTGAGCCCATCCCTATACAACCAGGCAGTGTCCCTATACTCTTCCCAGGATATCTGTCCCTGCCTCCACTGCCTGCGCATTTCCTTCTTGCCCTTTAGTTTGAGCAGCAGGTCTTGGCTCAGCCCTGCCAGTCTCTTGCCCTCTTTTCCTGATTTCTTACACATGGGGATCGAGAGCTCTTGCACTTTATGGAAAGCATCCTTAAAGATCTGCCAGCTCTATTCTGTTCCCTTGTCCCTGAGGGCAGTTTCCCAGGGGATCCTATTGACTAGCTCCTTGAAGAGCTGGAAATTTGCTTTCCCAAGTAGTAGGTAGTGGATAAATGAGGTAAGTGGATGTTAAGTGAATACTAAGCAAAGAGGCTGTCGTCCATGAAGGTGAAAAGGCAGCACTGAGGTTGGGACCAGGCTGTTGTGCGCAGCAGGCTGACACCCTCCTCTCTGGGCAGGAGCCCCAGGCATCAGCATATGGGTGTGCTGCAGCAGGGCAAGCATTTAAGGTCCCATTAGGTCACCCACTCAAACTGTGCCACATGGCCCTGTCTTCCCAGAACTAGTGTACATCCTACAGCCCAGTACACGAGGCAGTTTCCTGTTCAGAAGTTTCCACTGATGGCGTGAA
The DNA here is from genome assembly GCA_013398295.1 of Chionis minor. NCBI lineage: Eukaryota > Metazoa > Chordata > Aves > Charadriiformes > Chionidae > Chionis > Chionis minor. Next base: position 57,619 of record VZSF01001224.1, read on the forward strand.
TCATAGATTTGATGCTGCTGAGTAGGATAGGCTGCTTCAGTCAGTTCATTTCTGTGGCAAGGAAAGTGCCTTGGTATGCAGTGCTTTACCTAGAATAATGAAGTCTGGCATAACTGCTGCCAAATGGCTTCCCTTTGCCACGCAGAATAGCAGTTGCATCTATAGAGAAGGAAGGCAACTTTTTCCCGCAAAACACACTTTTGAGCTGCATATTGGAGATGGGATGAAAAATGGTGATCCACTGTGTCCCAAGGCAGGAATAATATTCAAGGTGCCATTCTACCTACCAGTGACTTGACAAAACTGTGCCTGGTCAGTTTGGATTCTTCCTCTGATACTGAGTACAAAAAAATATTGAAGGAACATGTGGTCCTTTTTATTAGAACAATGATGTCAAGTTTGAAATACTTTGTAAGTAGATAGTTAGACACCTGCTTAGGTTCAGAAGATTAAAGGACGCCTTGAAACCTTGTATCTTAGGGTAAAATAGATAAGCTAGAATAAGCTAATTTTGTGGAGTCATGTAACTCAAGCCAAATAACAAACTGCGTGCACGAAGACTAGGTTCAACTAGCAGACGTGGTGAAAATGACTATTGACGACCACCAGAGGACCCTGGAAGACCACCAGTGGCCATAAGTACAAATGCGTTGAGGACCTTTACATATATTAACGAGTCCTAGGAGATAACATGAATATGTTAATAATTTCTCAGAAATTTAATAATGTATATTTTGATTGCATATAGGTCCTGTAGATGAACAACTTGGTACACACATTAGGTGGATTGATCCCCTGTGTGCCCAGCGCTGCAATGAAGAATGCCTGCTTTCTAAAATTCCAAATTGAGTCTTGGAGAGTTCCTGTTTCGCTGACTTACAGTAACACCTCCTCCTCTTAGTCCTACTCATGCTGGGACCACAGCTGCTGCACTCAATTCCTCAAGCTCTGCTTTGAAAGCAGCAGCACCACAGAACTTCAGGCGTTCTCTGCTGGGAGTAGGAAGCCAAAACCTCTATAGACTTTTTCCTCAGTCCAGTTACCTATGCAAAAAGCCATGTTGAAGCCATAATTGTCATGGAGCCATTCCAGCTACAAGAAACTCTGCAGGAAACTATTTCCCTCCCACATATTTTAGGACAACTGGCAAAATGCTGCCGAAATCCCAGGGATAGGTTGGTTGTGCTCACGTAATGTAACATTCCCTAAGCCTCCAGCCCCAGTGAGCCAAGCTGTAGGGAACAGGCACTTGTTCACTGTGCATTTTTTTTTCATCTGGACATAAGCCTGCTGCCACTTCCTGTTTACTTCTGAGCGAGCTTGTCTTGCACAATTCATACTGAGCCTCCTCCCAATTGGGATGCTTTTGCACAAAGACACACACGACCTCCTGGCCGCTGGGGTGAAGCTGTGAACACGGCAGGTGTGCTGCGCACAAGGCTTCCCCGTCTCTGAATTTCTCATGGGTTTTGTGCAGTTGTTGCTGATGGGTGAATTGAGCCAGCAACTGCTGCGCAGATAGGCTCTGTGCATTCCTGTGGCTGACCTGCCTATACCCATGACCGCCACAGTTCACACATCCTTTTGTAATTCACTGAAATATTTGGTAACAGAGGTTTTCAAGAGATGTTGAGGAAGTTTTACAGGGCTTGATAGGATGACATTTGAGTAAAAGCACATTACTAGGAAAAGTGTGGCAGTTGTCTTATTAACAAAGCTATCCAATATTACAAGAAAGCTTGACAGTTGTTATAGGAACCCTGTACCAATTGCCATTATTTTCCAAAAATACAGACCTGCTATTGCCCACCACAGATACTGCTGGCTGTATTCACACTGCAGCAACTGTCAGGTTTCAGTAGAATTTTTGAGTATTCAGAACTCCACAGCTGCAACAAAGCATTGCTACTTTTCCCCACAGTGTCTTTTGGACACTGCTTTCTCTTCCCGGTAACTACTTGCTCAGATCTCTCTCTCAAACACCCTCAATAGCATCATACTCTCCACAAGATCCAAACCCACCCCTAAGTCACATTGAGCACATCATTCCTTCTCCAAGTCCTCTACTGCAGCCTACAGTAACTGATAACCTTCTCTCGCAGCTGCTGGTGCGCTAGGGGGAAAAAGGTCAGTCCAGTAACATTCTAACATTGCTACTAAGACGGCCTGAGCATTGATTGTATACTACCTTTACCAAGCTGTTAAAAGCTGAACCTAGAAATCGGATGCACAAAAATAAAACCAGGTTTTACTTTGCAGAAATAAGCCACCAGCTCTCTTAACAACTGACTTATATTCCTTAATGCAACTGAGTAGTATAGCTTTGCAAGAGCTACTCACAAACCTCCTCCCCAAGAGAGAAACTAAAAGACAGAAAAGCTAGAAGAAAACAGTTTGCATCCTGCTAACAGGCAGTCTAAAAGTCTCAATAAATTTTGCCTCAAAGCTTTGCCCGGAATCCTCAATGAGCTCTGTGTAACACTGCTGTCTTCAAGGGCGCTGCAGAATGGCCTTGCACGTCTTTCTGCTCAGTCTGAGCCTGACTGTTGTCCAGCCAGTGCGTGTGAAAAATCTATGCTTTCTCATTTAAGAGTTTAACAGAAATTATCACATGGGCTCAACTCCCTGGTGCTGGCTTGGCTGACACATTTTGGCCCTTTATGGACTGTGCCACAAAATGCCATGAATTGCTGTGCATGGCAGCATGCCAGTAACCAAGGGTTTATCTCTGGTCGGATTCAATCTCATAGTGAAAGTCCAAGGTAGCACTTGCATCAGAAGTGGGCCTACTGTTAACAGATTTGTTTTGATAATTCAGTGAAAGTCTTCTGTATATATTTGTCAGTGCTGAAGGAAAGGAGTGCAAAAAAAATCATATTTACAGAATAGTATAAATGTTTATTTTTCTTTGTGATTTATCTGACTGTTTTATTTGTACAATATAGAAAAGTGTATTCTTTGAATAGGTCTAGTAAATATAAATTTAATTTTTCTACTTTCAGATGTAAACAGAACTAGAAAATGAACCCTTGTCCCATTCCCAATTAGTTTTATGTAACTGGATGAACTTGACTGTAAATCTTGTCCAGCAGTTTGATGTAAATGGCTAAGGAAGTACAAAACCCAATTCACACATTCGACACCAGGGAGAGGGGAGATAGGAACCCAAGCTTAATATTTGAGAAAGCTTGTTCAAAACAAAAAAGAACTAAAAGCATTTGATTGCACCTTCAAAGTCTTTACAAGCAAAATATTCTCAAGCAATGCCATCATACATAATTACAACTGTAATCTAAATTTCACAAGTGTTTTTGCACACTGTATATAAATACACATCACAAAAGGTGCAAGTTAGAGTAAGACATGGAATATATACAAAATTAACATGGACTGAAGTCTAAACAAAAGAAGGCATATTGCAATCTGTTTGAAAAATAACGTCAGTAGGTATTACTTTATTCACTTACACTAATTTACATTTATACAACTCTTACTGGACATACTATATTAGGTCACTAGAAGTAAACTGAATATTCGCACTATCTACATGTAAGGTTACTGCACTGATTTTTTTAGTAAATCCAAATCCTAATTATGAAAAAAATGGCATTTACTTACATAAGAGGTGGATTCCCTTTTCAGAGATTTACACAAATATAATTGCTATTTATGATTATGGAGATGTTAATAGCAGACAGGGCCCTTCAGACCATGTCTGGCAGATCAAACGTCGTCTGCAATGGCCACTCAATGGGCCAGCCACCACTGCTGGCCGCCTCCCAGGCCCTTCGTGCCCCCGAGGAATTTTGAGCAGGCACCAGAGAAGGGTCAAGGAGAAAGGGCCTTCTGCTCAGTGCACAGGACTGTGGGGTGAAGACCGGAGTGGAAGCATCCTCCCATCCTATTGTCATCACACATATAGGCACTTAGCTCTGCTGCTGGTTTGCCTAGCCCCTATCTTTCCCTGGCCTGGCCCTGCTAGAAAACCTGGAGGAAGAGCTCTGCTGCATTTCTCTGTATTTACAGTTTTACACAAGGAATACAAAATCCTTTTTGGAAAAACCTAGCTAGTTCAGGCTGCAGTGAGACAGGTAATAAAAACGCCTGTGATTAAACATGGTTATTGACGTTCATAGTAGGCGAGTAACCTACCAGGTTAATTTTGCAAATATGTTCCACTATCAAAAATGTGATCTGAGATTGCATGTAACAAATACTGAAAAAAATCCCCTGTCCTAGTCTATACACAACTGTAGTCGATTCCCCCTGTCTCCCCACTCTGTGTAAAAGGATCTGTTTTGGTACCAATCCCAATTCTGTGCTAGCATCCTCTCTCTGATCACAGTTCTCACAGTCATTCTGAAAAACACTAAAAAAACCCCAAACAAACTTACACCAAGTAAATTGCCAACATACAGGGCAGCGACATCCTGAAGACCCACAACCAGGATGAACATGATCCCTACCTGTGTTTGCAAGTCGATTTGGATGCAGATTGTCTCGAGTCCTCATTAAGACAACTGTGGCTCCACTGTCTTGAGTGATCTCAGCTTCTCAGACTTAAACACTTTTCCAGGGTTACAACTCGATCCTAGAAAACACAATGGACTGCGCAGCCTACCTCCAGGGCGGGATTAGGCTGCTGCAGACCTCTGAAAAACCAAGCTTCACCTAAGCAACAGCATCCCTCTGTAGCATCCCTCTGCACACTTAGGGTAACACTGTACACTGGGCAGACAGTCCACCATTGTGGCATGGCTGCTCTTCCTCACTTCTGAGGAGAGGCCACTGTCTTAGCCTTCAAGTTCCACCTTAAGAAACATCTGAGCCCTCAGTCACATTCCCATCAAAAAATTCCCCATTAATTCCATTCGCCTCTAAACTCCTTGGGCCCTGCTCCAGTGAGATTCTCCACCACTTGCCCAATGCTAAATCTGCAAGCAATCCCTCTGTCTTTGTTATTGCCTGTATATTTCACTGTATATTGCCTGTATATTTCTGCTCCATGTACTAAAAGAACATTCTGTATCAGGTCCTAAATACAAGTACTACCTTCCATTTAGATGCTAATTTTTACACGCTTCTTTTCAGAACTCTTGCATCACTGATACCTCTTTATTATGGGCCTATTGCCAAAAACATCACCTGGCTGTTGACATGATTTGTGTTTTCCTGTATGCACAAAGTGATGCAACTCCATAAACTGTAAATAATATATATTATAATAATTTATATATGCCCTTCAGGCAATTATTCTGGGGGAAAGGGAAGAACACATCTAATTTTTAAGAAACCCAAGGTAAAAGCTGTACATTAGGAAGAAGAATTGACCTTTAGGCATTGTCTTAAGTAGAAGAGGATTTAGGTAAGATTTAAAAGGCTCTACATCTTGTTATAAAAGACTTTCTTGTTTCAATCTTACGTAGGTCAATTTACAACAAGCACCAAATTAACAAATATTATTAAATTCTCTATACCAAATCAAAGTGTCCCTGTGCCTTAAGTGTTCCGTTCAGTCTGCTTCGTTGTGGCTCATGTGCATAAGTCAACAGTTCATGGCACAAGGGTCACTTTTGGACTTCCCTGCAGAGTTAATAACTCTCATCAAACAGCGTCCAAACTCCTCCAGGATCATACGCTCTGCTGCAGCTTTTGACTTGCCCATCTTCTCCGCTTGCTCTGCCTGTGCAAGAAGGCATTCGCAGGTTGCATCAGCTACCTCCTTGGTTACAAATGTAAAGGGCAGCCTGAAACAAAGAAAGACCCAGTCATTCTCAGTAAAAACACACAATGGACCTAACTCCAGGGCTGGGAAACTTGTTAGTACAAGAACTGATGAGATTTCATCTGTCCCATTGCTTTCAAGAGCCTTTAGACAACAAACAGGGAGTCAATCAGCGACAGTTACAGTCAAATGAACTGGTGGGCCACTATGCTTTGGTTCCTCCCTCCATTGACTTACACTTTGAAATAGACCAGGCACATAGAACAATTCTCCAGCTTTTACTATAACGGCAGCTCAAGAATTACATCCTCTCAGTAAACGGGATGCTTGTACTTCGTGCTTTCTGTGAGCACACGGGCAACCACAAGAAGACAACGCTTAGTTAAGCGCATGAACGCAGCTAAGCTTGGCATACCCTAGGTTCCACAGAAAGCACAGCTGCATGAGCAAAAAGCTCTATTCACCTGAGTGGTCCTTCTACAGCTTATACATGTAACATTCAAAGATGATAGGGACACAGCTGTCACATACATCAGAGAAAAAACACATTAAAAGCGACTGAAACAGGATGCTGCATTAACTTACTTTCCACCACCACTGCTGAGTGCTGGTGTTGGCCTTGTCAGCAGATCTGAGATCTGGGAAGATAACTTGGTCTTTGCAGCGGTCTGCTGCTGGACCCTAACTTCTGCAGCATCTGCTAAATGCATCAGTGTCTTTCGCTCGGGGCTTTCTTCAAAATTTTTACAGCCAATGCATTTGCATATGGAAGAACACATGATTTTTGCCTGAAAGAAACAAACAAAACATGAGAAATCTGTTGCAACCTTGACTCCCTTTATGTCAAGCCACAACAAAAACGAGATCTTGTTTTAATCTCTTGTCAATTAGCCACTAGAAGACACGCCCCCCCCCCCCCCCCAAGTAGCTTTGTCTCTAAATTCTCACCTCAAACTGAGATGCCTTCCCAGAATGTATACTTAAATTACATGCAAATCAATGGTTTCCCACTTATCCCTTTCTTCACCAACCTACTGTTTCCAGTGGAATAGGTGGTTGATCTGTGACTGAGGTCAGTCTGCCACTTCTACCTCCACAGACTGATCAGTTAGCTGACACAACAGCTTTTGCTTTTGTCTTCCACAAACGTGTGCTATCCCAGAGCATCTGTAGGATGCTGCTTCAACTCCTCCTAGGGACTTGGTGCAGAAGCCACATCTGGAGTACTGTGTCCAGTTCTGGGCTCCCCCGTTTAAGAAGGACAGGGAACTGCTGGAGAGGGTACAGCAAAGGGCTACAAAGATGATTAGGGGGCTGAAGCATCGTTCTTATGAGGAAAGACTGAGGGAGTTGGGTCTTTTTAGTCTGGAGAAGAGAAGACTGAGGGGGGATCTCATCAATGCTTATAAGTACTTAAAGGGAGGCCACTAGGAGGAAAGGACCAGTCTTTTTTCAGTGGTGCCCAGTGACAGGACAAGGGGCAATGGGTATAAAATCGAATATAGGAAGTTCCAGCTGAACATGAGGAGGAACTTCTTTTTACTTTGAGGGTGGCATAGCACTGGAACAGGCTGCCCAGATAGTCTCCGGTGGAGACTGGTGGAGTCTCCAACTCTGGAGACACTCAAAACCCACCTGGACGCCATCCTGTGCAACCTGCTGTAGGTGGATCTGCTCCAGCAGGGGGGTTGGACTAGATGATCTCCAGAGGTCCCTTCCAACCCCTAACGTTCTATGATTCTACGATTTCTTTAGGAAATACTGCTCTTTTATAAGGGACAAATCCAAGCCTGAGTTCAAAGTTGCTACATGGTTTAAAATTAAACTTACACAGCAGGAGTGATTGATTTTGCCACATGGTTTTCTACTGCTGGAAGAAGATAACATTACAGCAATAGAAAAGAAGAGAAAACATCATAGCAATACAAAGAAGAGACAAAGCAAATCAAAGAAGTCACAGCCCTAGAGGAAAAAAGGCAGTATTTTAAGATGAGATAATGCTTCATACCTCATAACATTCGCAGTAGTTTTTGAGACATCCCGAACGTTTACAGTTACACCCTTTGCTGTGTCTTCTATCTGATTCTCCTTCCTTTCCTTTCCCTATTTTGGGCTTGAAGGCTTCAGGGTTTCTGTCAAGGCAGGCCTGTCAATGCAGACCCAAAGGGTCAGTTACTACATGCAGGGAGCAGAATTTAGAAGTACAATAAAAGAACTTTAGCCTTGCACATGCAGGAGGAGATCAGGGCATTATAGGCCCACTCTACCTGGCACCATAGCTTCAGAAGACAAACAGCTAACAGAAGCTAAACAGCTTTTATCCCAAGGGCAGCAGAAGAGGCCCCTCACCTTTATTGCTTTTTGCCTATCATTTTCGTGGTCCAGATTGTTATAACAATTTGTACAGTTGCAGTTATTGCAGAATTCACCATTTGCAAAACAATCACAATACCTGAAACAGAAGATGCAGAAGGCATTTATGAACATGACCATTACATTTGCATTAGTGCTGATGGCAGTAGCAGAAGTTCCTAGTCTGGTGATACGCACCAACAAAGGTAAGGGTCACCCTATGCTCAACTTCACATGTACTAGCACAGGTCTAGTTGCTTCCTAAAGACACAGGTATAGCTCAAGAGTGATTTTCTGAGGTGATGTTCACATAGCACAGGTCCCCACAATAGCAAGAGAAGCTAATGAGACTTTTTTCCCCCACCCGAGGGTGACTCCTGGGTGGCTGAGCCACATATTAAGCGCCATCCTGCTGCACCCATTTCATAGCCAGTTCCTGACCCAGCCAGTTCAAGTCAGCCTTCAGGAGCTCTCATGCAGCCAAAACAAAAGGCAAACTATGGGAGTGCCCATACACAGGCCAACTGACTAATACAGCTATGAGCCTTTTTCTGTTAGTTTTGCCTATAAGCTGTTTGCAGCTGTGAACTGAGGCAGAGTTTGCTAAAGCAGGAATAGAAGAATAAAAAAAGAGTGTTACGCCTCTTAGACTTTGAAGCACAGGTAACTAGGGAAAGGATGTGAATGAGGATAAAGCTGTAGTTATCAGAGACCTTTCAAAGGGATAAGTATGTCACTAAAAAGCAGCAAAACATTGATAGGAAAAGCCAATCACATTGCCATGCCTCTCATGTACCTCTGCTGCCTCCCACCAAAATATCTCACCATCCCACAGATCTACTACATGGAAGCACCCAGCTACATTAATCCCCAGCTCAAGCATAGCTTTGGGCCATGACAAACTCTGGCATATTTCAATGCGTCCAGTACCGTCTCCAGCTATAGCTGATGGAATACTGCTGATAATCTTCAGTTGCTTTTCAAATCCTGCTGGGAGTGTATGTTCATTTTCAGGAGCCTAAACCCCTTGCAAAATTGGCTTCCTGTAACTTACCCAGGGTAACACTACAAGAACTAGATTATGGTTGCCCTGGAATCCACAACAACCATTTATCCAGTTGAATTGCATTTTGGTGATTTTTAGCATCCTGAATGGTCCCAGGGACAAACTACATCAAAAGCTTTTACAACCCGCAATAGTTCTCCTTTCTGTCCTGTTTAGAATTCAGTAGTGGAATAGTCCTGGTTTCCAAAACAAACAGCACCAGTATCGACCCAGAGCATTAGTGAGTAAATAACTTGAGTTATCTTCTTTGTATAACAGGCTATGTGCCTACCTTCAACATTCATTTAGGAAAAAGCAACTCCCCTTCCGCATAGGAAGAAATTTTACCAGTAAGAAAGCACCTTTGTCAGAATGAATTAGCTATTTGCTCTGCACCAATGCCTAGCCACTTAAAGATATGCCTGACGAGGTGCGGGCATTGCCAGAGCAATAGTGTTGCCCCCTGCCTATAAAGAAGGCACCCTCGGGAGCGTGAACGACCAGGAGCACAGCGAACAGGATGGGCAAAAAGGGCATGGTGCATCAGTCTGGATGTTGGCAGTTTGCACAAAAGGCCATGTAAAAAGGGCGCCTCTTTGAAGGAGGAGCATTCCATTGGTTGAGCACCGTTCTGTGACCACCTGCACGAGTCAAGGGCACTCAAGGCACAATGGTGGGCACTAGTCTGAGAGCAAAGGCTGCAGCTTGGGGCTCTGCACCATCCACCCTAGCGGTGGCCAATACCTCCACCCAGATAGAGCTGCTGAAGGGAGAGGCTGCAGTGCAGACCTGAGACTGCAGGAGGTGCCTGGACCTTTCTCCCGGGGCAGGGATAGGCAGCACACCTGCCTGCAAAAGGTGTGCCCAGGTGGAGGATCTCCTGCAGCAGGCAGCTGAGCTGCAGGAGGTGGTGAGGCCACATGCAGAACGAGGCTGTGAAGCATCAGGGAGGCTGAGAAGGAGATAGACAGCTGGTTACAAGCACAGCCTGCAGTTTGCTTAGTCACCACCCATAGTCAAACAGTAAAAAATTCCCATGCTGGCACATGCAGCAGGAAGAGAGGCCAGTAATGCAGAATGGAAGCTTGTAACTGCAAAGACCAGCAGAAGGAAGAGACTTCCCCAAAAAACTGAGGTGACCTTGCAGAGCTGCTTCACTGCTCTGCAGAATGAAGAGACAAAACCTACTGTATCAGGAGAGGCAATGGAGCTGAGTAAGACTACCTGATCTGCTCCACGTATAACAACCAGTGCAACTAAGGAAAGGTGACACATGATAGTTGTAGACGACTCTCCTCTGAGAGCTATGGAGGCACCCATTTGCCTGATGCACTCTCTAGGGAGGTGTGCTGCTTGCCGGGGGCTTATATCAGGGATGTAACAGAGACACTACCAAACCCCATGCAGTCCTCAGACTATTATCTACTGCTGCTGTTCCATGTGGGCACCAGTGATGCAACTGGGAGCAACCTGAAGACTATCAAGAAAGATTATAGAGCCCTGGGAGCAGTGATAAGGGAGTCTGGAGCACAGGTAGTTTTTTTGATCAATCCTCCCAGTCAAAGGGAAGGGGGTTGATAGGGCCAGGCAAATCTGGCAAATCAGTAACTGGCTACAGGACTGGTGCCACAGCCAGGGGTTTGGCTTCCTAGATCATGGGACTCACTTTGAGAAACCTGGTCTGCTGGGGCTGGATGGGGTCTGCCTGTCAGAAAAGGGAAGAACACCTTTGGTCCAAGGCTTGCCAACCTTGTGAAGAGGGTTTTAAACTAGAGTTCCTGGGGCAGAGGAAACAGAATCCATCCCACTCCTCCCAACACAATGCTGATACCAGTAGCAGATGCACAAAACCTGGAGATGGGTTGCAGATCAGCACGAGAGCACCCGGAGTGCATCTTAAAGGAAAAATAGCCACTCCAGCCAGGAAGTAATTTAATTGGGGCCGCAACTTAAACGCCTCTACGCAGGCACACACAGGATGGGGAACAAACATGAGGAGTTAGAGACGTTTGCAAACCTGCAGGGCTATGATCTTATTGGCATCACTGAGAAGTGGTGGGATGGCTCCTATGACTGGAGTGTTAGAATGGAAGGATGGATATAGGCTCTTCAGGAAGGACAGGCAGGAGAGAGCGTTGCTCTCTATGTCAAGGACCAGATGGAGTGCATGGAGCTCAGCCTGGGGATGGATGAGCGAACCAAGAGCTTATGGGTCAGAATTAAAGGGAAGGCAGGGACTACAGTGGAGGTCTGCTACAGGCCACCTGGCAAGTAAGACTTAGTGGATGAGGCCCTCTATAGAAAGATAGAAGTAGCCTCACATTTGCAAGCCCTGGTCCTCATGGGGGACTTCAACACCACCGATATCTGTTGGAAGGACAACACAACAGGGCATAAGCAATCCAGGAAGTTCCTGGAATGCATCAATGATAACTTCCTTCTCAAAGTGATAGAGGAGCCAACAAGGAGAGGTGCCATGCTGGACCTTGTTCTCACCAACAAGGAGGGGCTGGTGAGGAGTGTGAAGCTCAAGGGCAGCCTTGGCTGCAGTGAAAAGGAGATGGTGGAGTTCAAGATCCTTAGGGCTGTAAGGAGGGCGCACAGTAAGCTTGTTGCCCTGGCCTTCAGGAAAGCAAACTTTGTCCCCTTCAGGGATATGTTTGATGGAGCACCATAGGATAAAGCCATGGAGGGAAGAGTGGCCCGAGAAAGCTGGTTAGTATACAAGGATCACCTCCTCCAAGCTCAGGAGCAATGCATCCCAACAAAGAGGAAGTCAGGCAAAAATGCCAGGAGGCCTGCATGGATGAACAAGAAGCTCCTAGAGAAACTCAAACACAAAAAGAAAGCCCACAGAGGGTAGAAGCAAGGACAGGTAGCCTAGGAGGAATACAGACAAACTGTCCAAGCAGCCAGGGATCAGGTTAGGAAAGCTAAAGCCCAGATAGTTAAATCTGACCAGGGACAACAGGGGCAACAATAAAATCTTCTATAGATATGTCAGTGACAAAAGTAAGACTAGGGAAAACATGGCCCCTCTCTGAAAGGAAACAGGACACCTGGTCACCCAGGACATGGAGAAGGCTGAGATACTCAGTGACTTTTTGCCTCAGTCTTCACTAGTAAGGGCTCTAACCACACTGCCCGAGTTGTAGAAGGTAAAGGCAGGGACTGCGAGAATGAGGTACTGCCCACTGCCCAGGTTTGAGGGCATCTAAGGAACATGAAGATACACAAGTCCATGCAACCTAATGAGATTCATCTGCGGGTCCTAAGGGAACTGGTGGATGAAGTTCCTAAGACACTATCCATCATATTTGAGAAGTTGTGGAAGTCTGGCCTAGTACCCACTGACTGGAAAAGGGGAAACATAACCCCCATTTTTAAAAAGGGAAAAAAGGAAGCCCCAAGCAACTACAGGCTAGTGAGTCTCACCTCAGTGCCTGGCAAGATCATGGAACAGATCCCCCTGGAAATTCTGCTAAGGCACATGAAACAAAGAGGTGATTGGTGGCTGCCAACATGGCTGCACTAAGGCTAAATCATGCCTTAAAAATTTGGTGGCCTTCAATGATGGCGTTACAGCTTTGGTGGAAAAGGGAAGAGCAACCAACATCAGCTACCTGGACTTGTGCAAGGCATTTGACACTGTTCTGCATGACATCCTGGTCTCTAAATTGGAGAGACATGGATTTGATGGATGGAACACTCCAATAAGGAATTGGCTGGATGGCCACACTCAAAGAATTATGGTCAACAGGTCAATGTCCAAGCAGAGATCAGTGATGACTGGTACTCCTCAGGGGTTGGTACTGCGACTGTTACTATTTAACATCTTTGTTGATGACACAGATGTTGGGATTGAATGCACCCTCAGCAAGTTTGCCAATGACACCAAGCTGTGTGGTGTGGTTGGCATGCTGGAAGAAAGGGATGCTGTCAAGAAGGACCCGGACAGACTTGAGAGGTGGGCCTGTGCAAACCTCATGAAGTTCAACAAGGCCAACTGCAAGGTCCTGTACATGGGTCAGAGCAATCCCATGCACAAATACAGGCTAGGTGGAAAATGGATAGAGAGCAGCCCTGAGGAGAGGGACTTGGGGCTGTTGGTAGATGAGAAGCTCAACATGAGCCAGCAATGTGCACTCACAGCCCAGAAAGCCAGATGTATCCTGGGCTGCATCAAAAGAATTGTGGCCAGCAGGTCGAGGGAGGTGATTCTGCCCATCTACTCTGCTTTTGTGAGACCTCACCTGGAATACTCCGCCCAGCTCTGGAGGCCCCAACATAAGAAGGACATGGACCTGTTTGGATTGAGTCCAGAGGAGGGCCACAAAGATGATCAGAGAGTTAGAGCATCTGTGCTATGAAAGCAGGCTGAGAGAGCTGGGGTTGTTCAGCCTGTGAAAAGAGAAGGCACTGGGGAGACCTTCTAGTAGCCTTCCAATATCTGAAGAGGGTCTACAAGAAAGCTGGAGAGGGACTTTTTACAAGGGCATGTGGTGATCGGACGAGGGCTAGTGGCTTCAAACTGGAAGAGGGTAGGTTTAGAATATATCTCAGGAAGAAATTTTGCACTCTGAGGGTGGTGAGGCACTGGAATAGGTTGCCCAGAGAAGTTGTGGATTCCCCATCCCTGGAAGTGTTCAAGGCCAGGTTGGATGAGGCTTTGAGCAACCAGGTCTAGTGGGAGGCGTCCTTTTCCACAGCAGGGAGGGTTGGAACTAGATGATCTTTAAGGTCCCTTCCAACTCTAACCATTCTATGATTCTATGATATAATTAGAGTAATTTACAAGCAAAGTTTGTTTTCAAACAGCATTCTGAAGGTCCAAAGCATCACCGCTGATGCCATTATTCTCCCAGGATTTCTAGAGCATTCAGGCACAAAAAACTAGAATAAGTGGAAAACCCTAAGGATCTAACATACATTTGGCACCATGAAGTCAGTCACGTTATGTTGTAAAACATCTGAAAAAACAGCTACACATCTTCCCTTTTACCATATCTTCTGTGCAACAGACAGTTTTGAGGCAGGAAGCACACGGCACACCTCCCCACATAGAGGTGGGGTGCATTACGTAAAAAGAAACCCAATCTGAAAAGTTTAAACACACTTCTTAACTTAGGTTCTCATATTGTTGTATCACTTTCCCTTTGAGTAGCACACAGTTTCCTCTTCATTGTCTAGGGTTCAGGGAACTGCAGATTAATTTTAGTATGTCCTCCTGTTATTGTCTGAAAAAATTCAGTAAACTGATTTTGTCTCAAGTTAAAGAAATTTAGCATCTCCTCAGCTTAAAATGCTTTTATATCAAACTCTAACAAAGACACTGCATGGAATAGCAAAATATCTCATGAGGACGAGCAAGACTCATGCCTACCAGTATATGATCAATAGATCACTTGTCTGTTCAGCCATTTGAGAAAAGATACACAGCCCAGGTTTGTTTTTTTTTTTTGAAGTATTTGATATACCATGGTATTACTGATGTGCTTCACCAAAGTACCATAGATGCCCGCTGATGATAACCATGGCATGTTATTTCACTCATAGCAACAACAATGCAACTACAGCTGCTGAGTGGAATTGGCTCCACCACACAACAAGGCTGTGAAGTTAGAAATGTACAAAGTGTTAGCGTCCATATAGTTCACTAGACTGGCAAAATTACACAGGCACTGCAACATCTCCACCAATATCAACAGCAACCTTAAATTAGCATCTAGACGTAACATTTCTGACATACTTAATAACATTATATACTGATACTTGGCATAAATTTGTAATGTCAAAAATAATGCTTAAAAAACCCAAACAAACAAAAACCCAAACCCAAGCTGTACTTACAATTTTAAACACAGAGATTTAGTACAATTGCAAGGCTTCCTGGGGCGGTTTGCAGATTCAGAAGGAATTATTCTGTGGGGGGGAAAAAGTGCATTTATATACACGCACACTGTTTTATCTGGTTTTTCCTGTTTTAAATTCCAGTAAATAGCTCATAATAAGGACTTTGAGAAAATCTTTATATTCCCCTTGCATTAGGTTTTTGGCTGACTGCGTTTAAGTAACTATTATATATAGTGCCTTTCCAACCCAGAAAGAGCTGAGTTATTTGCTGCAAATCTGTCTGCATGTCTAAAGTAGAAATGAGGCTTAAAGCTAGAGGAAGCATCATAACTGAAAACTGGAACGAGGGAAAACTTCCCCAGAACCACTCTACATGCAGGGGGACTAGAATGACCAAGGTTCACCAACATAATTGTGCCTTTCCTTTTGTTCTAGTTGGAATTTAAAAAATCAAAAAGCTCTGCGAGAGCTTGCTTGGGAAAGCAAGCCAAAACATGGTATTCAGTTTATAGATAAATTTTTTATCAGACAGAGCTTTAAAATGTTCTTAAAACTCAGATTTTGTGTCACTAATCACTTTTGATGAGATTCGTTCCATCCTTACCCAGCAATTTCTGCACATAATACCAGGGAGATTAAATCAAACCCATTTGCTTGAATAGCTGCATCTGGATTTGGGATTAGTTTGCATCAGTTGAGGCTGCAGCAACAAAAAGCACCTTGGCATTTACAATTTCCAGCAAACTGTAACACAAAAGGACTGTGCAGAACAGCTAAGCTTGCCGGATTGGCAAAGGGAAAAATAATACGTTAGCTGTTATTTTCATCCTTAAAGGAAAAATACAAGACTAAAAAAACAAAGCCTCCTATCAGGATCCATTTTGGACTTTAGTTCCATTTTGCTGTTTGGCTGCCACATGCTAAGCACCTAGCTTTTATATCCTCCAGCACCTCTTTTCAGCAATGTCGAGAAATAGTTGAGGCCTGTAGCTCCCAGGTGCTGATGCAAAATGAAGAATGAGCAACAGGGAGCTTTCAGGACAACTTCGTGCTACATGACTTCAAAAAATAGAAAGGAAAACACACCTTTGATCAAGAGACTGGCTCAATTGTCACACAGATCCGTGTCCTTTAGTGAGAAGGTAATAACCACACTACAGTATATTTGATTTTCTTGGAAAATCTCTCAAACCAAAGTCCAACACCTCAGCTCCCCCATTCAGCAGCCTATACTGCAGTAGTTTTGTTTTCTGGTTTTTGTCTGCCTTTTTTTTTTTTTCCCTCTAAAACACTCACCCATTGAATGGTAGCCGTGCTTGGGACTGGATACTAGATGTCCCTGTAAAGCCAGTGTTGCTTGCTATAGATACATATGATGATTGTTGCAGCTACAAAACAAAAAGGTTAATGTGTAAGACAAAAGAAATTAAGGTATACAAAAGAGGATGCATAGCTAGCCTTTTAATTACCTTTCCAGATATTGTTATAAAAATAATATGCTTGTAAGACGTTTTAGACATTTGTAGAACTTGGACCAGGCAGCAACCTCCTGCCTCCATACTTAGCATAAAAACATTATTTTAGATGGTATTTTTGTTCCCTATTGCAGTGTCTACAACCATACAAATAACACAGAGACTACACCCAGAAACGTTCAGACCACAAACAGTTCCAGCTCCTATAGTCATGCTCATTTTTCCCCCTTCTTTTCCTAAGCAACCCTGCCCCAATAGAGCAGGATTGCTTCCTGAACAAATTACTTTAGTAGCTTCCTTAGTATACTTATTATGGAATTAAATGAAAACAAGTAAAACTATTTACATTCCAACTTCTATGTATCCCTGTACCCCCAGTTTGTTTTTCACATTAAAAATCATAATAATCTGCCAAATTACACTGTTTTGGGATATCTTCTTTTGTATTACCTATGCACAACCATTTTCTCCTGTTGGGACAGGTTCTGAAGACAGATTGGCACATAACAAGATATGAACCTACTGAGGCCAGGCCAGAGGAGACTGACTGTGTCTGGGACAAAACCTCTGAGGACAGGTTCAATGAATGGTATTATTTAGTTTAAGGTAAGATTTGTGTAGGTGGACTGGAAGGACACAGTAAGAGTCTTCAGAGTCAAACAGCAGCTGTGACAATCCAGAAGGGAATCAGAAATGAGGTTGGCACCAGTAACACCATAAGCTGTCAGAGTCCTTGTTTGTACAGACTGAATGGTCAGCCTTCAGCAGAATGTTTCATTTATTCTCCTTTTCATTCAGAACATTGGTCAGATCTTGACAAACAACAAAAAACCTAATCCCTAGACCTCAGTTAGTGTGAATGGTACCCCCGGCTTCTGACCCCTGGTAATGTGGTTAACATAACTACCACTTTATAATGCAAGCAGCCATTCTCTGTAACCAACAGGATCACACATTCATCCCCTTTCCCCTCATTAGCAGGCCCTGAAGGTCCTTTGAACCAAGCAGACAACCAAACAGATTTGTTCTTCCCCTCAGGCTTCAAGATTCCTGGGCAGCAGGTCAATTACTCCCTTCCTTACTGGCCACAAAGGTCTCAGGCACCTGGACAACGAGGTGGTGGTGATGACACTGCCACAGAACAAGGGAAGTGTAGCAGCACATAGAACACTGTCAAGTCATTACAAGTCTTAAATGAGGAACTTGGACCAGAACTGCTGCTGGATAGTGAGACCCGTGACACCCTGGTAGCCAGGGACACCTCCACTGACTTCTGCTTCCTCCAAGGATTGAGTGAATGACATGTATTCTTTTTTATGATTTTTAAGTCTAGATTATGATTGTTATATTGCTAAAGCAAACCATGTGTTAAGATCTGACCCGACCTGCAGACAGTCTAGGTGATTAGAAATTATAAGTTAAGATCTAGGTGATTAGAAGTTGTAAGTTAAGTTGTATTATACATTCTGTACTCCACTACTTAAAAAATTATACTCCACTGATTCCACTTATAGAAATCCTGTGCTATTTTGATAATACATTCTATCCTATGCTAATAAAAAAATCCTCTTAAGAAAATTAAGCTTTAATTGTAATTATGATTTAGTGCCATCATTATCATCCTGGCAAGGTTCCCTAAAAGAAACTGTCTGTCCCGTTAGTGTGAGGTGACAGCTGGGGAGCAAGAACCTTTAAGAGGAAGGCAGTATGTTTCACCACAGCACTATTTCTTTATTTATCTCTAGGTTAACACCATACCTGTGTGACATACTGAGCTGGAAGGACTGCATACCCGACATTTCCCGTGCCAGGTGCTGGTGCAAGTACAGTGCCCGGTGGGAGGTTGGTGAGGTTGGGCTGTATCTGTGGCAGTGGAGTGGCTGGCATAATAAGTCTTTGTTGTGGCTGACTAGTAGTAACTATTTGGGACGTTGGGTTGATCGGTTTGGGCACTACCTGGAGAGAAAAGAGGTCATTATGAAATCATTGTTTTGTTGATTCAAAATGCACTTTTATTAACAGAACATTTCGTTACAGTGCTGAAACCAGACTTTTTTTCCCCGTCCAGCCAAAATGAGTCAGGAATGTGTCTTTTACATTTATCTTACCTGTTTCACAGTCTGTGCTGGCACTATCGGAACAGACATGCGCACTGGGGTTGCATTCACCACCACTGGCTTAGCTAGTATCAAGAAACAACACATTATTCACTCAAATTCCACAGTTCACTCCTCCAAACTTTCACATGTGCATAATGCAAAGGTACTTAATACTATAATGATGTACTGAGATTAACTGACCAAACTCATGGCACTTAACACTTATGTCTAAAGAACACCTTTGTAAATAGGTATTTGGCACAAGAGTGTGTGCACATGTTTCACAGCAATGGCTTAAAAACCAGCTTGAGTGCAGAGCTCCTCTGGACACTGGATTTCCCTTGACAAGAGGGGAATACAAAAACAACAGCTTTGTTTGAAATCTTTTATTCCATCGCAGCTCCAGAAAGCATGGAGAGAAACCAGCAGAAACATCTGGTGCTTCTTAAGTATTTTACATGGATGGATCTTCATGTTGCAGAAGTTCTGGCAATATGTTTGTGGGCTATCCTGGCTTCATGTTCTACATACAGAGGATCTAGGACTTGCCACGAGTTACCCACAAAGCTGGTAAACTAGGGAAAACCAACTAAAAATGCTCCAAGGATTCAGGCCCAATGACAGAGCAATTTGACACAGAGGAGCATTTCCACATACAAACCAGAGGTAACGATAGAATATGAAATTTATAGGAGTCTACCACAAAACAAAGTACATCTGGCAATCTTGATAGATCTCTATTGTGTACTCATTCTAATCCCTATAAAACCAACACGGAAACACCACCACCACCACCCTCACTTCAGACAATACATTAGTACAAACACTTACCCTGTTGAAGAGGCTGTGTATTCGTACTTGGATTTTGACTGGCTGATTGGGTTGAACTACTGGCTGTTGTGGCAGTAACAAGTCTGACATAATGGAACTTGCTTCCAGGTACCTGAATCTGCTGAACATTGGGTGCAGTTGCCAAGGGGATAATTGTCTTGAATTGAGACGTACCCACTCCTCCTACAGTAATGGTCTGCACTGCTGATTTCACAGCCTGTTAAGCCAACACAGACAACACAAAGTTACTTGTACAAAGGAAGAAAGAACATCAGCGTGTTTATTCCTCAATTTGTTAGTGAGCAACTCTTCAATTCACTCATACCCTTGAGAAGTCAGTTATCCCCGTTTTTTCTTTTGAGAGTAAAACAGATGTGAAGAGATTAAATACCTCTCAACAGCTCCAAGCAAACTCAGTTCCATTTTTATTGCCCTACACCAAACACCAGAGCAATCTAATATTTACATGAATAGGGTGACTCAGTCCACTTCGCTAGATACGTTTGCCAAAACCACTTCAGGTTACTACAGAGAACATTGCTCAGTTTGTAATCAAAATCAAGCAATGAACAAACCTAGAAATATTCCTGCTAATAAAAATGCATGGTAGGAACTTGCAGAACTGTTTGTGCTGGACCGCATCATGATTTATCTCTGTGTGTACAGATATGTCCTGTTAAGACAGTTTGCGATTAATACACAGAAATCACTGCGCAGCCCTTGAGAAGGAAATGAAACAGAGTTCATAAACTGATAGCTGAAGACATGAGAAAGAGGGCACAAGCTGAGAAATGAAAGAAGCAAGAACAATGAAGAGTAGCAAACCAAATTTATTAAGGAAAAAAGCAAAAGGGGGAAAGAAAGGGAGTTTGGCAGACCTGTGCTACCTCACAGGTGGAATAACAGTACGTCTTGAATTTGCAAGACTTCAACTTTCCTGTTTGTTTCAAACTACAAACTGATAACAAGCAAATATTTATTGTATTTTATACACATTTGTAAGCCTACCAGTTTGATAAAAGCCTCTTTTTCCAGCCTTGGTGACAATCTCAAACCTTGGTTTATTCCTCCTTTTTCTCCTTCCATCTATCTTCTTTTGGAACTCAGATTTTTATTCTCAGTATCTTTAAATATTGATATTAAACGTATCATTGTCTGTGGCATTAAGTTTTAATATTAAATTTGGTTGACAGCATGATATGACTCCTTATTAGAATGTTTTCCTAGCTACCCAGCTTTCAGCAGTGAAAAGGAATGAAATCTGAATTTGCACATATTTCACTAGAGGTATAAGACCAGTCTTTCAGAAGAAGGTGTTTTCTTGTAAGTATGTTTTTTTGTTTGTTTTGTTGTTTTCTAAATATACTGAGACCTCAGCAACCGGGGGCAATTCTAAATAAGCTTTATCAGCAAGCACAGTTACAGCCTAAGTGTTATCACAGGGAGACCAGCATAAGCAAATATCCCTCCAGCATACAAATTAATGGCTGTTGTCCAAGTACAACTGGGAAAATCATAAAATTCAAGTGACAGTTCTTCTAAGGGCATGTTCTTGAGCTCAGTGAAGACAGATGAAACCCTTGTTTTGTGTCAGATATCTTTGGATCAGAGCTCAGTATGCATACCACACAGCCCTATCCGCTTTGTCACTTAAGGCACTTGCATTAGAGTGACTTAACCTTTTAACTGTTTCAAAAAGACAATTTTGCCAGTTATACCTGGGGAGGGATAAAAAAATAAATCAAAACATGCTGGTGTCCATATCTTCATATTAGTGTTCCAATTATCACTGGTGTTGGTAAGACGAGACTGGCAAAATGTGTCTGAGTCTCTGGTCTCATGCTGTGCATGCAACTGTGTCCACTCCCTGCTATATGCACTCTAGTTATTTACACTCAACACACATCCCTTCATGTTTACTGAAACAGGAATACAGACCTTAAGGTAGAAAAAGATCCACTCAAAATTACAAAAGCGAAAAAGAAATAAGAACTGTATTTTGTAAGAAAGATCAGTTTTGCCTTGCCATTCATTAATCCAAATCATTTTTTCAAAGCTATTATGGAAAAACATTATGTTTTTCTAGAAATGAGACACAGGAAACTAATGATTTCTCATTTAGTAGGTCTCTGACCATGGCGTCTTACTTATACAGACATCTACCACATGAATACAAATTCCATTGTTGCAAGCTTCAGAAACAGTTGGAGCCCTAGTCAGTGGCCTAGAAACACTGATTGGAGAGAGAGAACCACCCAAAGAACTCTTGTCATGTCATAAGAGACTTTTCAGATGACTTGGGAGTCAGTATACAGAAATGAGAACTTGAGTCCAGTGGGGCTTTGCAGGTTAGAAAGCTTTCTAATAGCATGCCCTTGTACAGGCTTGCCAATGGTTTGCAACCCTTGATTGAATAAGTGCGTGCTTTTGCCAATTCTTAGGGCAATGCTTTTGCCAATTCTTAAGCAAACACCATTACAAGAAGACCTTGGGACTGACCACTGCCAATTTGCGGTTCAACACTCCAGTTTCCCGCAACTGATGAGACAGAGACATGCTAAAAGACAAAGGAAAGTCAGTCTGTACCTGGGCGGTTGTGTGGTTGACTATGGCCTTCCCAGGGGAGGAGGGTGCTGACTGCTGCACTGTGAGGATCTGCTGTCCTAACGCTACATTCAGTGGGACGCCCACAGTCTTCTGGGGGGAGTTGGGAGGCTGGGAGGCCACTGACACCACTGTTAGCTGCTTGGCAAAACAAAGAAGCAGTTTAAATCTCTGTGCAGGATACATGACCCTGTACATATACATTTCTCCTCATCATAAAAGTAGAATTCTCCACCAGTACAAAGAATTCTCCCTGTGAAGAAGGGTGCTGTATTTAATCACAACTCATACAGGTCTGACCATGCAACAGCACGTAGACACGTTAGAAACCTTAAGGCATTGCTGGTTGCCAGCACCAAAAGGCCCCTGCAGAAAGCTACCAGTGCTTCTGGTTTGTTTTTTGTTTGGTTTGTTGTTTTTAAGGAAACTAGCCCACTGAAGCTATTGTCCATTGTCAGGATGGATATTCTGAATATAATCTTTATAATCTGTACCATGACTATTTCATCATAAATGGAAATTTTAAAGGAGACCTGGGGCGGAGAGAGAAATAAAAATCTCACCTTACACTACTGATTCAGCCAAAGTATAAGAACATCAGTATTTTCAAATCTAGTATCCAGATTCCCATATGGAATTCCCATACTCTTCTGACTGCATTTCCACAGAGTGCAGTGTTTGAATACTCTGTTCTATATAGCCACACCCATCCAAGGTTGGTTTTCTACTTTTTGTTCTAAACTTCCTTCTTTATGCTTTAAGAAAACTCACAATTTTTGAAAACATTTGCTTTTAAAAGATACTTAAAATTACTTATCTACAGTAAATTCACTACGTAACCCCCACTCATTGTTAATTTGGTTTAAGTTTTTTTTTTTACTTCTTCCTCATGTTGCTTCTCTCACTAATAATTCTCAAACGTGTCCTTCACTCCATTTGTATAACATTACATAGCTAAAGCACAGCCAAACTAAGACAGTTCTTTACTTTTACACTAGTTTTTATACATGATATTTAGTTTGCATGCACGATGCATTTTGGTCCCCCTGACTCTTCCCTTCTCCAGCTGAATTCTCAAGGTAATTTTATCAAGTCTACAATACAAGCAACACCATGACACTTGTCTATAATGCAGCTTACAACAGATAAGTTACCTTGCCTATGTATTACCCATCTGTGCCAACCTCCAGCTCTGTATTTGTTGAGAATCATCGCAAACCTTGTTTACTTCAGAAGTGATTAGGGAAGACTAAATGTAGTAGCAGGCAATGGTTAATAGGTGTTAACCTATTAGCATCATTGAGGTCTCCTCTTAAACAGTCTGTTAACATTTTATGAAGGCATTAAAAAAAAATAATGTTTGAGCACCTGGCTAAGAAAGAACAGCTGCTCTTGGAATGGATGTGTAGGGAATGGCAAGAAAAGGCAGGAATGGGAAACTAGTACAGTAACGCACAAGTTAAAACCACAGTAAGGGAGCCAATTGCAAATAATCTAGCTTAGGCCATTACCACAGAGCATCATGATGTGCACTGGAGACTCCAGAGCAGCAGGATTGTAAACAGCTTGTAGTAAAGACAGAAAGCACTCCATTCATACCACTGGACAGGAAGGATAGAAGGTTGCAGCCAGAATCAGGTCCTTACCTTATTAGGGGACTTGAGCGGCGAGATAGCTATTTTATTCGGTGTCTGTTGTGTTGTCGTACTCAAAGATGATCCAATGACTCCACTATCAGAGATCGTTATTGTCTTTGGTGGTGTTCCTGGAGCAGACTGTGAGAGAACCCTACCTATAAACAATGAAGACACCATCAGCTCAAGTTATGTCTGTTTGCTTTAACTTTTAAGGCAAAGTTTTCTTGGCATATCACACAATAGATCCCTACTTCTGAGAGTGTATAATCTGGTAGGAAGGTATCCTGGTTTGAGCGACACAGGACCAATTTCTTTTCTAATGCTTGGGAAAACTGTACTCTTAAAAGACTCCAGTGTCTGAATTTGTGAAAATATATTTACTCTACAGGCAGTTATGGGGTGTGGGTTTCAAGGTCTCAGCGTTTTTGAGCAAGCCAAGTGCAGGGATGAGGAGCAGCAAGACTTGGGCACTTGACCCAAGCTGGCCAACAGGATTATTTCATACCATGAACGCCACATTCAATATAAATTAGGAATTTTGCTGTGAATCTCTCTCTCCCTTGATGGAGGCGATCCAGAGGACTTCTTGCCCTGGTGCCAGACCCTCAAGGCCTTCCCTTGCTCCTGAAGCCGTAGCACTCGCAGTGTCCATCATTTACTGTCTACTGCTGGGAGTGCACAGCTTCCTACAGATACAGTTGGCTGAGTATAATCGTTGTATAGTATATATGGGTATCGGGATCAATGTGGGTTCTTTAGTGTTAGTACTGTTAATTACCTAGTCTTATCCTATTAAATCTGTTTTTATTTCAACCCCCGGGTTTCCTTGTTTTCTTCCTGATTCCCCTGCCTGGGTGGGAAGAGGTCATTGAGTGGTAGAATAATTGTCTAAATGGCAGTAAATTGTTGTGCGTTTCTCAAACCATAACAGAAGGACATCGGCATTCTTCAAGTTAGATTTAGCAACAAAGAAGAAAATAATTTGGCATTATTGCAAATAAAATGACAGTTCACTCGGGCTTAAAAAAGCCAAAACATACATTGAGCTTTCCATGACATTCAGCTGAAAATTCTTTAAGGCCAGGACAGCATCCTGAGGTATGCATCCCTCCAGTACACCTAGGCTGTGCATACACATTCAGCTAGCTGGCAGCTTCCTATGAACACTCTAGGCTGCTGTCAACGTACAGGGAAACTGAGCATCTGTGGGGACTACTTCCTTTTAAAACCTCAGCCATCAGAAACGAGCTGTGTTACAGTGACCAAGAAAAAGGTGTTTGGTTTGTCTATGCTCAACTCTATGGTTTTTTTCTTCTCTGTGTTGGTGGCTGGTTTTCTCACTGCCTAACAGAATACGACACTCCTGTAAAAATATGGGTGGTGGTGTAACTCTACAAAGTATTTATTTTTATAATGGCAAAAAAGGTTAAACATCAAAACCAGCATCTCCAAATCATGAAATCAGTTTTAGGAATATTGAGGAATTCCCAGAGTGGAAAACAGATTTTTTTTTTTCTTTTTCTTTTTTTTTTTTTTCTTTCATACTTTGAAGATTCTTTCCAAAGAGTGCTTGACCACTGAGCTCTCCTCTGCTGCACTTTGGCTCAGATTCATTTCTGCCATAGCTTCCATTTCTGCCATCGCTTCTGTCACCCATTCTATTGCGCTACATTTATAAAAATAAGAAACAAACACCAGTATAACGTTTCCATCCAAAAATCAACCAGTGGTACGACAATTAAGTCAACTGGCACTAACAAGAAAAAGCATCATCCTCATGAAAAGCTGCTTCCTCTGAGGTCCACATGCTCTAAAATAACCTTCACTTTTGTGCAGCCTAACTAACAGCATGGACATTTGACAGCAGTTGCCAAAGCCACATGCAACCTGAAAAATGTTAGAAAGTGGGAATTTTACCATCTACAGTATTCGATGCTTTGAGGCTTTTTTCCCCTGGTGACAGCTTTCCCTTTTTCACTACATCCCCTCTAAACCACTTGGCATCAGCTTCCTAAACAGAATCTGGCTGCTTGTATTGACAAGTCTGTCAAATTTACATCTCCCACCTCAGTTTGCAGAAATTCGCAGGCAATTAAAAACATTTATGTTTCATAAAAACACACATAGGAAAAATCAAAACACAACACACAAATGTTACACCTTCCCCAAAATGATGCCAGCCTCTCAAAGCTGGCAAGCCTTGCTGGCTGTCTGGGATAGCGAGCAGAAAGGCAGATATTTAAAAAGACTTCCCTCTCAATTACAGACGCATCTTCACCTTCCAGTGATGCTTCTCTCACAGGCTCAAGGACCAGTAATCCTGATTTTCCAACATATTGATTTAAAAGCTGGAAATCTGTTTATTTTGTAACATATCTGGTTGTCAATATTATGCAGGTATGCTTTGACTTTGACATTTCCCTTCACTCTGGAGGCAGTAGACTTAAAACCATGCTCTTGTTAGTATTATTTTTGTTGTGGTTCCTTACTGTTTACCAATTTTCATGTATTGCCAGACAAAAATGTAGCTCCAAGTGCCTCATTTCAGGTTTTTTAATGATTTTGAGTTGGGTTTTTCTGTTTCATTTGTTAAAAAACACATAAACAGCTTAATTCAAATATTTATAAGCATAGAGAAGCAATCTTCTTATTCACAAGGCTGTACATTTGGTAGGGGATTGTTTGACAAAGGGGGAAACCCTGGGGAGTGGTATGGGGAATCTCTCTTTCACCTGAAACATGAGTCTGGGTGCAGGCAGCCTGACAAGGAAAAGAATATATTTCAGTTATGTGCCAGTTGTATCTATCAAAGTTTTGAATACAGGAGACAGTTGCATTCTTTTTAAAACCAGCTCAAGTCCCAGTTCCACAAAGGTTTAACAAATTCATTTAAATATGTGGAAAAGATTTTAGGCCTACTCGGGCTAGTCAATCTGGAAACAGTTGGAAGATATCCTTCAAAGCTCTGAAGATGACTCTGGCTTCCTTTTGAGATAATTTAAATGTCTCAGCTGTTACTTGCATCTATGCAATGATGCATTTAGCAGGGGACACATCAGTTCCACTGCCATAATAAACAACTGATTACACAATGGGGTTTTTCTTTAATTTTTTTTTTAAAGGACATAAGCATAGATCTGTTTTCCAAAGAGACAAACAATTTCTTATTTGCCTTAATTACTTTCTTAGACTCTTCTGCAACATTTATTTTTGAAACAGGTAAGCAACTTAACAGAAACAACATAGCTTTATTCACTTCCCCTCCCCCAAAAATTTTTTTCTTGTTATTTGGATGCATTATATTTAAGACCAACTATAAGCAGATTAAAGTAATACAAGAGCATGGGTCTCCTTTCCCCCCTATGCATTTATATAATGTATCTACAAATACTTTCTGTTTATTGAGTAGCCTTTTCTCTGTCTGTGAGGTATTGTTTTCTCCTCCCCAAAATCCATAAAGTGAAAGCATCTTACAGTAAAAGCAAAGTGATTAAACTCTACAATCAAAAAGATAATTCTAAATGACCAGAGTGTAAGGTACCAACAACTGCATTTATCTGCTTCTACCCACAAAATTCTCTGCTGATTTTTTTTTTTTTTTCCAATTGCTTGAGGTACTTCAACAGAAACTATAGTAATATTGAGACAGAAAACTTTCTACTATCACCATCTCTTTGAACAGCCTTTAAGAAACGGTAAAGAAAAACAAGTCCAAGTAGTACAACCTGCAATGACTGGTGACACTTGAGTGGTCTGCCCAGTAACAGCTTTGCTATTGATTGGTTTTGCAAAGATCAGCTTGGTGATCACTGGGCCAGAAGTTGGGGTTCGGGTCTTCTTCGCAATCTGAAAGATGGAGGAAAAGAGATCTAAAGTAACCTGAGCATTTTGGATCTAAATTATTATATTGCTAAGTATATTAGAAAATAAAAAGGCCAATATTTGCACATATAATTAGAAGAATAATTGCGTATCTCACATTTCATCTCCATTTCTCACTATGGAGAGAACTAGGATATCATCCATGCCACTTTAGAAAACTAGCCACCAAAGCAGCATAGACAAATCCCTTGCAGCTTTTTCATATGGTATCTCTCTGTGCAAACATACCTCATCTTCAAGATGCTGAAACCATTTCCTACGTGCTCTTGGTCTATATAAAAATGCTAAAATTAAATGCACAACTCTCAATATTTGAGGCTTTAAAAGAGGTTGCTTCTTTTTCAGAAAACCAGGACAAAACTTGTTCCTTGAGTGATTTAAATGACCACTACTGCTCTGAAATATCTCTTGACCTATTCTGATATAGCAGCATACTTTCCCCTTGCAAACAGGGAAAGAGCCTTCTGCAACAGTCCTCAAAAAGGATGTGGATCATCAGTCCTTGAAAGTTTTGGGTACTCACTAGCCAAGAACAAACCAGTTGGCTACATCCAGGTACAAGGGTGTGTTTTTTTCCCCTCCATTCTCCAGTCTCCTGAAACAAAGCTGGACCAGGAGCACATACATGCAATTCCATGAGATGGATCACTTGAACTTGAAAATTTTATAAGCAGGGTTTTAACATCTTAGAAGTCTTAAACAAGACTTTTTCTCCCCTTTTTCCACACTGACAGAAGTTAACTACCAGATGCATTTATCCTAATAGTTTCTACACACTTGGAATTCAGCTGGTGTTCAATTAAGAGGCTGACGTCTTTGCGGAATATCACTAGGATCTTCCCTGAGTCCAAGTGAGCACACTGGAAGGCATTACTGATGCCCTTACACTTACCCACCCCACAGGTCAGGCACATACTGCCTCTCTGCCACCACACATGCCCAGCCACATCTCATGGGCACCAGCCACCAATTGCAGCAATATCAGAGAGGCACAAAATTGGCCTCAATGTGGGGAGCCACCTCTCAAAGGTGCAGAACCACCTTTATTACTCAAGTAGCTAGCTGGAGAAACCTCACTGATGAAAAAAGATACAGATGACAGGTAGTTCTAGCAGCCTGAGAATGTTGTGAGTGCTTAAATTAAGTAATTGAGTAGGCTGGATGTATGGTTTCCCTACACAAAACCCTATTATATAATTTACTGACTGAAAACACCTCCTTTACAGTAGAGAAACACCAAAACATTCAAAGTATTCAGTAGCATAACAAATTCCCCAGCTGCCCCACAAAGAGCACGTGTGAGGCTGTTTCAGCTCCCAGCAGCACACTCACAGCACAGCCGGGGAAGCTAGAGCTCACTCCCAACTGTGGTACTGGCCTGTGGAAAGTAAATGCTGCCTTTGCATGCCTAAGCTGTGCCCAGCCAAGGGAAGGCAGCAATGAGCAGCTCTGACACCAGGCAGTGCCAGAAAATAGACCTCATTTAAAGGAAGCCACGTGTTGCTCCACAGTTACGGTACAAGTGTTCCTCAGAGGGAAACTACCTCGGACCACTGGCAAGTGAAGATGATTTGCCCAAATATGCTGCACCCAGGCCTCATGAGCTGCTTTATAGGTGGCATACAATAGTCAAGGCTTACAATGAAACTTAGAAGAAAACCACTCTTTTTGGAGATATATTACTTAAAACCTTGAAACATAAGTAGTTCAAAGAAGGAAGCTTCATACACTGTCCAGTTTACAGATTTAACTCAAAGCCATTTTAACATTTCAAGGATTCAATTCTCTTAGCGCATAAAGCTGAGAGATAAGCAGGCATTTTATCAGTAAATCCTTTTGTAAATTTGCACACGTTTTAATTTCTGATAAATACCCTATATTTCATCTGCTTGGTTTGAGATGCTGAAATTAATCCTACCCTGCCACAAGGTATTACTGTAACTCAGCTGCTATTGCTTTTACTCTGTGAAGCAAGGGCAAAGTCTGGCTCAGAATGTGATCAACATCCAGCACCAACAGCCAGCTCTGGACAACAGCAGTTGTTTCCCAGTAACAGTGAATAAATGTGGTTAGATGACTTACATGAATACGTGTAAAATACTAGCCACCTGTTAACATGAAATATTTCAGAAAAAAGAACATAAAAATCCCAAACCTACAGCTGGTCAACACAAGTAGCCCTTGCTTCCCTCAGACTCAACTTGCAATATCTTCCTCAGACAAATTCCCCCCTGCTTTTTGAGTGAACTGTTTGTCTATGAAGAAGGAGGTCTAACAAATGAGTGAATCCCCTCAGGGCTTAACATGGCAAAACTCAAGTGTGGTTAGTTATAGGTGAGGAATAGCCCTTAGCCCCAAAGTGCAGGCAGCACACTCCTGCCCTTACTTGCTGCCAAGCAAGCCTTTCTGAGGTTTTTGCCACTGACGCTGATAACCCCAGCTACGTGCGAGAGCCTTCTAGGCATTAGTGGGAAACTCGCTAGCCATTTCAGTAGATACTGGGGAAGCCAGAGGAAATAATCAAGATGACAGACTACCCCTTTGATGCTTCACAAAGAGCAGAACCCTCTGCCATTGTGTGTACTGATCACCAGAAACCTAACGTTATTCCTCTGCCTATGCAAGCTAAGCATGCTCTCTGCAAGTTACTTTGAATTAGACTGCAAAAATATTTCCTGGGGCAACAAGCGTAAGAAAATTATTATATTTAGATGCACACACCAATGTTCTTCCTCCTACAGAAGAGATTTATCTGCAAACATCTTTATTTAAACAGTCAGTTTGTGTCTTACTAAACACTCTCCACTAAACAAGACGAACCATCAAGTTTCTATGGATGGACTTTGTTGTCAGCTGTCAAACTGTGTTTTATTCATACAGAAAAAGGCACACGCATATATTGCATTTATTGCTGGACTGAATACCAACACAGTCAACTATCAAAAAGGAGCTAACATACTATAAAGCCACTCCCTCGATGAGCTTATGGGAACCTGTCCATATAGCCATGCGTTATGTAATTTATATTTGGCATAATATGAAAAATCAGGGACTCTAGAAATAGGAGACGAGAACAGTGTACTTCAGAGAAGATGAAGAAATTGAGCTAGGAATGGGAGTTTGCTCTAAGGTTAGGGAGGTGCATGAGGTCACTTTTCCATGATGAGATGAAACCATGATGACGGCTTAGCAGTTGTCTTACCATGGTAGCAAAAATACTATGGACACATAGATTTAACTGCTGAAACACAGAGCCAGTTACTACATCAAGACAAGGTCAGGTTAGACTAGCTTAGTGACAGCAATCACAATGGATCTTGACATCTGGTTGAGAGCCATCTGCAAGGCCAAACTCCTGCTTAATGCACTTGGACTCAAGTAGTACAGCAGCAGACACACTGTGTTTTTAAGCCTGTATGCAGGCAGGAGCCACAGGCTGAAAGCAGATGCACTTGTCCAGTAGATTGGTCCATTCATCCAGGGCAGTGGTTTCAACTAAATCAGGACAAGCTGCCAAGGGACAGTAATAAACCTCTGGATATAGATGAAGCCCGAGGTCCTGACACATTTTACACCTCACAGCCTCATACCTCTAAAGGTGTAATCAGAGAGGGAGCCAGACTCCAAGGAACATTTTGCTCAGCTCTATCAATTATGCCTTTTCTGAAGTGCTAAGATTTCAAATGTCACTATTAGATTACAGCAAAACTAATTGAGGTTCTCTAATGACCTGCAAAGCCCCTACAACAGTCAGGATGTAAGGAGAACTGAAGAGACCTCTTTGTCATCTAATCTTTTACCAATTCACTTTTCAGCACCAAGCTGAACTGCTGTGCTGCCTTAAATACCTGAATACCAGGTTCACAAAGCCACAAGAGATAAGTTACACAAGACCCTCGGGACGCAGGGAGGTATTCACAGCTTCCTTTTCCAGTCACTGAAAGGTTAAAAGGCTTGTTCAAGATAATGGGGTAAACACATTACTTCCTTTTCTAAGCCAGAGACTCAATGTGTGGGTCATTCACGATAGGGTAGACCGTAAATCTCTCACCTAGCCTCATATATCCCTCTGGTATTTTAGTAATTTCATACAAGGAAAAACATTGTCTGGGAAGGGCTAATGTAGTCATCGTCACTGCAGTATTGGGTACTTATAACCAACTGAATGCTATTGCCTTCTTGCTTTTCATTTCTACTTCCTCCTCTCCTTATAGCAAAAAAAGGAATGCTAGGTGTTAACAATGCAATCTGTTTTGCAAATGGAAGCAAAGGTTTAATAAAACGAGACCACAACAAAACAAGTTTACTCAAACCGAAATTAACTAGAGTTACAAATGGATGCAAGTCCATTTTTAACAGATTCTATTAAGGAACTTGTAGAATTCCTAATGACAAACAGCAGAGCTCAATCTCCAAGTCACTACATTTCAGCCACAGGTAGCACAGGTCATCTCATGCAAGCAAAAGCACATCACAGCTAAGTCATTCTCTTCAGTTTCCTGTATCTTTCACTTGACAGTGAGTAACTTAAGCCAAGAGGAACGGATCCAGTCTTAAAAGTTCCTATTTAGTCAAGAGCAGAGGCTTTTAAAAAAGCTATAATGACAACGATATCATTAATAATCAAGGTACAAAAATAAAAGTAACTTAAGAAAATTGATATGTTTCAAACATATTATTAAACATGTTTTCCACAGGTAAGATGTAGCAACAAAAAAGGAGAAAGCAAAAATCAGTGCACAGATCATCTGCAGCTTTTAAAAAAACCATCTTGAAAGTTGCTCCCATTTGCTTACCTTGAAATACTAGTTAGGGAACTTACCATTCAGCTAATAACACGCTTAAAAGTTTGCCATTTTTCATGTGCAGCAAATTAGATTTATTAGCATACTTAGTTTAATTTCTCATTTCATTTAGACTGTAAAATAAATACTTTTCCATCATAACCTGCATTGAGTTCTACTTTTCCTTCATTTTGATAAGGTCTTATTTCTGCCTTACTGCCAACTAGAACAAAGTCACTCAACATTTAGTTCTGCCATATACCAGATGAAAACTAGACCCTTTCAGTCATAACCCAAGTCTTTCCAACACATTTTCAGATGCCAGCAAATTCTCTGTGGTTTCCAATATCCCAAGATTCATGCCAGAGATTGTGAACAAGATCTTGAAGTGTCCAGCTTATTGATAGCATCTAGTCTGTCAGTATCTATTAACAAGCTTAACTAGATTTGAGGCAGAGAAGATACACTTTTCTGTTCTTTGAAGGTTCTTCTTTGTTGCTAGAAGGTTTTTTCAGAGAGTTTATTTAAAAAAACCTAAATGTAATAGGCAGAAGCTACTCTTTCATAAATGAGTAAAGTAGCATACACTTTGAACACAGAACAAGAGGCATATAGAGTTCAATTCAGTGTTCCTGAAAGCATGTAGAACTTATTTTTATAGAATGAAAATAATG
Source organism: Chionis minor (assembly GCA_013398295.1). Taxonomy (NCBI): domain Eukaryota; kingdom Metazoa; phylum Chordata; class Aves; order Charadriiformes; family Chionidae; genus Chionis; species Chionis minor. Next base: position 90,580 of record VZSF01001224.1, read on the forward strand.
GGAAAATTCTCTTCAATTTACTGAATTTTGATAGCTCACTTTCTCTGAGGCAAATCCTAAGTTTCTAGACAGTAGCTAGAGGTAAAGGGCCTAAAATGGTAAATGCATTCAGAGATGAAAGCATGGGCTAAGAGCAGCATTGTATTTTTTAATACAAGGAAGAAATGCAAAGGCTGAAAGTAACCCTGTGTCAAAGAGTGAAGGAAACCAATAACAGTTGCAGCAACAAAATTATCTTTAAGCTGTTTCATCAGCATAACTCACTTTACCTGTACTGTTTTTAATTGCTGGGTCTGCAAAACAGAAGGCTGGGCCGCAGTGTTTATCAGTTGACTGCCTTGCGTCAAAGCTGAGACGCCAACAACAGGTTTCACTTCTGACCGGCCTCCAATAACAACTTTGATCTGCTGGCCTTGTACTTTGGAGTCTCCACCTTGGGCTTGGGACGTGGCCTTCTGAGCCTGCGGGAGTTGGCTGTGGGGCAATGCTAAAACAATAGGCTGGCCAGACTTGCCCAAAGTTGTTACAATTAGCTTTTGTCCATCTGGTTTAATACTCTGATTCCCTATTTTAATATCGGCGGTCTTGTTCAGAATAATTTGATTGGCTGATATAGTGACGGGGGTCTGAGCACCAAGTTTATGGAGGCCACTTGGAAAGGTAGGCTTTACTACTGCATTCACATCAGTTTTTGGGGTTGTGGTGTTCACTGTCACATCGCCTGAGTGATTGCTGGGTGCAGTAACTGATTCTGTGGTGACTGCAGCTGTAGTCGTAGCCGAGGAGTCAGTGGTGGAGCTTATGTTCACTATTTCTTCCAGTTCGGTTTCCATGGGAATAGAATCTCCCATTGGCGATGACACGATAACTGCCTCAATGCTGTCATCTTCCACCAGAGTTATACCAGTGTCCATTATTTCCTCAGGGAGCAAGCTGTTGACTTCTGCTGAAACCACCTCCATTTTAGCAGTTGTGGCAGTGATGATCGGAGCAGGTACTGCAATAATATTTAAAGAGTTATTTATTGGCTTCTAGAAAACATACATTTTCAAAGCTTTATGAATAATTATTACCAAAGAAGAAAATACAGTTGCAGAAGTTTTTTCAGACTGAAGGTATTGCGGATGCACAGGAGGGATATAAGAAAAAAATTGTTATCAAAACCTAACACACTAAGCTGAATTTACTCTCAGTAAGAATCTATATCAAACCTCTTGAACATCATCCATTGAAGTCAAATCAATGCACTGACTTGCTATGGATTATCAGTCCACTCTTGACAACACAGTACACAATGAAGCAGTGTTTACCCCCAAGATACAAGCACCTTGTTCACAGACATTCAAGCTCACTGAAATACAAAGCAAGAGTTAAACAGCTTTTCTCATACATGTCAACATTGATTATCAGGTTATCTTGCCTCAAGAGACTTGTTATCCATACCAGATGTACCAAGTTCATTTTTACCAAATTCTCATTTTGGAAATCTTGGAAAAACAAACAGCTGTCTAGTGACAGACTTTAACAAGCCCACAAGCTCAATCAACAGCCTGCCTACCCCAGGACCAAGCCAAAGCCCTGCCCTTCCAAGGTGAACAGATAATTCCTCTATGCTGGTCTCTATGCTGGTGAAACGAGCAGCTCAATATTTTTTCCCCAATACTCAGAAGAAAATAATGCTTATGATTAATTTGAAACATTCTAAACACAAACCAAAGAACACCTCATTTCAATGAAAACGAATTTTTTTTTTTAAGCTGGCTAGTAAGACTGACCAATTTATATTAAAAAAAATAATAAAGTGATATTCAAAGTCAGAGTCACTTCCTGATTGAGAAACCTTAAAGATATTGCTGGAAATGGTCATATCTACCATTCCCACTTAAAACTGTATCAGTGTCAGAGGCTGAAAACAGAGCAGTTTAATAAGGCATTTTCCCTACTTCCTAACCCCATCAGCATGCTCGGACACTGAATGGGTGAGCACACTGAGCAGGTATGCGTACGCACTCTCAAGTACTTATTGTAATCTCAAGAGGACAAGATCCTTGCAAATTCAGTTTCCTACTTGCTAGGAAAAACAGAGTTGAGTTATTCGTACTAAGCAACATACATAATTAAGGAACTGTGTTACTAAAAACACTGACAAAATGCTGAGGTGGCATTGGTTCCTGTGGAGTCATTGTGGTTCCATTTCGCACAGGAGCTAATTACAGAACAGCTGCATTTCACCTACAAAGATGGGGAAAAAACTCAACTATAATCTACCTAGTTTCCATGCAAAGCTCAGGAGACTGTACTGGAGCGGTTCATGGCCTTCCTGATCATGAAGGGTGCCATCCTGATTCCCCTCATCTCCAGAGTACAAGTCATATCAAACTGCCATGACACTCAAGAAGCCTGAACTGTGAAAGAACTTGTTCAGATGACCGACAGTTAAACTCACACACAGCTCACTTATTGGCAGGCAATCAAAGATACAAAGTTATCTGATGTCACTGTCAGAAATACCTCCTTTTGGAAAGCATTTCTCCCAAAGCAATGGCAGCACAGCTTGCAGCGATGCCAGCTCTGGTAACTAGCACTAGACAAAACAGCTAGGACACATTACTAACAGTATCGCATTGCTATCTTAAAGACAAATTAGTTAACCACATACAAGATTACACAAAAACAGGAATAGTAAAAGCAGACCGTTTCAGCAAATATTAAGGCCGCTAGCTCTCCTCCTGAGCTGTGTCACTTTGTCATGTCCTCATCAACCTATGTGGCTTCTGTCTTAGATCATACAACTTGGAACTATTTAGGACAAACCCCTTCCCATCATCCTGTTCTACACTGATAAGCACAAGGGTCTTGGATCCAGAAGTTAGACTCGTAGGGTCAACCGCAATCCAAATAACGATTGCCTCCATGTTTGAAAAGGAGGGAATCATCTAAATCAGGCAGTGGGAAAAAAAAAAAAAATCACCAGATTTAGTAATAACAAATAATTTTAAATTACTTGCTTTTGGTTTGCATTTGCACATGTTATTCCCTAAAACAAAGGTCATTCTTGGTATCTTTTAACAGCATGACCATCAAGTATTTACATACATAAGTATATATACAGTTCAACAGCCATTTATATTCTTCATTCTTAGCATTTGGTTATGCTACAAAGCAGTAAACAGTTATTAAATACCGGTATCTAGTTGAAAGGATATTTATAGTAAAATGCATGGAATCAGGGTAGCATTCTGACTTCAAACAAACCAGAATGCAGAAAGAAAAGAAATACATTACGTCAAGAGCTATACCTACACTGCCCAAAGAAAGATGCATCAGTAAGTGTTTACACTTATTTAGCTTGAAACCTGAAGAAAAAACAATTGAAATCAAGAAAGTAGATAAGCACACTATCAAACTGGGGAACTCCACAAAGATTCTAGGATCATATTACTAAATAGATAATTTTAGCCAACAAAGTAATGGCCATACAACTAAATTAAAAGCTCAAGAAGAAAATTCACGTAATGAAGATTTGTTTAGAAAAGACTGTCCCAGCATAGCTGAGGACACACAACCAGCCAAACACATATAAAAAAAAAATTAGGGACTAAAGCATAGTCTTGGAGCAATAAGTTTGAAAAACACTGAGTACTGTTACAAGGAGGACATGGACAAAAGCTCAGCTTGAGCAAAGCACCACTGATAATCTTACCCATAGCACACATCTCTCAACTTGATATTCACAAAGAATGTAAGTATATAATGTCATAAAGGGTAAAGGGGATTTAAAATGAAGAGGATAAAGAACGTCATAATTGTTAGCAAAAATACACAATGGTGTCTGACAAGTACCTGTGAACCTTGATCTATTTTCCTCTTTTCTGTCACCAGTATGCCAGTGCAGAATCTTTGAGAAACTAGCACTGTTAAAGTGCTGAGATTGATTATATCAACACATTTGTTAATAAAACATGCAAAGCAGCCACACTAAACAGGAAAATCAAAAGAATCAATAGAATATAGCACATTGATCTGCAAACAAACAAAATGCAAGATATAACAATGCTTGTATTTTACGGTAACTAACTGCATCTTATTACATCTCCAGAAATGTGCCCATTTCACTAAAATAGCCTTCCAGTCTGCAACCATGAGCAGTTTGAGTGCAGCGCTGACATGAGGATATGTTACAAAATCATCAACGAGGCTAGGTACAGGAAAGAAACTTCATAAATTCAGATTACTTGGAAATAAGGCTTTTGAGACCAACTTTACAGGATGTCCTGGGATGGTGCTGCATGTTAGCCAGGTCATCACAATGAAGCGTCAGACTAAGGGACTCTTCACCATTTGTGGTCCTATTAGCAGTCCCCTTCCCATTCTCTTTTCACTATACAGCACAGACCTGGTGGCACTCAGCCACAGAAGACTCTGGTCTAACTTGACAGGTTTAAAAACATTGGCCAGACCTACCTTAAGTCATTGGCAACATTCATTTTAAACTAAATTCTGAAGTGTCACTTTCACCAGAATTTATGAAAATCAAATCACTAACAGCTTTTGGATGAGCACCTATCTCGAAGTGCAAAAAACTCCACCCCAAAATCAAAAGCTTCATAAAATACGTTAGGTTCAACAAAGCCTCTAAAATAGCAGGGATTCTCCTGGGGTCAGTAAAACTGTTGCTGAATGCTATGAAAGCAAATACTAACTGAAACCAACTATCTTTGCTGGATACAGCAGCTAGTAGTTCTTTAAAGCTGGCATAAATGCACTCACTTAAGCGTAACATTATTAAGAGTCAGCAAAGGAAATACTTTCAACTACCTGAAACTGCAAAAACCCATAAAAAGAAGTATGAAGAGGAACAATGAAAGACCACAAAAAATCCCTACTCTGAAGAGATCACCACTGGAGTAACTGTCCAGGAGACAAATCACATGGACATCTTCAGCATATGCAAAAATAGTTACTACATCACTGACTACAAGATGATGGAAATACGGCCATATAGTCATTATCACAACTTTCCTCCTGAGAGATGTAACGCAGGATACAGTTTTGCAGCTCCTGAAAAACAGAAAAATCAGAATCCTTGTATTAAGGAACTTCGGAGCATTTCCACAGACCCTTGATGGCACAACAGGCCAAGTCTTTTCTGAACATCAACAAAGTTAAGAAAACATAATTAGCTTTTAGGAGAATCAAGGTGTATGCCTAATAATTTCTGAACTGGAAGGGAGAACACCAATAGCTGTAGTCTCTCTCAAAGGATTTACGCAGCTGGGTGCTGGGGAATGAGGCTGGAAACTAGGGTCAGATGAGTGGCAGAAAAGTAATGGTGGACAACCTAACAAGCAATTGTTCATTGCATATAAGACGGACTCTAAATGCAAATGTGGGGGGAAAGACCAAAGTACTACAGTATCACCATTTAGCCAGCACAAATGGGGTTACATTTGGTATTCCCTTTGCCGAGACAAAGATGTGACAACACCATCACTTCTCTTTCAAATAAAAGTGGAGCACGGTATTGTCAGCAGCCTATGGCTCAGATTTGAGGATTTTAAAACTCAAAAATCCCACAATATTGATATGAAGTTATATTCATAAAATCAGCGTATTTCTCTTCACTAGTAAGGTTTAAAAACATCATTTATTTAATTCTTAAATCCATTCATTGCAATAAAAATGAGAGCAGTAGGAAGCAGGGGAAATACAGAATGGATCCACGATGGTTTATCTGAGAAGCACAAAATGCTATCGACCACTTGCAATCCAACTTTGGCTACTTGAATGCTTTTCAAATTTTCCAGCTTCTGCTTATCTGCCCTGCCCAATAGTAGCCATATGTAAACTCCAGAAGCCTGCTGAGCTAAAAAATTCAGGTTTTTTGGTTTTAATACTTAGAGATTAAGCAGTTTAAAATTACCAGGCTTCAAGTAGATGGAAGACGCCACAAAAGAGAGATCCAAGTACGATTCAGTGGGAACACTGCAGTAGCAATTCATTCACCTGCTTCTATTCCCCTGCCTAATCTGCTAGCCCTTGGTATGGGGGGGGGAGGGGAAGCATCTTGCAATAACTCAACCGTGAAACAGTTACCAATCTCTGCATGCTGCTATCATTGACATACAACACTATAAAATATTGGCAAGGGCACATTAAAATACAATGAGCCAAAAAAACATAGAGGAACAAACAGAAGATGTTCTTTGTAGGCATGTTGTTAAAAAAAAAAAACCACAACACTTTTACTTAAGTTTTCAAAAATTTGTGTCCTATTGTCTTCAAAACAAAAATGTTTTAGCAACATATTGATATGAAATACACTGCCTTCACCATAAAAATCTTTAGTTGATCTTACCCAAGCTTTAAAAGCAATGCATGCAATGTGACCATACCTTCTTCCTTCACCACAACTGCTGTAGGAAATCTACTTTAAGACTCAGGTATCCTGTGACCTGTAGTGGTTTTCTTCTTATCAAAATTAATTCTCACATACAATTCTCACATACAGCATGCTACCACAGAAATTAGATTATACCCACCGAGTACCAAAACTTAGTTTTACAATCAAACTAAGAAAGACCTTAGATATAGTACATAACCAAAAATCTCCATGAGTCACAGAGAACCTTTCAGGCAAAACGGAAGCTAGAGAGAAAGAGGAAAAAAGCCACAGCTATGCTTTTGATGAAAGCAGCATGTCATACAAAGTGTAAATCGTTGAATGACATTATATGTACATATAATAACCCCATGCACCAGTACAGGTTAGGGGCTGACCTGCTGGAAAGCAGCTCTGCAGAGAGGCACCTGGGAGTCCTGGTGGACAACAGGATGACCATGAGCCAGCAATGTGCCCTGTGGCCAAGAAGGCCAATGGCATCCTGGGGTGCATCAAGAGGAGTGTGGCAAGCAGGTGGAGGGAGGTCATCCTCCCCCTCTACTCTGCCCTGGTGAGACCACAACTCGAGTACTGTGTCCAGTTCTTGGCTCTCCAGTTTAAGAATGACAGGGAACTGCTGGAGAGCGTGCAGCAAAGGGCCACAAAGATGATTAGGGGGCTGGAGCATCTTTCTTAAGAGGAAAGGCTGAGGGAGTTGGGTCTTTTTAGTCTGGAGAAGACTTGGAGGAAGGGGGGAAAGGGGTAGGGGGTGGATCTCATCAATGCTTATAAATACTTAAAGGGTAGGTGCCAGGAGGAAAGGACCAGTCTTTTTTCAGTGGTGCCCAGTGATAGGGCAAGAAGTAACAGACACAAACTTGAACATAGGAAGTTCCATCTGAACATGAGGAGGAACTTGTTTTTACTTTGAGGGTGGCAGAGCACTGGAACAGGCTGCCCAGAGAGGTGGTGGAGTCTCCGACTCTGGAGACATTCAAAACCCACCTGGTCACCATTCTGTGCAACCTGCTGTAGGTGGACCTGCTCTGGCAGGAGGGTTGGACCAGATGATCTCCAGAGGTCCCTTCCAACCCCTAACATTCTGATTCTATTTGAGTACATTGTTTGATAGAAAATCAGCATTTTAAAACACCCAGATATCTATCTCCGGATTAGACAACCCCCTTTTCACCACAAGAAGAAAATACTACATTGCTGAATGTACCATCAATTACAAAACAAGATTAGTACACAAGAACATTCTAGCCATTGTAAGGTACTGAGTAGTACAACTGAAAAAATAAAAAACAACAAAACACACCAAGCAGTCACCCAGAATCATTAGTATCCAGAAAACTAAACCTCTTAAAGGTCAAATTACTTTCCCGTGCCTGGCTCAGAGCTTTTACCTAGCTCTCACATGCTAGTTAAATGTCCATTAAGAAGGGAGCAAACCCATACCATTTTACTAATGTTAGTCTGCTTTTCAAGACATATCTACATTTCTAATTTGCACAGATATTTATCTCATAATCACCAGTCAACACTTTCAGTATTGGCTATCTGTGGCTCACAGCAAGCCCAAATTTTAAGACTTCCATGTCGTTCCGAAGATGGACAAGGATCAGCAAGCTGATGATAAATCTGCTTCTAGAGAACTACTTAGTGCCCTTAAAGGGTCTAATCCTCACCAGTGCTAAGTAAATCCCAGAGTGCGCTGAAGAACAAAGGCATTACTATTATGTGAATGCTCCCCACCAATCTAACAGTGCAATGTTCTGCAGAAGTAAAAGAACATCAGTATGTGTACATTTTTCAAATGACTGGCATGTCCCAGCTAAGAAGGCAGAAATAACATAGTGATTAGGATAGCCATTTATGCTCTGATTACCAACAAATGCATGTTGTCGACCACAGAAAGATATTCCATACACATCTGTACATTCTCCTTTTCTCTTAAAAAAGAGTGTTGAAGGCCTCGTTATGATGGTACAGTTAAAGTCTTAAACACTGCTTGTTTAGCACACATCTTAAAGCACCTTTCCAGGAAAGAACGGGAAATAACATTCATTGCAGCAGAACACTTCAAAGCAGTTCAGTTTGCCTTGTGTAACTGGAAACAATGTTCTACTTTAAAGCAGTTTCATGCAAACTAAAAATAAAATAGAAACAAAAAATCAGAACATTTCCCTTCACCCTTCCCCTGATCTGCATGCCAGTTTCAGTCATTTTCACAACATACAGTAGCACAAAAGCTGAAAAACAAAACTGCACAGGTGTTATGACCATAAAACACACTTTGAGGGTGTTCTCTGCCATGAATAATCTAGTATTTGGGTTTGTAGATTCCAGGGCCTTTACATTTAATGAAGCATTTCTTACCTTATGTTCTATGTAAACTTTGTGGCGAGACCAAAAGAAATAACCCCTAAAATAACTTCAAATTATTTATTTCCTGTAGTGTTTAGGAGGCCAAAATTAAAGCATTAAGAATTTGAAGTTAAAGTGAATATATATACATAGTGAACTTCGCTTGACAAAAAAACCCAAAAAAACAAACCAACATTAAAAAAGCCATCAAAACTTAAAAAATGTGGAGAGTACTTATCACTAGGCCCAAGAAAATAAAATTTCAGTCTTTTAAATATAGCTTGAAGTAAAGGTCTTGCCTTCCAAATTCTGGCCGCCTCTTGAATGTGGGCCTACAGAATAATTCAGAAAACACAGCGGTATCACACGAAGAACACTCTTTAAAACAACACACATGAAAATTGCCATCGTAGGCTTGATACTGAGTTTCCCACAGGCTTTTAACAGGCGTTATCATACTGGGCACCTTTTAAGATTAGACTTGCTGCCAGCAATTTCAGCAAGAGTACATTTTAGCGATGTATTTATGAGCAAAGTTTAATCACAACAGAATTGTAACATACCAATTTTATTGAGACTTTGCAAATCAGGAAGCGTAATGATTATGTGGTGCATTACATGTATACTTCAACAGCACTACCCAATCAGAAGATACAATACATGAAGTTCATAACTGAAACGAAAACATACACAACACTGCTTTCAGTGGGGTATTTCATTTCCAAAAATACGCTAACATGGCACTGAAAAGCATTTTGTCCTAAAAACTAAATTCCTTATGTGTCTTATGCAATCATATGATTCTTTTCAAAGTTTGAAGGATGCAGAGCTGAAACCAGATACAAATCAAAGACTATTAACTGCAACGCTTTCAGGGTAGTACTGTCAAGATTTGGACAGCAGTGAAAGCTGTTATGGCCACTATTGCTTTTTAAACTTAGCCTAGAAATCTAAGCAGGTTTTCTTCATTTCTGAGTCCAAGGGAGCATTGAAAGAAAAGCAAAAGTATCTCAAAACAGTTACATTGCAGCGATTCACGAGAAAACATGCTTCTAGCTGCAGATCACAGCAGCTCTACCAGCCTTAAACATGACAACACTTAACAAGTACAGAATATATTTACTTGCAGAAGGAGTGACCTGGAGATAAATAGCTCACCTGCAGGCAAACTGTGACTTGGTTCAAATGCCAAAACCCACTATTACCCCCCTCTCCCATTCTAATCTCTAGATAAAGCAGGTCTTCCTTTTGGGGAAAGCTTATTTAAATAACCAGGATTATGCAATAGATGACTGGCTTTTGTGCAATGAAGTTCCACATTAAGATTGAGTCAAGAGATAATTCAATATGAGAAATGGAAATTTCAGTGAAATCCTCATCTGTGCTCCAGAACCATGTGGGCCTCTTCAAATGCAGGCTTCACAGACCTCTGAAGTCTCATTTATTGTAACGCAAAAGGTTGAAGAGCTTCTGAAATGCAAATTGCTAAGCTTCATTATGTGTACATAAGAAAACCAACAGTTAAGCTTCCAGATAAATACCTAAAAAAAAAATTAAAAATCTTAGAGACAGGACTATCCAGTCAGAGGCATTTGAGTGACTAGGACCACACCGCATCTCTTACAACCTTTGTTTTCAATATCCTGAAAGTGACAGAGAGGTATTTACTCTATCCCTGGAGATGCTTTGTGCCAGACAGCATACCAAGGCCACCTAGAAGGAACAGTTCTTTGCATACACCCTCTGTGCTTAGTATATTCCTTTCTGTCCTTATAGGATACCCTTCCCAATTTCCATGGCAAACATACTCTACCAGCAATTGAATGAGTCACCACTACACCGTGTGAGTTGAAATGGATCCAGAAGGTTCACCTAATTCTCAGAATTAATAAGACAAGAAACAATTATACACAAAGCCTTAATTGTGTTTCTTCATGGAAAAAGTTGGGGGTTTGTTTTGGTTGGGTTTTTTTGTGGGTTTTTGGGTTTTTTTTTTTTTAAATGTTGCGAGATCAACTAGCTCATAGCTTCCCTCTTTACTACATCTAAGACAACGTTGTATACACGTAAGAACTTTTTGCCAACTGTCAATTTATAATTTGGGGGATTGGAGATTAACAGTGATGTTATATATAACAGAACATCAAAGCTAACCTGTAGCCTTGACAGCTTATCTGCTGTGACTCAGCTACTACTGTGGTTAAAGCACCACATACCCACAATGAGCTCGACACACCTGAGTAAGAGGATGCCTCAGCACTTGAGTAAGTTCCCCCAGAATCCAGCACAGGACATGCTCTGTGTCAGACTGTAGAGTCTATCAAAACCAACTGAACAGCAGCAATATGACTCATAAGTGACTATAGGATGAGTTTGTCCAAAATTGTATAGCATCTGCATTGCTGAGGGTAGTCTAGGTTCTTATCTGCACAACTGAGAAAACTCTCTTCCAAGGACAAAGCTTATTTTGCAGCCATGAGCAAATATTAGAAGCAGAAGCAAATATAACTCATGATAACAACATCATTAAGAATTTTTCTAAGGATCCAGGACAACCAGCTTGTCAAAGTTTTTATTCAACCCATGGTTTTTTTCCTGATATAACACCAAAACTCACCTTCCTGTTCACGAGAGAGAGTAAGCTCTCTTTTTTCCCCAGTAGCAATGGTAAAAATTTACAAAAAGCCTCCCTCTTTCATGTTTTCTGCTTCTCTCCTAGGAGAATCCATAGATGATATACAATTTTTAATCTTTTCTTCACAGGAAACAAGGGAAAACCTTTGCTAATATCACTGTAGGTGTCAAATTGACTGCAGCCTTGTTGGTCCCTGTGCTGCAGCCAGTTTGCAGGACTTATTCTTTGCAAGAATTATTCTTTGCAAGCAGAAAAAACACCAGTCTTCATTTAAGGTTTCACACACATAACCCAGCAAACAGAAGAAACTTATTTCAAGAGAAGACTGAATACACTACATAAAAACACAAAGCTTGTAATTCCCCACAGGTTTTTGACTGCTTGCTAGTGCAAGTGACATAGAAGACCTACCTATGCAAAACAGAAACAAGCTAGAGTTGAAAAAGTGAATGTCACTTGTTTGCCTAAGTTGATTTCAAATGAATAAAAAATAATCTTAGTGAAACAAATAATTTTATTGGGTCATTTTATAACCAAAACACAATAAAGAACATGCTAGTTAATTTCCTTGTTTGCTGTGTTCTCCTATCCCTTTTTGCTAAGTACATACAAGCCCACATCAACTATTCCAGGCAACTGAAATTCACAAAGATCAATGGCACAAAGAGATAGGAAATGCAGTTATGTTTGCATAGTTACAAGGGACCTTAAAGATTATATAGTTCCAACCCCCATGTCATGGGCAGGGGCACCTTCCACTAGACCAGGTTGCTCAAACCCCCATCCAGCCTGGCCTTGAACACCTCCAGGGATAGGGCATCCATAGCTTCCCTGGGCAATGTCTTCCAGTGTCTTAGCACCCTCAGAGTAAAGTATTTCTTCCTAATATCTAATCTAAATCTACCCTCTTCCCATTTAAAACCATTACCCCTTGTCCTATTCACTACACTTTCTGATAGTGTCTCCCCGTTTCTTCCTGGAGGCCCCCTTTAGGTACTGTAAGGCCTTGACATTGAACAGGTTTTCTCTCGTTTGCTAGAAAAGCCTTCACAGAAGCATATGTATGCCCAAGATTGGTCCCGTACTGCTGGCATATTATCAAATGAAAGACCACAACTGCACATAGGCGATCTTACTGTACTACCATTCGCCTAATCAATTGCTATCCTTCAATTTCGCTACCATTTCAATAATGAGTAAAATAATGTGATTAATTTCATGCATTCCCCATTTCCTTACTCTGACACGCTATGTTTTGTCTCTAAAATTGAAATGGTTTTTTTATTGTAAAACAAAGAATTACAATATCACTCAATGCTTTATTTTTTCAACAGTCTTTTGTTTAAGCTTACTGAGCTAGAGTCTGCCTTAAAAAATATGTCACAAAACCCAAAAAAAGATTAACCTGTAAGAAAGCTATGATTAACAAAGGTAAGTGGAAAAATTAATCATCTAAGACTGCAAACTTACCATGTTTGCGTATGTAACAGCAGAGTGAAAGCAAATTGTTCTAACACAGTAATAAAAATACAAACGTGGAACACAATAATTTCCATTCTCTGCCATTCTCTACAAAAGACAAGATATGGAGGTAGTTTGTCTGCATTCTTCCCAGAGGATCATGGTTCTACATTTATCATAAACAATACCAGTGGCAAGGAAAAAACTCCAACCTCCGACTTTATCAAATGCTGAATATGTAACTAGTGTAAGTATCCAGTCCTTTTTATATTAGTTACAAGAAATACTAAGAAAATATCAGGTGTTCTTCACAAGTTTAACTGTCTATAGTTGAAAATTCAAAATAATAGTTCCCAAGGCAACCATAATTCACTCAACCAACGCACACTGTTCCTCTCCTATTACTCTACATTCTGTTACACTCCCTACATGATCCACTATATGTGCAGCCGTGTGCAGTGTATCAGAGGAACAGGCAAGTTGCAAATTAGCAACTCCTCTGTGTTTAAACTAACAGTTACCCAGTGACATGGACATGAGTTTTATATTACAGAGATAAAGTTTTTAGGTGTTGGAGCTTTTTTTTTCATGGTAAGAAAGGTTAAGGTCGTGTCACCAGAGCCATGTTTATAATACAGGACCTAGCTGTTTGGGTTTTTTTTTTTTTCCCTCCAGCCATTCTTAAAAAGAACAAAACAAAACAAACCAACCACTTGCCCACATACCAGTTATGAGGAGATCCTTCTTCCCTTGGCTAATTCTGGGTAATCTAAGCTTCCATCATAATTTTAAAAGGAAAACCAACAGCTAAAAACCCTTATCTATCAACAAACTGGTAATTACATACTAATAAAACAAGCATCTGCTACAATTTTTTAGGTTTTACTGGGAAAAACATCCTAGCAATACATTTATTGCACTGTTTCAGATAGCATCCTTTTCTGTTTTGACCACTGCATGAATGTGATCGGGAGCATTACTTTCCTTACACTCCAGTTCCCTGTGCATATTAAACTGGCACTGCTGCTAAAGCTCTCCTGTCCTCTTTTGGCATCTGCCTATACATTTCCATACAAACATTTTCCCTCCTCCTTGTGCTAGCATTTACAAGGGCAGCGCAGATAAAGGAACCAAGCTGGGTTAAAACTAGCCATCCAAACAAAACTGTGGGCTGTCACAGTCCTGCCTTCTGCATGCTGCTGACACCAGTGTTCAACTCAGGAAAAAAACTCCACAAAGTAGCGAGCAAATTCTGGTGGGTCAGTGTGCTGTGATAGCTCAGTTCAAAGTCTACAAGCACCAGAATGGCACCAAGGAATCACACCACAGTCAACAATTCAGCTGGATCAGGGGCTGGGGAAACCCAGGAGCTTCCCTCCTCTCCCAGCTTGGCATTTATACTCCTTGCACAGAGGGATGGTGAAGAGTACACCCAACTCCTTCAGTGGTGGCAGAACACTAGGCCAGGCCACTTTGTGTAGCTTCACTCCAACCTAGAACAAAAACCAGGTTAGTTTTAATGCAGATCAGTCTTTAACTGTGGTCTATGTGTAGCTGCTTCAGTGCTTGCAAAGCACAAGAGAAGGGGAAAGCATGGAAGAGGAAGCAGCTGCCAGGCAAGAGCAGAGCCATCCTCTTCACCAGCAAAGCAGCAACAAGCACTCACAGCATTATAGCAGTGCATAGACACATCTTCTCACAAATAAATGTTAGAGTAACACTTGGAAAAACACATTGAAAGCAAGTACAAAACTACAAAAGCTGTCAGGAAAGCTCTGCTGAGACACTACAGTATTAACAATTAACTAGATTTTAAAACAGGTGTGTCTCCTGTTTCATTCAAATATTTGGGGGGGGTGGTGCTGTGTGTTAAGCTATGTAGGAAGACCTGAGACCACTGGGAAATTTTTGATAAAAACAATATAAAACAAACCAACAAAAGACCCCAAAAAAACTTTTCACAGGAACAAAATTAATCTAACAAAGTTTCTAAAACATTCTTCAGACAGGTTTCTTGAGTCTATAGCAGAAACTGCTGGGAATCCAAAGGAAGAAAAAAAATCCTGCCAGACCATATAGATGAGGATTGGGTATGTTCCTAGAATGCGTACAACGGATAGAGCAGAGCCCAAAACTAAGGACATAACCCTCACGTGGGTAGCAACATGTTCGATTGCAGAAGTACAGCTTGCGAAGAGAAACAACACACAAGTTGGAAGAGTCAAGGAGCCACTAATCTAAATATGGATCCGGAACATGAAAAACCTGAATCTCTTGCCTCATGTAGCTACGCTCCCCTACCACTGATCAATGGATTAGTACAGCAGTCCTTTCTTGTGCAAGAAAGACTTCTATGTTTTCTAATGCTGTCAAGTGAGCAAGCCTAGGTTGTACTGAAAGCCACATGCTGCTTAACAGTTTTCTAAGCAACTGAATAAACCAAGCTACTCAAATGTAAGGCCTGGCAAAAACCCCCTGAATCGAGAGTTAAAGAAACATTTTCTACTTATTGGGAGCTCCTGCAGCTAAGATTAAAAAAAAAACCAAACCAAACAACCACTAAAAGTTTGTCTCCTAGTTATGAATCCCACCATGGTAGTATACAAATTCTGTAGGACATTAAGACGCACTTCTAACAGCATGTGAAGTAAGAAAGCACTACCTCTATAGCACAGGAAGGGAAGAGAAGCACAAGCAGACCAAGTAACAGATAAGGAAGCACAGTTTGTTGCTGAAGCAGAAATCAAAACACACACTCCTAATCTACCTTACTGGTTTGGTTTTTAGCCCCTACGAAATACTTTTCTACAAGTGTAAGGGAAAAGAATCTAAGGGGCTTTGACTGCTTCGCAAAACCTAAAATAAAAACTGTCTCAACATGTGAGATAACGTCTCTAAGGCTGAAATCTGACAGCACTCTTCATCACAGTGTTTCGAATTTACTTGTGGTTAGCAGATACTTAATGTGAAACCAGTTAAAGCTTTTTAAGAATTCTAGCTGAACCATTCAGAGCATTCAGTTACAAACTATCTCAGCTTGGACATCACAGAAGTATAAACAAACAGCATATAATTCTTGATAGATAATCTGAACAATCAACCCTGCAGAAGAAACTTTTGAAACTTACTGTGTTACACCAAGCATGAAGTACCTTTTTATCCTATTAGAGGAGCTCAGCTGCATTTTCTAACACGCTCTCCAAGCCAGCATTTAAGAGCACTTGGCAGAGCAATACAGCCACACATCTCTCTGTAGGTTGATACAAGGCTGTACAAGGCATGTAACCAACAGTTACCACTTGCTGACGCATATGTAAACAGGATATCTTGGGGAATAAAAAAAAAAAACCAACTATAAATCATTTTATTTTATGAAAAGATTTCCCTGACAGAAGACATATTCTCAGTTGGTACCCTGCTACTCTTATCTCCAATAAGCCAAAAAGTTATTGAGAATAAGCTAACCAAATGCACATAGCATTGCTTGTTATTGCTAGCTTTATGTAAACATTGCAAAGAATATTCTGAATTATCTTTATATATTCAGTATTTTCTGTAATAAATGTAACATGCTTCAAACAACTGTTCACAAGGATGAGCCTAATGAAAGATCAGTCTGTTCCTTCTTCGCTTGAAATCTTAAGTCTGAGAGCTTTCCTCCTGTTTACACTATGTACCAGTGGACAATTTCACATGCTGTCAATGCTGCAGTGACTTCCACAACTCAAAACCTCCATACCAAACATTACGCAAGTGGTACATGATGTGCTTCAAAGTCAAGGCCACCAATAATTAATAACACATTCTGACTGCCAATATGCCTCACCATGAGCAAGAAGCGAGAAGCTGGGACTATCCCAAAAGATGGTCCGGCTAAACTCGCTTCAAACCGGGAGGCTGTCCAGCGCGCAGCAGCACACTGGAGGCACAGGTACGCCCTCGCACTTGGCTGAGTTAAGGACGTGTGGAAAACACCCTACGGCGTCCCCACCGCACCCTGCTCCGCCCGGCAGAGCACGAGCGAGCAGCCCGGCAGGCAAAGCCGGCGCATCCTCACCCCGGACTAAGTCCGGCGCGGCCCCAGCAGGTCCTCACGGGGCAGCCCGCTTTCCCCCGGAGGCCCACGCCGGCAAGTTTGGCAAGGATAGCGTCCCTGGGCCTAAGCCAGCCGCCACCGCCTCCCACCGCCGCCGCCACAGACGGGGGCCCCGGACCGCCGGGGCCCGAGGGCTCCCCACCACCCGATGCGGTGCCCCGTCAGCAAGAGAAGCCGGGCCCCGCCGGCCCCAGGCCCACCGAGGCGAGCCCCAGCGTCCGCGACGGTTGGCGACGCGCGACACCGGCAACGGCCAGCCGCCGCCTCCCCGCTTCCCCCGGACCGTTACCCCCGCGCCCCCCCCCAGGGNCCGCCGCACCTGCCCCCGCCGCGCCGCACCGCCCCGCCTCCCCGCCACCCGCGGGGCGTCCCCCCCGAGCTGCCCCACCGCCAACCCCCGGCTGCTTCCGGACCGGCAGGGAAGGGGGCGGCGACAGGTCTCGCACACACGCCCGGTCCGAGAAGGAAGCCTCGCCGCCGCCCCCCCAGTCCGTTTTAACCCCAAAGCTGAAACTTCGGGCGTCACCGATCTCAGCGAGCAACGGTGAAGAGACCCGCGGAGCGGGCATCCCCCGCAGCGAAGGGGCGACCGGGACTTGCAGGCTGCCCCTCCAAGCCCTGGGAGGTCGGCGGGGCCGCCCGGGAGCCCGCCCCGCCGCGGGGAGCGCGCCCAGCAGGGCCGGGCCTGTGCCTTCCCTGCGGGAGGCGGCTGTCAGCGCTCCGTCGCTCCCTCCCTACCANTCACCTCATCGGCGGGCGGCGCAGGGGCGGCCGGGAGCCGCCGGGCTCCGTCAGCGGCCGCCAGCGTATTTCGAAAGATCCGCCANCAGGCTGCCCCTCCAAGCCCTGGGAGGTCGGCGGGGCCGCCCGGGAGCCCGCCCCGCCGCGGGGAGCGCGCCCAGCAGGGCCGGGCCTGTGCCTTCCCTGCGGGAGGCGGCTGTCAGCGCTCCGTCGCTCCCTCCCTACCAGCGCGGCCGTGCCCGCACCCTCTTCGTCCTCCCGCCGCCGCCTTCCCGCCCCTCGCACTCACCGGGCGGGCGGGCGCTCTTCCTCCTCCTCCTCCTCCGTCGCTACCGATGCCTCTCCTCGCCGCCGTCGGCGCACGCCCTTCGCGCCTCGCGCCGCCGCCGGCCCCCTCCCCTCCGCTACCGCGCCCAGCGGCCGCGGCGGCGGCAGCACCCGCGACGAAGCCGCCGTGTTTGTTCAAAATCACGCGCCCCGCGCCATTCCCCCGCCGCATCCCATAATACTGCGCCGCGCCGCCCTGGCAACCGCCGGCACAGCGCCCTGCGCGCGCCGCCCCGCCCCGCGCTTCCGGGCCCGCCCCACCCGCGCCGAGCCGCCCGCTTCCGGGGCCGCGCGCGCCACTGGAGGAAGGGGACTATCCTTGCACCGCGTTGAGGCCGTCGACACGCGCACGCACCCGCGCGCGATTATAGACGTATATATCTCTATACATGCAGCCCCGCGGCCCCGGCGGGAGGCGCGCGTGGAGCCCGCCCGAGCTTTATCTCCGCCGCCGGCCTCTGCCCGCGCAGACGCTCCCCGCCACGTGACCGCGCCGCGGGGCGGCCCCTCTAGCCTGCAGGCGGCGCGGCTCTGTGGTAGGAGGAGGTCTGCGGCGCGCGAGGGCTACGGCGGCGGCTTGGCGAAGATGGCGGCCGCGGTGAGGCAGGACCTGGCGCAGCTGATGAACTCCAGCGGCTCTCACAAGGACCTGGCGGGCAAGTGAGTGCCGGCGCCAGTCTCCCTACGGGCGCGGTGGTCTCGCGGGGCGAGGCGGGTGAGCGGCTGTCGGGGAGAGGTGGGGGGCTGCCGGGCCCTGGGCGGGCGAGGCGGCTCTTGCCCAGCGGCCGCGCTTCTTTAAATAAAAAGAAGAAAAAAGGTGTCATCTCATGATTCTGTTATTTTTAAATTTATTTCTGGTTTTTAACAACGGCTGGCTTTGCGCTGGTGGTGGCCGACTGCAGGCTCCCGTGTGGGGCCTTCACCCTTACTGCCGTAGCTCCCTCGTGTTTGCCCGCCGCCCCTCAGAGCTCGGCTGCCAGAAGCTGATAGGTCGGGGAATGTATTCTTCTCGACCGCTGTAGGTGTGTCAGTAACTCTATTATTATTATTTTCATTAGGTGGGTATTTTGGATGGCAAACCTTTGGGTTTGAGCTACTCACAATGCAGCGTGTCACAGATTTTCTCTCCCCCGAGGGTTTAGTCAGATGTGGATCTGTCAACTGAAATTCTTCGAGTCCTGGTCCAATTGCTTATTTTCTAGAGGAATTGCTTCAATTTTAGGAGTTTCTTGCGAGAACTTGGAAGTGTTTGCCTCAAAATGTGGCTTCAACTTGAATGTACTACATCAGTATTGCACACACTGAAGTTATGGCACAGGCAAAGTTTAATTAGCTTTCTGAAGCTTGAAAACTGGAGTTCCTGTTTTTGCAGGAATAAACACTTAAAAATGCATAGTCGGGTGTGCTCGTGTCAAGTGGCCATAACATACTGTTTACCTCCCAGTCCCAACACTGTTTCTTATTCTCATTTAATATGGCATTTTGAGTATTTGACTAATTTTATTAACCATGCGTGATGTAGTTTTCATTACTTTTCTCTGTGCAATATTCTAGGGATGTGATTTATTTTTTTTTACCCTTCAAAACTGCACATATATTCACAAATAACAAAACAATGAGCTATGTTATCTGAGAATCTAGTCCTTGGATTTAAAAAGAGCCGGATACCAATTCCAGGTGAATGTTCCTGGCATTTGAGCACAAACTCTTTGGAAAATTGCCACCTCAAAGGTATAGAAAATATAAGCAAAAGTAGGGTTCTGAAATAAAAAATAAGCAGAGAAACAGAACTTGTTAGTGAAAAAATGTGCTCTATGAGTGGTTTTTTTAATGTTTTTTTTTTTTTAAATCTGTGGACAGGTATCGTCAAATATTGGAAAAAGCCATTCAGCTGTCGGGTGTAGAACAACTTGAAGCTTTGAAAGCTTTTGTAGAAGCAAGTAAGTGCGTCTGGTATAATCAATTGCACATTGAGAGTGAAGGCCAGAGGGATTGCATGTTTGTTAACTCTATGTGAAGCTACGTAAACACACAGTACTTTCATTCTACTGGTACTCAAACACAACTTGAAGAGGAACTGTCATCATCACATTCAAAAATTAAGACAGAATGGACTTGCAAGCTTTCTGAGTTACAACATTTCAACCTGTCAGCCTGACAGTGTTGGAAGGTGGAAACAGAAAGTAGTCTCTGTTAAATGTTAAAATTGATACTGGATGCAAAGTGGTATTTAAACTAACAACACTCTTCTTCCCCTGTCTCAAGTTAGTTTGAAAAACTGTCAAGAAGAAATAATTGGGGGTTTTTTTTGTGTTGTGTTGGATGTTTGGATTACTGAATACCTCTATAAATTATACCTGTTGTCATTTTTTTTAAGTTGAGAATAAACTTAGTGAAATTCAGCGTAAAGGCTTACTTTGTCCAAGATGTTTCAGCAACTGACAGCAGTGATTCAGGATGAAACATCTCTCTAAAATAAAAATCAAAGTGAGAATTTAATTATTATCTGTCAGGGGTAAGAACTCTGGTGACCTCTAGTGTAAACAAACTGTTTTTGAGAGGAAAAAAAATAACCTTTTAAAAACAAAGAAAAAAACCCCTTCCTTGGATATGGATTTAAAATTTTGAAATACTCAAATTTAATATAAAAGCAAATTATCACTTAGAGTGAAGGCACTGACAAGCACTGCAGCCATCTTATTTTTTTTCTTCCTTGCATCTCTGAACCAGTGGTGAATGAGAATGTCAGTCTAGTGATCTCACGTCAGCTACTGACAGATTTCTGTACCCATCTTCCAAGTCTTCCTGACAGCACGGCCAAAGAAATTTACCACTTCACCTTGGAAAAGATACAGCCTAGAGTTATTTCATTTGAAGAGCAGGTGAGAGATCAATGATGAGGGATTTTTGGTTTGCGGGCTTGGCTTTGGGGTTTCTTTTCCCTTATCTGCTAACTATTTTAAGTCTTCTAAAAAAGCTATTCAAAACAGATATTCCAACTTAGAGTCCAGTTTTGCATTCCTGTACCTGTAAAACCTGAGCTAAATGCAGACAGTATTTAGGACCGTGCAAAGAATACAGACTTTGTCTCTTCATCAGGATGCTGGACAGGTAATTCCTCTGCTACCAGAAAGTGGTTTCTTACACTGAAACAATACTTGAGCTACTGGAGGTACTGTTAAGAGACAGACTGGTACTCATTATGTTGCATTTTACACAATTAATTGAACAGGCAGGTGATGTCAAGAAAGAAGCATCTTGACAAATAGCTTTTGTTTCAAAATAAGCATCTGTGTGCGTGTATTTTAGCCGATAATCATTTCACAATGAAAAAAATGTTTTCTTGAAGACCCAATTCTAGTTAACTACTGAAAGGGCTGCAGTTCTTTTTAAGTTCAGTTCTTGTTTTGTTGTATGAGTATTCACCATCATCTGAGAGTTCTTACAGAAGACGTTTATATAAAAAGCCTGTAGGATCTACTATTTGAGTAGCAATGCAGTTTCTGTCGTGATTTGTATTTGCTTGTCTATATCTTTTGTCTTTTTAAGCAGCTTTTACTCTGAGTCTTAAATGACCACGCTTCTCTATATGTTACAATAATTATGCATAAATTTAATCAGGTGGTTTATTTTTTTTAGCGACACTTGCTGCTTATAAAACCCAGATTTGTAAGCACTGATATTTTACCTACTGACAGCTGCTCTACAAAGTAGAAAATTCTGCATTTATATCTCACAGGCATTATATGAGGTGTAACTGCAAAAAATGGCTTGTGAATCTTGGTTTTCCAGTTCTTGAAAGCCTTGTTTAATCTTTTTGAAAGCTTTATAAAGATTATTCTCACTCCTCGAAGAGTGAGATAAACTCCTTTTATCTTGTCATAAGCTTAAGTGGAAATACTTCAAATCAGCACTCATATTTAATAAGCTTGGTGTGAAAGCTTGATCCAGGAGTCCCACTCAAGACTCCTAACATGGGAAGAGTTGCGTGTGTGTAGGTTGCGTGTCTGTGAAGCTGGGGTATCAGTTGACGGGATTCATGAACAAGAACAAATACTGTGAAAGTTAATATAGAACCATTCAACTTCTATAGTGTTTGCTATTATTGCTAATGATTATATTGTTTAGGTCGCTTCAATAAGGCAACACCTCGCATCAATCTATGAGAAAGAAGAAGACTGGAGAAACGCAGCACAAGTATTGGTGGGAATCCCTTTGGAAACAGGGCAAAAGTAAGTACTGTGCTAGACACAGTTATGTGTTGTTAAATACACTTGCTCCCTTTATACTTTACTAGACCAGTGAGTGAGAATTTTGGGGTTGCATGTTTTCCCAGAGTATCGGTAGTTCAGGCGAGAACTCTTGCCAGATGACAAAAGTATAGTTTGATGACTGTGCATTATGGTAAACATTTTAGAGTGTCAAAGTACTGCAACAAAAGTTTTGCAATATTTATCAGTCTTGTCTATTAACAGCCTTTTTGATAGTGTTTTACAAAAATGCTTCTGAGGTTATTGAAAGGTGGCAGTTCTTCCAGGTGTTTGCCTTTACAGTTCAAAATGTAGACACAGTTTGAAATTGGAGATTAACAAATGCAGTTGAGGTTTTTTGTGGGGTTTTGTTTGTGGTTTTCTGTTGGGGGTTTTTTTAAGTCCAGAACCCTTGCTGTGACTTTTCTCTAGCTGGCCTTTCTATCCTCTTTCTCTGTAGGCGTGTAGAAGGAATTGCTTTAGGTTTTACCCATTTAGCGCCTATTTGTTCCACTGCAAGCTTGCTCCTTCAGTGGCTCACCACTTATTGCAAATTTACAGTCCACTAAAAACAGATTATTAGAGTGTACATTTCTGTCTTGGTGGACAGCATTATTTCTACTGGTGTTTGTAGGAGCCAGTTCTATGTTGGCATTCATCTCAAATTTCCTTACCCCGAACAGAGAGCACTAATTTTGGTGTTAGGGAAGAAGAAAGCAAGGTAAAGCAAACATTGCTAAGTGCTTAAGAATCATAATATACGTTTAGAACAGCAAGGGTAATTGTGGAGCAACTCTGAGCACTTGCTTTTCTGTTTCTCTGCAGACAATACAATGTAGATTATAAACTGGAAACCTACCTGAAAATTGCCAGGCTGTATCTGGAGGACGATGACCCAGTTCAAGCAGAAGCTTATATTAATCGAGCTTCCCTGCTTCAGAACGAATCAACTAATGAACAGCTGCAAATCCATTATAAGGTTGTCGAACTTGCTTTATTGCTTTCTCTTTCTAAAGGGACATGATTACACATTGAGATGTTTTTATGCAATGCCACTAAAACTTTCATAATGAAAAAAGAGACAAAAGGAAAAGCTTCTAAATGGTTTTGGGAGCTTGCAAGCTACGTATTAGCAATGATTAAACAGCTCATTCCTTATGACTTGAAGATAAGTCTGTGAAGGTTCCTTAAATGCCAGCTATACTGATGGAAAATAAAACAGGCTTCAAAACATCTGAAATATTGTTGAAAATACTGCCTCCACCTTTGTCTGTGAATCTAGGAGGGGAAAAAAATCACATCCAATATTAGGGAAAAGAGAAGTCCCCCTGCCCCCACCAGTAATTAAAGTTTTCAGTCTCATTTAGTAAAGTAATTGCTGGCTTTTCTGTTTATTTGTGGGTTTACTGCATACATAGTTCATACATTAATTTCTCAAACCATTTTAGTAACTGGGATGAGCTGTGAGTGATAACTACAGTGTGACAGTACCAATCAAGTGTGGTGGTGTTTAAAATTCTACAACACAAAGCAGATGTGCCTTGAGCTGTAACTCAGGGTGTGGTGGTTTTCCTTTTTTTTTCTCCCTCCCCCCTCCCTCCCCCCATGCTATGTCTTAAAGCATGCACTCAGCTGGAAGTGTAAATATTTTCTGTAAGCATTAGAAAAACACAAAGGGAGAAAAGAAATACCAGATGCTGTTACAGCACTGAAAGGGAAAAGCAAACACTTGAAACCTAAGTGCTAGCTGTCAATGTCAGTAGTGAAGGGGAAGCTAACGTAAGTACAACATCAGCTGTACAATATTTCATTTACTTAGTTTCTGATGTTTAGACATTTGCAGTGTTTAACATGTGAATAGTGCTGGGAAATGCTCTTCCAGTTGCTTTTTATGGTATTTTAGCAAGGGCTTTACAAGTCAAGTTAATCATTCAAAGACATAGATTTCCGTAGGATGCAGTAAGGCAATATTTATAGGAGCTGTCATGTGATAATGTGGCAATTTATACAGACCTATATTATGCACCCACCCCTGTTAGTTTTCTTTTTCTGAGACATACTTTCTTTCTAGGTTTGCTATGCTCGAGTTCTTGATTACAGAAGAAAGTTCATTGAGGCTGCCCAAAGATACAATGAGCTTTCCTATAAGAGCATAGTCCATGAAACTGAGCGACTGGAGGCATTGAAGCATGCTTTGCATTGTACTATTTTGGCATCAGCAGGTAAAATACACATTACATTTTTGTATAAAAGACACAACATAGGTATTTCATATCCTCTGAAGCAAGTCAGCTTGTGCATTACTTGTGGGGAGGGATCTTGTCACTAAGATTTGGTGAGGAATCTGAAATTGTGAACACGGTGTCGAAATTACCTGTTGACATACTGTTAACTCAGAGTTGGATTACTTCTGTGGCTTTGATCATGATAAGGTGGCATCTTGGCAAAAGATAATCAGTGGCAAACAGTGTTTTGGAACTGAACACAGCTGGGTTCTTTTTTTGGTAGAGCTTTGTTGGTTAATTGCATGTATAGAGGAAAAAAGATCATCACTTTCTGTTGTTTACCTCTAAATACTTGATGCCTCGGTGATCATTTATGAGGACTCTTCGTGATTCTTCTAGGACAACAGCGTTCTCGCATGCTTGCTACACTCTTCAAGGATGAGAGATGCCAGCAGCTTGCAGCCTATGGGATCTTGGAGAAAATGTATCTTGACAGAATTATCCGTGGAAATCAACTTCAAGAGTTTGCAGCTATGCTAATGCCTCACCAGAAAGCAACTACAGCTGATGGTACATTTTTCTCTTAATCCTCATAATGCTAGGTGTTCATCCACTAGAGCTAGATGTGTTCAATGCAGTCAAGGAGTGTGACAGAAAATAATTTAGGATTGCTTATATGATTATTTTACAATTATTTCCCAGCACGTTACCCTCATGAGTGTAATTTCACAGTAAAGCTTCTTAGCTATAGGTCATCTTTCTGATTGGCTATTTAAGGTTTTGAAATACTCTTCTAGAAGACATCTTGTAAAAATCTTGTTTCT
This sequence comes from Chionis minor, assembly GCA_013398295.1. Lineage (NCBI taxonomy): Eukaryota > Metazoa > Chordata > Aves > Charadriiformes > Chionidae > Chionis > Chionis minor. The sequence continues at coordinate 115,891 of VZSF01001224.1, forward strand.
CTGTCTGTGTACAGCCCTCTTCACTGGCAACCTCCCAGTATTTTTAACCTTGACTCATACTTTGAGTCTCTGTCCTTTTGAGCTTCTCCAGTTCTAAGGCACCGTTATACATAGGGTGCCTAGAAGCATGTGACATGCATGTAGGCTGTAAATGGTCTGTGCGGATGATAAATTTATTTGAACTGCTTCCTGACTTGACAGGAAGATGACAGTGGGGGGATGACTTGGACCTCACACTGCCTCCAAACTTTTTTCTGGTCCATATCACTGGCGTTTTATTAGCTCTGTTCTTCCTGGAACTTCTGAACAGTGAGAAATAATGTGAAATAATGACTTCACTGGAATCTTAAACATGCTGTTCTTAATTTCCTAAATTAGAAGAATATTGAAGTGGAAAAACACATAAGCATGAAATACCTCTTAATCAGGAAAACCTTCCTAATGAACAATACTTGTTGATTAAGGACAAATGCACAAATGTGTAGTCACAGAGGTGAAAACTGGTTAAAGGTACCTACTGACAATAAGTGACAGTCCTTTCCTTGGGTTAATTTGTTGCTTATTTACAACCTGCACTGTTTGTTTGTATAAGCTAAAGAATGCAGGCTAGTTGGTATTTAATAATGTGCTTATTTTCAAGTAGAGGTTAAGAGGCAAATGAGTTAAATTGTTAGGTCAAGAAGAGAGAAATTAGATGAGAGTTTATGACCATAGAAGCACAGTAGGAGAGAGGTTAATTGTACTCCTAAGAGCCGTAATGAATAATAAAAAAAAAAGCAATGGTCTTTTCCATTTGGCAAGCTACAAAATGATCACAGGAGGTCAGACTCCCTCAATTCAGATGTTGAGTCTTGTACCAAAACCAAGGGTTCCATCTGATTATTCTAGAAATTAAATAAAAGTGTGTAAGCTACCTGTCTTAAAATCAACCATGTGCAATCCATTTCTTTTTGTTCACTTTCTTCTGCATAGCATAACACTGATGCAAGGCAGATGCATCTTGACCTTTTGCACACATAACCCTTGGGAAAAAAAGCATTTTCCATCTGCTGTACAATATAAACCAACTATTTCAATGTTATAGTAATGGATTTTTTTCTCATCTAACCCCTAAGGTTCCAGTATCCTGGACAGAGCTGTTATTGAACACAACTTACTATCTGCGAGCAAACTTTACAACAACATTACTTTTGAAGAGCTTGGAGCATTACTAGAGATCCCTGCAGCTAAGGTATCAGTTTTCTACATCTTTTGTAAAAACAAGGAGCATCAAAGACATGAGAAAATATCTGTGCTAAATATTAGGAAAATTAGGTCAATATTAGGAAAGAATTAAACGTTCCATATTAGGAGGAACGTTAGATATCTAGCACATCTTATGAGAAGGAAGGGTACATAATGTGGAATGAACAATAGTGGAGTTAGGTGCCACTGATAGTATATCTAATAATTTCATAATTAATGTTGTCTGTAGGTTTCCCCCCCTTCGTGTGTAGAGATGTTGAAAAACCCGTAAGGACTATGAAGTCTTAATAATTTTTAACTTCTTTCACAATGGAAGAAGTTTCTAACATCTTTTTCTTCATTATTTCAGGCAGAAAAGATAGCTTCTCAGATGATAACTGAGGGTCGCATGAATGGATTCATTGATCAGATTGACGGAATTGTTCATTTTGAGAGTAAGTTTGACCACAGTAATTTATTTTTTTAGCACCATTCTGAGACTTTCTTGAGTTGGTACTTTACAGGATAAGGAAATCAAGTTTATGTTCCATCTGAAGTGAGCTTGCTGTGACCAGGAGGTGGCAAAGTTTTCCTTAACGCAGGATCACACTACACCTGACCTCCCTACTATGCATGCTCTTACCCACAGGAAAGCGTGGATTTATTCTGTCAATCTCCTTGTTCAGGGCAGGTTTATCAGGAGCTTCTCTGTTCAATTCCACTTAGCAATGCAGGAGTTAGGCTTGTAACAGACAGCCAAAATCATTGTAGCTTTTGAAAACAGACATGAGCGTGATGTAGCTGCAAGGAAGGCTTCCCTTGTGAGGTACCTGAGGGCTGTGGTAGAAGAAAAGGTTGGAGTTGAAAAGGCAAGGCAATTGCTAAAATTTACTTTGTTTTTTATGGGTTTTTTTCTGCTTTCTTTTTTTTTTTCAGCTCGTGAAGCTTTACCAACTTGGGACAAGCAGATTCAGTCACTATGTTTCCAGGTTAACAACCTGCTGGAGAAGATAAGTCAGACAGCCCCAGAATGGACAGCCCAGGCGATGGAAGCCCAGATGGCTCAGTGACTGTGCAGCCATTGTCGGAATGGAGGCAATTAACTGCTTGCTCTGCTGGAAGAATGGAACTGAGTAGGACTGTGAACCAAACAGATAATCCACCTTCATTTCCCAACCTTCTGCTTTTACTCTGGCTTAGGACACAATTAGGTGATACTGTGTTTGGTGTGACAGTCCCCCAGTTCTCTGAGTGTAGAATGGTGCTGTTGCTGCCTCTGCATTGCACTTTGCTGTCCTGAGAGTGTGGTTTCCACGTAGAAGCAGCTGTAATGTCTGCAGCAAGCTGTGGGTTTGGTTAATTTAATTTTTAGGGGTTTTTTTCCACTGTATTACTATAGCTTTGTAGCCCATTACTTCCTAGGATGCTTGTTCTGCTGTGAAAATAAGTGCCATGTTTCTTTTAGTTGTAATTATTCTAATAAAGGCTGGAATGAGCCACTTGATTTAAGTGTTGTGGCGACCTGTTTTTTTTCCTTAAGCAGCAACTTGAAATAAGTTGAATTTTTTGAATTGTCAGTTTTAGCCCCTGAAAATGTTAAATGAAAACCAGCTTTTTTTTTCCTCCTTCTCTGTTCACAAAACACAAAACTGAAATCTTAACTGAAGGAAATACTGACCCTTGTCCTGTCCTGGTGCAGCAGGGCACAGAGTTATCTATGCTGAGAGATGGGGTAAAGACCAGTGTTCCCAAGAGAGATTGTTGCAATGATATGGTAAGTGATGAGAACATAGCATATGCCAAGTAAGGTAAGCCAAGCACGCTCTTCATTTTATTTTCTAGGTCTGCATGAATCGCTAATCTTACAAAAGTATCCATAGTGTTTTTTTGGAGCTGGAGGTGTAACGAGACTCTTAACAGGTAGGGGTTCTGAACTACAGAAGATAAAACACCTTCTGAAACTGGAGTGGCTGGAGAATGCTTATATAATGAGTTGCAACAACTAGGTAAAGGTGTGATAAGCAGGACTAACTTGAAATCCTTATGCACAGCAACAGGGTATCCAAGTGGCACTTCCGATGTTTGTCAGTGTGGAGTTGTGCACTCTTCACCTATTCTTATGGTCTGCCATAGGAGTCTTGTGCGATTTGCTGTAGGGGTGTTCACAGAGAGCTTTCTGGTAATGGAGAGCCAAGGCAGAGTTTCATCAATAGCTCTTCCTGTCCAGAGGTTATGTTTTAGTGTGAGGTGATCTTGTTCAGGTTGTAATGCTGGCTTTGATGTGAATTACCTTAGCTACTTTTTCACTTCAGTCAAGTAGTAATACTATTAATGAGTTTTCAGTCTCTCTTCATGCTAGTCTTTCTGTCTCAAAATCTGGAGTACGTTGATATCTTCTCAAGTCAAAGGTTTTGGCTTAATCTACTAGTCTAATTCCTTGACTTCTGTTGTGCCCTTTTTTTTTTTTTTTTTTTTTAAACGTTTATGCATTTAGATTTGTAGTGGCATTGGATTTTCAGAGAAGCTGGGAGCCTAGTGAAAGGTGGTTCATCCATAAATAGGATGGACTTCTGTCAGCCTGGCAAGTGGTATTTCTGAGTCCTAAAACAACTGGCCAAGTAAGTTATGATGGCTCCCGGTTGGTAGCATCCTTTAGTTTCTCTTGGAGCAGGAGTGGTGACAGAGCAGCAAGGAGCTGCCCACTTCTTCACAAGTTTACAGTAGAAGAGCAGATGTGGAAGATTTTCCAGATCCTCATTACAGATAGAGGTTGGGTGGCTGCTGTCCTTCAGTGTGGGCTGACATAGTCCAGTGTAACAGTCTCTGTCTACTAGAGTTGGTGTTTGGCACTCTGGATGGTCACCTCCAACACCCGTAAGGGTCATCTGTCTTAGTGAATGGCCTCCTGCATTACCCTCTAACACACCAGCTGCAGGAGAGATGCTGGTATTTCAGTAGGTGGCAGTAAAAGCCAAGCTCACCATGCACCAAGTCCTGAGTGCACTGTATGCATCTTTGCTGTACAGCGTTTTCCAAGTCAACAGTGTCAGAACTCAGAGCTGGCCTTGGCTGTTCATTGGATAGTTTTTATTTATGGATGAACTTACTTCTGCTAGACTCTCCCAATTACTTTCAAGGCAACTATAGTGTCAAAACATTTATGTAGACAGCGTAAGACAGATACATGGTATCTAGTTAGTAATTACTTCTGTAGTAATCTAGCATCAGGAAAAAAAAAAGACATTCAAAAATTTGTGATTAGGCTTTTGATCAGTTCATTGAAGTACAGGGACTTACTTCATAATTAAAATAGAAACTTCAAGTGATGTGGTATGACTCCTTTAAGTAGTCCTACCATTACAGCTTGAGATTTGCAGTGTGACCTTGGTTAACAGCTGTTCTATACAGGATCAGACATCCTATCTCACTTTTGTAGAGCAGGTTCATTGTTTGCCTGGCTTATCCAGAAATTATCACTTATGTTTTAATGTTTATATTACCTTTTGCCCTGGAATACTACAGTGACCCATGAAACATGTTATTTAGAGGTTTGGGGTTAAGTTGGATGCACAAGCTCATATCTGTTGAATCCTACAAGGAGATGAATTAGTGGTTTTGGAATAACAAAAATGTGGCCCCATTGCAACAAAATATTCATTGCCAGGATTTCACTCATTTCACTGTTCTGATCTTGGAGAGAAAACAATTTCAGAACCATCTAAATATGAAAGCAACAGTTGTAGAGGAAGCCACCATTTCCCAAACAAAAACAAGAATTTGCCTAGTACTGGAACTGACATAGGCAAGATACCAGCCTGAAAATTTTGTATTTGCTATTAGCAAACATCTTATGTAACTTTCTTAAAAGAAGAAGTGAAACATTTAGTGACATTGGCATTCACAAAATTTTAATAGATTTAGCTATTCTTTTTTCCATTTCTGCTGGTGACATTTGAAAAACATGATAAACATTTCAGTCTTCAAAGGCTTTTATGCTTAATCTCTTTTCTTTTGGAAACTCCATTCACTCAATGGCATATCTAGCTGCATACCTTGGATCCAAGCAACTTCATGCTTTTCAATTCTTTAACTGGTTACAGGAACAAAACAGAGGTGGATGACAAGGCAAACATCCCTCAAGAAAGGAATTCACAAGGTTTCAGGACGTCAAGCTCAGGGTTACAGCACATCACTGCTCTTTCAAATAATTTTACAGTGGCAAATACTTGCAATCAAATCAACTTCTCTAATACAGGAAAGAACAGAGAGAGCATATACACTTGCTATACTTACCACACTTGTCTAGATTCATAAAGAAATGTCTTGTTTCAAGGCACCTTGCTACTACTACTCAGTAGAAACTGTCAAGTGAGTTTAGACACAATTATAATGTTATTGTCGCTGTGCAAGTATTCTTGCGTGTCTTTTAGTCCAATAGCATCAGAAAAAGAAGGGCAAAATAGTGATATAAGTGGTGTTCCTTGTCAAGGTTGACATATATTTTGGCCACATATTTTCAAGTGAGATTATTTGTGACTTGTTCAAAGTAGTACTGGCTGAGAATTTTGTCTCCCTTCAAGACAAGTGTGGACATAGTCACTATTAGTGTGGAGCCTGTCAGTTTTCTTCTTGTCTTATGGATTTATTTTTTTTAATATATTGAAAAGCACATCACACTGACTTTCGTGTGCATGCTCTTTGCATGTGGAGATGTGTGATGTATGCCACTCATATACATCCCAATTTAGGGCATTTGCTGCTTCACAGTACTGCTTCAGGGAGAAGACAGTTCTAAAAAGCCGTAACAGAGTGTGTTCACATCTGCTTTGTGGAGCATCTTTTCTCCCTGTGGGCCAGGAGTGACTCCTGGAAAGCAATAGACAGATCAACTGAACCATTTCTGAGAGGAGAAACTGAAGTGGCCAACTGTAGCCTCAAAACAAAGATGACCTTTGGTGATCAGCTAACAGAACATGTGAACAGGGCAGTGCTAACTGCTTCTTGCCCAGGCCTCGCTCCTGGCTCTGGTATCCTTCCTGCTTCAGCCAGGGTCTGCCCTGATGCAGAAGCCAAAGCCAGCAGCTCCCCAGTAGATGGGGAGCTAAGCACACTTAACCAAAATAGAGGCCTCAGCCCTTTTGAAAACGACCAGCATGTTTCCAGTTTTATTTTGTGATTAAACTGTGTTCATCCATAGCAAGCACAGAAGAACAGATTAATCAGCCTCTGGGCTTTCTAGATTTCTGAGCCTTTACCTGTACTCAAAGCATGTAACAAAGCTTGCTTCCCACAGGCATGGCTTAGGTTGTACTTCTGTACTTCCGATTAATGGGTCACCTGGTACCAGAAACTTTTTCCTCCCCGAGAGGAAAAAAATGACAAGAATAGGACTTAACTAAGAATAAGAGAGTAAACACTACCACTGGGTTTTGCAGACTGATACAAAACAATGTATTATATACTTTTAAGTATAGTGTGGGACTGAACTTAGGATTCATGAGGTCTGGGTGGTTTTACAGTTTTTCTCAATAAAAACTAGTACACTGAACTGCATGTATCTAGCAAAAAGGACTTTTGTGAAGAAACCTGAAAACAATGGAAGTCATCTAGTAAGGAGAGAACACCTATGCAAATCCTCTCCATTATTTTTTTTTAAAAGCTTAGAGACTTTGTTTTACACATGATTAATGACTTTCTCTATGAAATGATGTTTTTATTCTTTGCAGTAGTTACTACTCAAACTTTGTTATTCATTGCAAAAGAAAATCCAAAAGCAAAGTAAAAAAAATAATTAACAGACCAAGAACATTAGACTAAAAAAATAGTCTGTCAGCCTTGATTCTTAGTGAGTAGAAAACATTCATTTTATTACAACAGTGTAAATTGAAATTAAGACCATTTAGCTAAGAAAAAATGCAACCAGAACACCAGAAAACAGCGTGTGCTGAGTGGTTGTTTTATTTAACCACAACATTAAAAGCCAACCTGGACAGCTAATCTAGTGGTAAGGTTCTCTGTGCTGTTTTGACAAAAAGTTTTTATTGCCCGAGTAACTAGGTGTATTCCTGTCACACTTAAAAAAAATAGTTTATTCAATAGAAAAATAAAAAGATATATTCAAATAGCCTAGAGTTTAATTGCCAGATGTGAATGCTTTTTTGTTGTTTCAGATCTGCTTAACAATCTCAAGATGCCTAATATAAAATCCCAAATATATAAACCAAGAAACAGAGTTCAAGATTTACCTAGAACATGCTACTTTTATGTGCTGTATACTAAAAAATAGTATTCACACTTATGTTCTGCCTCCCTATTCTACTGATTATTAGTCTAAATAAAATACCTGTAAATGAACCCTTCCTCTTATAACAAGACTGAGTTTTTATCAACTATTTAATACTATAAAAAAAAATCCTCTAAACCTCACACATGGTAACAACCTTAGCAATAGTTTACTATTTGAAAAAACTGTAGCTTTGTTCAACTTTTATCATATGTTAAACTATAATAACATATCACTCACCTCTTTAAAACCTGTGTAATCATAACATGACCTAAACATTCTCTTTTGAAAAAACTCATTTGGGTCTTTCTGCAGCTGCTTTTAACTAATGTGTCCCTTCTGTAAATTGGTGCCTTGGCTTTGGGCCAAATGACTCTGAGTTTATATGAGCTTCCAGTGTAGCCTAGGTAGTTTTTCTTAGATTTGTTAGTATATTATTCTTTTTTCTGCTTTAAAAAGAGGATAATTAGGTATTTTTTTAAGTATCTTCTGCGTTATTTTCTTGGGATTTTTTTATGTCACCCTAAGCTACTTAAGTCTTTTTTTCAAAAACTTTCAAAAGAAGAAAATTTTTTTCCTAGTGCTCTATGTATTTTATTTCTTATATTGCTAAGTGCTGGGTTTTTTAAGGAGGTGAATTTCTGAATCTTGAGAATTTTATGGTAGAGCTTCAATGGAGAGTAGGTTGCTGAATAAATTTAGGCTTGCTTTTAGCTGCTTGCATCTTCATTAGAGTTTTTATTGTGTTTGTGGGAAAACTGATAATATGTCACTGATCTATTTGTACATAATAAGGGGAGGTCTGAAAGATGAGTCTGTACATCCACTCTTGTTTTTATTTAAGGAACAGTTTATTTTATCATGTGCTGAGTTGATTCAAGTGCACTTCAATTACGTTGTTTGCCCAAAATGATGCAATAAGTTAGCTGCCCTCTCACAAGCTTGTTGGCTTCTGCTAAACTTTGATGTTAAAGAGCAAAGAAAGCTGTCTTTTTTAAATATATTTAGAATTTGCTCTTTCTTGCTTTCATTAATGTAAAATTTGTTCAGTTTCATTTTTTTGTTAAATGGAAAAAGAAATTCATTGCACTAATACTACTATTGTGGCAGTCTCAATTCCCATTTTCCAGGGAGAACTAGGTTGCCAGTGTATTTATTGTGGGATAAATCAGAAGTGCTTCATAATTTCCTTTTTGCTTGTTGCCATGCTTTAAAGCAAGCAATTGATAAAATATTTTCACAGCTTAGTATGTATGGAATGTTTTTGTGAATGATTGAGGAAAACATGTTGTCGTGGTTTGGCCT
>VZSF01001227.1:5481-350897 GCA_013398295.1 Chionis minor
CCCTTGCCCCCCCTTTTTCTCATCCTGCGTTGGGCTGCTTGGAGCCGCTGGGGGCACAGACCAGCGGGGCCCCGCCAGAAGTGAAGTGTAAAGGCAGCCCCGACGCCGGGCGCTGCCGGGGTAGCACGGGGTGCTGCTCCCCTCTCGGCAGCCGCATCCGAGCGCCCCCCACTCCCCCCCGCCAGGCGGGGAGAGCCCTCCCCGGTCCCCAGCGAAGCCCGGGAGTTTCCCGGGGCCAGGCAGACCCGCCTGGCAGCGGCCACCCGGGCCTGGGGACAAGGAGGGACGGGGATGGACGAAGGGGGGGGCAGGCAGCACCCCGGGGTGCCGGGCTCGGGGGGCCCCCCCTCTGCCGTCGGTGGGCCACGGCCGCCTCCCAGCCGCTTCAGCCGGCGCCCGTGGGGCAGCGGCCGCCCATCCCGGGCTCCGTCTGCGCGGGTGGGGTGTGGGAAAGGGCATCCCGCCGCCCCCCTGCCCCCGGGAGATGCTCCCCGGCCGCTCCGTCTGCGTGGGCGCGCCGCTCCCCCAGAAAGCACCGCCGGGCACCCGGGGGACAGTAACCGGGCACTTTTCTTTCCTCTTTTATCTCTCCCTCTTTATTTTTTGACTGCCAGATTAAAAAGGACCCCCCCACTCCCCCTCCTACCCCCGGGCCGGGCGGCCGCAGGCTCCCCGCTGTCCCTACGGCCGGGCACCAGCCACAGGCTCGGGGACCCTGCGGGGGACATTGGCGCTCCCAGGTGTCCCTCTCATGACAACAGACCTTTTCAGAAATAAGGAGATGCACCTGCGTGGCCTCACCAGGCCCGGCAGCCAGGCTGGGGAGAGCTTAAGCTTAAACCCAAAAATTTGGAGTGAAGGAAGTCAATGAGAGTTGTGGTCTGGTGGGTCCCCTCGGTTATGAAACGATTGAAGAAGGCATGGGAAATAATACTAACTTTAAGATCAGCCCTCGTTTTTTTTCTTCCCGAGAACAATGCGTGCCTTATCTCCCTCTGAATAAATAAATCATAATTGCCCGACAGTTACCCGTTACAATAAACTTGACCAGATCTTCCAACAATTAGTTACGCGTTCTCTCTGCTCTGGTAAAAGTCTTGTTAAATGTGATGAATGTTAAAATAAGCTACCCTTGAACGTACTTTGCAAGATCTTTATTGGAAAAGTACAAGTATTTAAGCCTCTTAAGGAGACGAATCCCTAGTGAAAGAGGATGGCTGGTAGGAGATAAGACTAGAGATAGCGTTAGATTTTCAGATACCAAAGGAAATACTAATTGGATCATGCCTCTTTAATGGGGCTTGGTGTTTTCCTGATGCCCTGGTGCAGCTTTTTAAAGAAAAATTGACTTTGACTTCAGGAGCTGGGCACTGACTCCAGCGGCGGTTTTGCTGCAGAGGGCTGGCAGCTTGGCCCTTTCCACCGGCAGCTTCGGCTGCTGAAAATGTTGCCGGGGGGGGGGTCATACCTGGGATGCTGCAGTGCTCTCCCCCAGCGGGGCTGCAGCAGCAGCACCTGGACCCCAACTGAGAAGGTGCCTCCCGTTAGGCCAGGCCGGGGGCAAGAACACACTGTCCATCAACCCGTCAGAGACAACAGTCAGTGCTTCGACTGGAGGAGGGAGGCTTGATGCGAGGTTTGCTCTTGCTTCCCTAGCAGAAAGGGGGGAAAAAGAGTTTTTCAAGCCTCCTGACTCCAGCTCCTCGTCCATCAGTTGCTAGTGCTGCCCACAAAAGCCCTGGGCCAACCTTGTGGTCAGGGACAGTCACGGAAGCTGCCCCCAAGACAGGGAACTACAAGGCAAGAGCAGAGCAGGAGACGCAAGCGCCCCCGTGCAAAGAGCCCAAAGAGCTGGCCTCAGGAGATATTCTGGCTAGGAACCAAGGTAGATGTTACCATGTTTGAGGACCTTTAATTGAATTAGAAAAAATGTCAATACCTTTTGTTGTTGTTCCCAGGGCTGAATTTTTCCTGGGAATCTCCCCATTTGTGCGTTCCTAGGTTATTGACTTGGCTGTCCCTGTGTGATGGGCCCTGGGCTGGAAGCTCTGGTCCTCTCTTGGGCAAAACAAGCAGGAGCTGCAGTGGGGCCCCTATCTGCAGGTGCTGTGAATCAGGATCAGGCCCTGGAATGGGCAGAGTGATTTCTGTTCATGTTGGTGCAGACCAGGGCGCCGAGAGCTCTGCGTGAGCCGGACAAGGCTCCTGGGCCACCTCCACACCCGGGGACAGCACAAGGAAACTCCTTGGGCGTTTTCCAGCTGCACCCATTGTGCAGCGATGGGTGTCTTGGTGCAGCCCAGGTCTGGCCATTTGTAGCGCTGTGTCACCTCCTCCAGTCCATGCTGCTAGAGGAGCTGGTGAGGCTCCATGACTGTGGAAAAGCAGGTAGGGAATTTCACGGTGGATGTTCACAGCTTGGAGCAAGGTGGGAGCTAAAAGTTAGAGCAGCAGCCGAGAGGTTTCACATGCAGCCTTTAACTTCTGCAGGCCTTTTTACATGCAGGGTCATATATTTAAAGTGGATTTCTGGATTAATTTAAGGTTGTTTGGGGTTCTCTCCCTTAAGTAAAAACACACGAGAGCCACGCTTTCTTGTGGAAATGAACATAAATGTGGATCTGTTTCTGTAGTGGTTTAACATGCAGCTGAGTTTACCTCAGAACATGTCTGTTATAGGATGCATCATATAAATATACATTGAGTCACATTTTAGATACTGATCATGTCCTCCATAGATAATAATATCAGTTTGGAGTTATTACAGGTTCTATGATGTAGCTGTTTCATATTTGACTTTTTAAAATATGTTCCACTTACTTGTAGACCACACAAGCTCTATGGAGGACGCCTGGTATCTATTAGATTGTTTCAGTCCGTGGAACAAAGCTAATCTGATATGACTAGCGAAGTTGGGAGTTTTGCCATTGATTTCAATGGTGGCAGGACGGGACTCAGAAGGCTGAACTGTAAAAACACAGCTCCATACGATTTTATTCACATCTAGCCTGTCAGGAATAAAACCGCACCAGCCAGAGGTCAGGGGAGCTGCGCTGCGCTAAGGTGCACGCACGCGAGATTACAGGCAGAGACAAACCATGCACACATGTGGATTTGCCAACTTTCACTTGAGGTTTAATTTAAAAATGAGCGTCAGCTTAGCCTGAGCTACAACAATAGATTAGTGGCCTGAATATGGCTGTGGATAGGATAAATCTTGGCAAAAATCACAGGCGTGTAGCAGTGCCAGCAGAAAGTAGAGCATTCCTCTGTGCCTTGCATATTGTACCTTTCTGAGCGTCCGGGTGAAGGTACAATTACAGTCCGTGGTGCCAAGCACTTAATCCTCCCGCCTGAGGTTGTTCCTGAGCACGGAGCCTGGTGGGAATGCTGAGCCCCTGTCAGCTGGCCGAGGTGCAGCATGGTCGGTCGCAGGGCAGGGACAAGCTCTAACTTCCCGGGGAAGTTAACAGCACAGATGAAAAGATTTTTCCCCAAAAGAGTAAATCTCAGGGTGCTATAGAAAGCTTCAGGATCCTGCAGACACCCTTTAATCCAGCAACTCCTGACCGCAGCCTGAAGTTCCTGGGGTGCTCCCCTCGCCGCCCCTCAAATCCATCACAGAATTGGTTTTGAAGGCAGTACCCTAAGTGGAGAGCTGGTTTAAAGTGATTTTGTTCTGCTGGTGTCACTGCTGCGTGACAGGGTGAATGCAGAGAGCACGGGCTCCCTTCCCTTGCACGCTGGTTTACACCAGCTCCAGATACGTCCCTGCAGTGGTGATGCTGAGTGAAGAGGAGAACGCAGCATCCAGCCCATGCTTCTGCCTTTCAAGAAGGCTTATACCTCTGCCGTGGATTTCTGTACTTAGACACGCATTATGCAGTCTGTAGGTTTCACTGCCCTGAGCTTCAGAAGTTACCTGAAAGCTTTATTTAAAATTACAGAAGCTCGTCACACTTCAAGCTCTTCTTTATATCCAATAAATTATTAAAAATGATTTATGAAAACATGTACATGGCTGAACATGAATGACATCATTATTGTTATTACTACATATTAGGGGCCAAATCCTGTTTGTGTTTGTTTTTTAAGGACTCCTTTATTTTGGGTTCTTCTTAAATCCACTCATAGAGCAGTAGCGATTCTGAAATTGAACTTATCATTTTTGTATGTCTGGCAAATTCATCCTTGAAGTCACTAGGAACTAGTAAGGTATGAAGCTGAAAGTGAATCAGGGCTTCAGGATCTGTTTCCAGGCAATTTGAAAGTCTTTGAGTTTTATTTAATTTGGAAGGAGCGTGCTCGCAGGGAGAGTTCAAGTGCTAAAAATACATACGGCTCTTCCCCGTGAGTGAAAGAGGGTGGACTTGGAGACAACTTCTCGAGTCATCCGGCCCAACCCTTTGCATCACACAGAGTAAAGGGTGCACTAATCCAGCCTTCTAATCCTAAACTTCTCTGTTCTTACCTTACGCATCTCTACTGCTGGCTCTTTAGTTACCTCAACAGGCAGTTTTTGTGTTTGCCATGAAAGCAGTGGTCAACTGTACCACTGCTGTTCTCTTTGTGATTCCGTTTCTGCAAAGGTTCTTTCATTTGGAATAAGACCTGGGAAAATATTCAGGTGTTAAACGAGTTTTCTGGTCAGTTAAATTAAAAAAATAATAATATAGTTGTGTATGAATCTCAGCAACTCTTTAATATTCAGTTAAATAATAGAATTAACTTTCTACTAATTTATGACAGTGTTAAAGCATGCGTCGATTGGCAAACATTTTAGAATGATTTCTGGGTAAACCAGGACAAGTACTAGAATAGACCTGCATATCACATTTGTTAGAAATCCTTCTTTGGAGCTGTATTTTGGGTGAGAGAATATAGAATTAATGCAATTTAGGCTTATGTAAGAGTAGCAAACTAATTACAAATTCATGTAATTGATTATTTGCCACAGAGTTACTGAAATTACTACATGACCATTTTAAACAGCCCTAGGAGGAAGAAAAAAATCTCTAAAGCCCGAGATCAGAGCTGCCCCGAATTTCCAGCAATCCACAGGTCCTGGGAGTACAAAGCCATCCCCAGAGCCAGCCCTAATTCAGAATAACCACAGCTCCTGCATTCCTGGCACACCACAACAAAGGACAATAAATAGAGTCAGGTTTTGTCCGGTCCACTCAGCCCTCGCTACTGTGCTGCGGGCTCAATGGTTTGCTTCACACGAATGCAGGACTGGACTCAATATGTGCCTGATTTTTTTCTTTTTTTCCTTTTTCCCTTTATCCTGCCCCTCCATCTCCTCCTTTTCTTTTTAAATGTCTGTAGGAAGAAAAAGTCACTCCACCGTTTTCAGGATCAGCCCCCCAAATTGCATCTTGTGGGTACCCCTTTGCCATATTGCACGTTCTCAGCCCTAAATACGTCCAAAGAGGATTAATGTTGCTGAGGGCAGGGGGGGTTGCAATGTCATTGAAAGGGACATTACAGGCGAAAAGTTGAGAACCTCGGGGCCTGATCCTGACTCTTGTGAACTTACCAGGAGTTGTGGCCCAGGCGTCAGCGGGAGCAAGCTCGTGTACTGTATGTGCAGGAGCATTAAACTTAAAAGCAAGCTGTTTAAAAGGCTGCATTGTTTCTTGCTTGTACCGATAGTTTCTCATGTAAAGTTCTATATATTCTTTCACAATAAATACATGAAACAGTTAATCCAACGTTATATTGTTTAGTAATATTTTACTTGCAAATGACCATCATTTCTTCTCTGCTCTGTTTGTTCTTCTGAATGTCTGTTTTATATGCTGGAAATAGAAGAGCTATTCTTTTAATGCCCATTTCTTTCTGATGATAATCGTTCTTGCTGGCAAATGCTGGGACTCGCAGCTAGTCTATATTTTCGATCAGTAAATATTGAACCACAATGGCAAGGAAGGTCTGAGCTATGATACGGCTAAAACAAACAAATAGAAACCAGCCCACTTTTTTTGTTATATTTCTATTATTTTCTGGATGGATGTGCCCTCCCCTAAGGTGGTTCTAAATTAGAAGGCTATCTCGTCCCGGAGGGGATGCAAGCCAGACTTTTTTTGGGTAACGGCTACAGCGGGGAGGACAGGAGCCTCGTGGGTTGGTAGCTAATACCCTGGGTGGCAGGGCTCCCCTGGGGTGGCACCACGTGAGCGTCAAGGTGGTGGCCCAAGCGGTGATGCTGGGTGTCCCTCGGCACGGCTCGCTGGAGCACCGGGCTGGCACCGACAGTATGAGTGGTGCTATGGGGGTTTTTGGGGCTGGGGGGCAGCTAGTGCCCGAGGTCTGGGACTGGGTGTCATGGTAATCCCCTTCTCCTGGCGATGCCCAATCGCAAAGACAACCACCGGGCCAAATCCCCAGCCCTTGCCGAGGCGAAATGCCATTGACTTTAATGAGCGTTTGCAGGGAGATTTCAGATAAGTCAATGTGCACTTTTGTCTGCGTGAGGACCGAAGGATTTGGCCTACGGTCTTTTACAGTACGAGGTTAATCAACATGCGGGAAATTCCCACACCATGTAAAGGGCCCTATTGTACCTCTGCTCGCCAGAAACCTCTGCTGAATCACTGGGTCCTCCACTAAAAAGCTGTGGGTATGATATGAACCAAAGTAACTCCATGTCAGTTAACAGGATCTTCCCAGGAACGTATCAAAAACCAAGCTCCCACAAAAAAAAAAAAANGGTAAATTCAATGGCAGCTCGTGCTGGAAGTGCCTGCTCCTGCCCTCATTAACATCAATGGGAGTTTCCCCATTGATGGAGCCCATTCAGTGAGAGAGGAACCGGGCTCTACAGTAGCATTTTAAATTATATTCAAAGGTCATTTAAATTATATGGTCACTTTAAAACCACTCTCCAGAAACCTGAGTAATATTCAGTTATGCTGGGCACTTGCCTGAGAGTGTCAATTAGGATCTCTTTGGATACGTTCGCTTTTGAAAAAGCCAGTTGGCATCAGCAGCTTGTTATAGGAGCTGCTGCAGTCTAAGGTGTTAAAATGAAGCATTTGTTTTTGAAATGACCTATAAAGCCTGTCAGCATTTGCAATCCAGCTTGCGAGCGGTTGCGCAAGGCAGGCTGTTTGATGTCCAGGCAAATAGTTTGCCACCTTGGGCACCATTCAAGTTTTTCAGGGAGCTGAAATTATCACCAGACGGCATAGAAACACTAGCATTTGGCAACACGGAGTATTGATAGAGACACCACCCTATAAATAATCTATTCCTCCTCCACTGGTACGAGATCCTGGAAATAATATTCTCTATTATGAATGAAAGGTGTCGAAGAATAGGTTAGAAAACGCAAACACAGCCAAATGGCTCACCTGCCAATGCAGGCGCAGCTTGCCTTGTAAATAAGTTAGCTGCGCTTTCCTTGTCTGGTATTATATCTACAAGAAGCAATAAACAGTCTAAATAAAGCATTAATTCTCAGCCTTATCACTTCTGGATCCATTGTGCCTTCATATAATTTGCTAATATTTATCTAGATCAACTAAATGTTACAGAAAATTTAAAGGCGGTAAACATGCTGTCTGCTGAATTATTCTGCGCGTGCTGGGAAAGTAGCTCATGGCAGAGTTGAATTATTTAGTGTTATTTTCCAGTATCATGTAGACGAAGTATAAGCTTCATTTTTGGATTATGATTTGTATTATGAAATGCTTATCAAGTGTTTTCCAAAGATTAGTTTAGTTTTAATTAAATAAACCTTTCTCAGGAGAAAGCTCCCAACTACTCTTCGTACCCAGAGGCTACCGTACTTGTTGTTTTTAATTATTTTTCACTGTTACCCAAACTGCTTTGGGTACTCCTGCCCAATTAAATCAAAGACATGGGCTTCTTATACACAATATGTTTAATATTTAATTTTAATTAAATTAATTAAATTGTTTATTTAATTTTATGTGCATTATTGTGCATGGAGCAATGCAAAATTTATGATAGGAAGAATTTGTGGGAGCTTTCAAACAAGCTAATTACTGAGGTAAAAAGAGACTTCTTCTCTCTTTCTAGGGAATAGGCACTCGACCATAAGGAGATAACAAAACCAGAAGTTGTTTGGATAAAATTATAGGTGGTTGCACAGCATTAGGAATTATTTGTTTTACCTTACTGTATCTTGTAACCATTACTTGATCGTATTATAATAGATTTGACAACAGCCTTCTCCCCCAGTTGTCGCAGGCAGGTAATCAAATGTTTATCGGGGTAAATAAACGTAAAGCTACAATACAAATGTATTTGGCACATTAAAAATCAGCCACTTACATGCCACAGATATACATTTTTGGTCATACCCTGAGTCTTTTTTCTTCCAACAGTCCCATTTATCTCCCAGGTAATCTTTACGAGAGCCTGCTGGTTATTAAAAGGAGTAACAAATAATAAAAAAAAAAAGGCTTTTTTTTTTTTACTAGGTGAGTGCAGATTATTTCTTGCAATAGATTACTTTTTTTTTTTTTTTGCTAATGAAGATTTCTTTTCCATCCAAAATGAGCAGCACAATGCTTTTCATGGTGTTTTAATCTGTTAGCGTACTGTTTTGAGAAGGTCACCGCTGCTCGGTATAGGCAGAGGCAGAAAACTATTTTGCGCGACCTTGACACACGTTAATTCTGCAGGAAGTTAGTAAGCAAGAAAAACATCAAACCGGGCTATTTGTAATATTGTTTTTTATGATTTATATACGGGCAGCTCGCAAACCTCTCCTCTGCGCGTGAATATACCCACGCGGAGGCTACGGGGACCCCTCCGAAGCCCACTCCACTCAGTGGGGGTCTTTCCATCAATGCTGGGGGGGGTCAAAACAGGCCCTGCGGGGCTGATTTCTTAATACTCGAGGAGGCGAACCTACCGCTGTGCCCCGGCATTCCTCAGGAATACAGCTCCAGGGAGGAGAGAGCAGGATCAGGCCCCCCCTCCCCTCCCTGTGCTGCTGCGCGGTTGGAAAAGGTCCTGGAAATGCAAACCAGGCTCCCGGCAAAAGCAGACCCCGTGGCATCTGCAGCCTTGCAGTTGCTGTGCTGCGCGCGGCGGCCAGCACCACCATCCCGGCTGAGTGAGATGCAGGTCCTTACGGGAAAAAATAAATGGGAATTGTCTCAGCATCTTTTTTTTTTTTTCCCCCCCCCTCAGAAATGCAGAATGCGTTTCAAGAGCTCAACATGGGCGCAAAGTAGAGACGGGCATCCTCCCTTTCTCTGTTTAAGGGTTAAAAGTGAGTTCACAGTGAAATATAACACCTTACTTCTCTGAGTATTGTGACAATTAAAACAAATACAGGTAAATATATTCACAGGAATTATTCATATAATAATTAACAACTCCTTGGCCCCGAGAGCAGAACGGCTAAAAACAATCTTTCTTGGATGTTAGAGATATTTATAGAGCAATAGTTTTATTTCAGCAGATTAAATAGTATCATGAAAGTAGCTGATGATGCAGTAAATTAAAAATCAGACTGGAGTCGACTTTACAGCAGCTTTTTTTAGTCTAATACAATTACCCATTACTGGCTAAACATTAGTTTTAAATCAACAGCAGGTGTCACAAGGAATTTTCTCTTAAAATTATTACTGGGAGAATTTAAAATGAGAGCAATATTACCAGATATACAAAGCCTGAAGAGATCTTAATACTGAAGGAACACACATCATAAAGACTCATCTAGCTATAATTTTTTCCCTGCAGTCTCTATTCCTGCGTAGAGCCAGGCAGAGCGACGCGCACGCATAATGCGCCCACCTCATGTACATGCACACACCGGGAGACAAATTCACTGGAATTCATCGAGATGGAGCCTCACCGCGGAGGGGTTAGTCTTAAAGGGGAGACGTGAATAAGGAATGAGGCTGGGGCTAAGCCCTGTGCCGCGGTTCCGTGGCGCACTGGGCTCGCCGCTTCCCCCGGAGTGCTCGGCACTACTTCCCATTTCCATACGCTCAAGTGCAGGCGGCGGCGTTATCGAGGCGGTAGCACCCAATTATTCCCAGCCCCTCCTGAAGATATTCTCTGCGATACAGGGAAGTTCAAGTGTTCGAAGGCTTTGCGTGCTGATGGGGAGAGGTTTGATGCCGTGAATAAGGTGGGAAAGGGCCACGTGATGCTGGAGACTGGGGAGTCGGTGGGGAGACTGGGGGGGACTGGGGGTGCCACGGGGTCCCCAGGCAGCGTGGGAGGACCCTCTCCGCAGCCCCCTGTGGCCGGCGCCAACAGAGCACTTGTAGGGCTCCCATTCCCAGCTACCGTGACAACAAGAATGGGTTCAAACCAGGCATTTTGGGATGCCTGCCTTTCCTTCTGTTCTCGGAAAGACCTGAGACAAGACTGGAAAAAAGCAGAAGTGCATCAAGCTAACGTGGCATATTTAGAGTGGGACATTTTGCAGGTATAAATAAATGTTTTCCACCAGCCACAAAGACACGCCGAAGCTGTAGTTAGTGCTCCCGTGCTTGCAATAAAGCGGGGAGAAGCTCGGAAATAAGGTTCATGATGTAAATCAGGGTAGGCAACTGCAAGGAAGAAGTAGCTATATGATTTACAGAGTAAATTACTGGCTTCACTAGATTTCATTATCTTCACCAAAGTGTTCTTTGTATTCCAGCATGTTTATATTTTATTCAGAGATCTTTTCGGGGAAGGAGGCTGAGCATGCACGCCGTCGCCATTTCCTCAGATGCGTGCAGGGTTCCTGGAGTTATTTATAAAGGCAAACTTTGACTTTTATAGGCAGGGCAAGATTATTTTCCCTAGCTAAATATATGTTTTGGTAAGTGTGCTAAAGGTACTTTAATATATGTGCCTGTTATCCGATGAGCTTACTGCAACAGCTGCTATTTATCCATGACGGCATACTGCTCTAAGATTGATGGGTGGAGGACTCATAGGAGCCAGCACCCGGGAGACCCTTCCCCGGCACCCCAGGCTTTCCCAGCTGGTGCTCCGTACATGGCCAGCACGGCAAATGCAGGCGTGTCAGTCCATCGCCACCATCTGACCATGCTGCTTTGCTGGGGCCATTCCTGGCCAAAATGGAGCCGGGGCAACAGCCGGGGCAGCTGTGGGAACCCTTTTTGGTTGGCCCTAACGTTACTGCTTGCTGCATGGGGTCGTAAAGGGAGCTGCTGATCAGAGCAGGTAAGGCTTGTATGGAGCAAGGGGAAGATACGTGCTGTGAGCTTTCTCCAGACTCAAAATGCAGGTAGAGACATCACAAGAAAGGTGGCAAAGCGAAGGGCAGGTGAGAGGGTGGAGGGCTTGACGGCAAAAACCTGAGCCAGCTTCTGCTTTCTGCTAGGACATCTCACCTCTTTGTGCTGGTCACTCTAGGGAGCATAACTACACCATGTGTTGGTGCTGCATTTAACTTCTTTTTAATCCAACACCAGCCATTTTCCTTCCCTTTGTCCATGTCATTGGCTGCAACGCCACAGAATCACAGAATCACAGAATGTTAAGGGTTGGAAGGGACCTCTAGAGATCATCTGGTCCAACCCCCTGCCAGAGCAGGTCCATCTACAGCGGGTTGCACAGGATGGCATCCAGGTGGGTTTGGAATGTTTCCAGAGTTGGAGACTCCACCACCTCTCTGGGCAGCCTGTTCCAGTGCTCTGCCACCCTCAAAGTAAAGAAGTTCCTCCTCATGTTGAGAAGTCACCCAACTTCACTTTCCCTTTCCACAGAGAAATCCTCCACCTCTGGCAGCACCCATTTCTGCAGGCTCTCCTGCAGCTACGGCTTCACTCCTACGCTCACGGTCTTTGAGGGGGTCACCTCTTGGTGCGTGATCCATCTAAGTGACAGGATGAACTACCAGGTCTGTGCCCCAGAGCCATTGCATGCAGATTCCCCTTCCTTCTGCCCTGGGACCAGAGCCTCCCTGGATGAGGATGAAGGGGGACATGCTGGTGCTGGAATGCCACGAGCCCCAGGCACAGTTATTCTCTGTCTCTGCTGGTGAGGGGGAACAAATGTCCTGTGTCTTGGCATCTGAGTCGGCAGTGCAGGTCTTAAGGAAGGGCAATCTTGACCTGACAGAGCAAACCAGCCCCACCGGTGCTGTTCAGATCCATCACGTAAGCCTCACCAGCTCCAGCACAGCCACCCCAAACTGAGATGGCAAAGCTGTGTGTCATACCACACATGCAGTCTACACTATTATTTAATAGGAAAAGATATGTATGGTGTTTTTATAGAGGAATCTATTTGATCAATGTCATTTTAAGAAAATAAACTTTAAAACTGGTTTAGAACAGCACTTCTGGACTTAAAAATGCCATGAATTTGGAGTGGTAACAAGTCTTCCCTTTCTAGCTCTGTGTCTCTCCGTCCAGTAGGTAATCTTCATCAGACATTTCAGAGAATTTCATAGTACATTTATCATTACAGTTCTTTGATGAAGTAGAGCAATTTAATTATTCCCATTTTTCAAAGGTGGAGCCGAGGAATAGAGAGCTAAAGGATTTGCCCAAAGTTGTACAAGAAGTCTGTGGCAGAGAAAGGCTCTGCCCTGGGGCTTTCCTCCAAGACATTATTAAGACTCAACTTCAAAGACGGGACATTTTGATACATAAAACAACTGCTGCTGCTCTAGGATGAAGTTTTACCTCGTCTGCCTCAGCTTCAGGCCAGTGTGATTTGTGGTGGGTGAGCATAAATTTATTATTCTTGGGAAAAAGAAGAAACATTCAAAAAAGAAGTAGAGACTGAGGTTAGCCTAAGACCTGAAGAAATTGATTGGTGGGAGGGAGTCAGAGGCTCCCAATGAATTTATTTTCTCCCTGTGCAGCAGTGTAGGTAGGGATGTAAAATCACAAGAAGTTACTTAACACATGTGTGCACGTGTATACTAGAGTATAACACATGTGTGTATGTGCACATATACCTTGTGTTTCTGTTCATGCATGCGATCTATTTAACCACTTTGCGCATGCTTTTTATATTCCCTGCAACAAATAAAACGTGGCTCCATAGGCAGAAGTCTTGCACATCAGGTTTAAGTCTAGAAGTAATTTTGTTTTGTTCACAGTGGAGCTACTAAGCCCTTGCAGTACGGGTTTACAGCCGAAGTGCTGACAGACTTAATTTCAGGAGCGATGTGATTAGGGCAATGTGCAAGGTAGTGCTCTACCGGTACTTACCTTTATTAGCTGTGACAGTGGTGTAAGCCCAGCCGACTGAGGAAAAAACAAAACTAAGGCAAACAAACCAACCTCCTCCGTCAGTGGACAACTTTCGGAGACGGGCATTAGGGGACGCGCCATGCCAAGCAAATTCCAAAGCGGCAGATGTTCGCGTGTGCTTTTTGCTAATATTTATTTTATGACCCATTATAACCACTGCGTGTTACTGTTGCTATGAACCCTTGGGAAATAAAACTGGAAATGGTGTTGTGGTGAAAGCCAAGAGGCCACAACTTTATTAAACACGGAAGCCCATGTACAAGGCGCAGGCAGGAGCTATCGGTGCCGGTTGAAGGCAGGCAGCGACGCGGCCAGACCCCCTCCCGGGCACCTCCGTGTCCTCCTGGCAGGGGTGGGCTGTGCCACTGCCGCCGGTCACCCTTTGCACCTGCTCGTGTCCACCGAAACCAGCTAAAATGTCACCGTGCCAATATTAGCTGCGTGCAGGGAGCTGCACCCTGATCAGCTGGAGAGCAGGGATTATTGGCAGATACTGCTCTGAGGAAAGCTGCAGAGTGAAAGGAAAATTAAAGAAAACCAGCCTCCTCCATAAGAAATTCTTCGGCAGCGTTAATCAGCTGCGTGTTTCGTGCTCGGTTATGTGCCTGGCTCTTGCTCCAGGTGGTGTTTCTGCTTTGGTATCACAGGGCTGCCAGGGCTCACGATGCTCCTCTTCACAAACACGGATGCTGGTGAAGTGAGTGCAAATGTAAAACCCCGTCTTCAAAACAAGCGGATAGAGAAGAGGAAAATGTCCTTCAATTTTTTATACAATGGTTAACCCCGGATGTAATGAGTTTGTACAGTCTGAGTACCACTCTCGTTAAAATGCTCTTTTCCCTTTCTTTTGGATCAAAACCTGCTATAGTCCTTTTCTAAATATTAATCATTCGTCTGCTGGGACCATGTTCATTTTCCATTTTGTTCTTCTACCAGCATTTTTAGGGACTGAATAATTGCTCTCTGGAAACAATTATAAACCTGGTTAACTCTTCCCTTTCCCATCTTCTCTTCCAAGTGCATTACTTTGTCCTGGTTTTAGGGGACGTATGAGTCTGGTCCCTCATTCCCTCATTGTCTGGGGACTGGAAGCTCACATGGAAAAAAAGAGGGAGGCAAATAAATACCTTTTTCAACTTTTTTGAAATCGGTGAGTTTCTATGGCAGTTTCTGTGGGACAGCGGAGTGAGAAATAGGAGGAAAAAGTAAAGAGTGTGCAGTGACTGAGTGGCTGGACTGGTGGGGCTCTTGCTGATACTTCTGTCTCGATAGGGTACTTGACAGCTCTCTGTGGTCAGAGCATTAGTTTACTCTTTTTTTTTTTTTTTCTTTTTAATCTACTGCATAAGACAGTGGAGTTACTTATCTTTCCTAACGCAAGGGATGCTCACTTCAGATCCACTTGTGGGAAATGGCTATCTGTTCAAGAGTCTTAACTAGTAGAGGATGAGTCACAAAATTCCATTTTGAGGAAAATACATGGCCAGAAGCAGAAGACGTGACCTCCATCCTCCTGTCTTTAATTTTCATCTCTAATATAGACATATTTTCCCCACAGTTACAAGAGAACAGCAGTGTGAAGGATGATTCTGTGGTCGAGGTCTTTGCCTGAGTGATGATGATAATATTTTGCTAAGAGATAACACGTTTATTCCTTCAGTGCGGCAAAGGCACGTGTTATTTCTAAAAGTGTGGAGTTAAATGCCCAAAGTGAGGAAATGTGTAGCAAGAAGCACTCTGAAGTTTCTGGCTCTTCAGGGGTCAGGTCTTAGAAGCCAAGACTCCGATCCAATAAAGGGAATTAGGAATCTCAATACTAATGAACTATTGTGGGATACAACAGTCAGCTCCGGGGGTCCTGCTGTCCTGGGGCATCAAAGGATGTTACAAAGCTACTGCTTTAGTTTGTCCTCCTATTAGGAGAGGGATAACTTTGCATTGACAGTACACTCTTTGATATTTTGATTAAAATTTATGAAGTTCTGTAATCATCTGTTCTTGCCACTCATTGCCATTATGATCCCTAAATGCTCTCTTCTGTGATTTTCCCCTTCTCAAAGGTTCCCGTGGTATTCAGATCATCTCTGCCTGACAAAGTGGGAGGACAGAACATTTGTGAAGGCACTCTAGCTCCTAATTGGAGTGATGGTAGCATAAAGGGCTCTGGAAACAACACATTGTGCTTAGGAGCGAGGCCAAGAGCGGCTGCCGTGCCCTTCACCATAGTGTCAGCGAAGCTGTGAGTAGCTGGATGGTTGTGAGCAGTAAACAACTGGCTAATCAAGGCTCTTCGCACATGGTGACACTTGAGCATTTCTTACCGTGGGGATTTTTCCAATTACTGTCCTGATACAATCATTCAGCACCCCACTGGTTTTCACTTTCTTTCTGGAGGTGGGATAAGTTCTTGACGGTCGAAGGCGATCTTTAGTACCATTTCAGACCATAGGTCTTGCTGGAGGTCGGGCAAATACTTGGGACGCGGAGGCTACACCCCACCTGAGCCCTGTGCAGGTGTCATGCAGGACCCACCGCTGGCCAGAGATTTCTTCTTCCAAAGAAGCAGTTGTTAAAGCCTTTCTAACCACCTTTTCTTGCCTCCTTGGAAACTCTCAGCTTTAAGGAAGACCTTTGAGAAGGTTGTAGCAAAATAATTGGATCACTTTTGAGGGCTCAGTTTCCTGCTGACACTGACAGGGTAAGCTGACAGCTAGGCAGTAGGCGAACTGGAGCGGTGAAGCCAAGCTGCTCTTGTGTGCTCAACTCTTCTTTCCGTTGATGCGGCGTTTTTGGCCAGCGATGCAGAAGTCTGTTCTGAGATCTAAACATCAGGCCGGACACCCCACCCTCAGCCGTCACCACAGCAAACATGATCAGCTAATGTCAGCAAGGAACGATGTTGGTTATACAGACACAGATGTTAGAGGTGATTGATGGACTTTTCAGTGAGGATAGACCCAGGAGAGGCTGGCCGGTTTTGTAGCTCAACTGAGGACTTTTACCTGGTCTCTTTTCTTGCTCAAGTGGGACTATCTAGGGTGCACGGAAGAGGTTTTGGGCTTTTACAGTATCCAACTGTTCTTGTTATTCGTGCATGGCAAGCATGCTGCATCCTTTTCCTACAGAACCTGTCATTAATCAGACCTTGCCTGGATTTGTCCCTTAAACATGGACATTTTGTATGAGAATCACTCTTCCAAGTATTCGGGGTTTGGGAAGGGTGTGGGATGTGCTGGCCTACCTATTAACATTTCATGCAGGAAGTACTGCACCGGCTGTTGGCAGTGCGGTTTGAAAAGCTGAAGGACGGTGGTGTGCGGTCCAGTCTTCAGCCACACAAGAGATCAGGTCTTTTGGCTGGTAGCTGAAGTATTTGATCAAAATGCTTTTATGTGCAACTCGGCAATAGGACACTCTTTACTGGAAAATGTTGGCATGGGAGTTAAATTTCCCCTGGATCTTGCAGCATCTACCTTCAGTTGTCTGAAGTGTCCCAGTCTACCAGCGTGACATGGATGATCTGGGCATGGGTTGAGGACCAAGGGGACAGGGGAAGATTTAGCTTGAGGGAAGGCAGCTCTTTGAAACCTTTGAGGAGGAGCAGGTAGGGTTGCAGATAACAGTGGGTATAGTCCTGAGGCTGTCCTGTTAAAGGAGAAACATTTTCAAAATCAGCTGTCTCACTTCAGGCTTCAAAACCATTAGCTATACTTAAGTGTTTAAAAGACTTTGTAATGACTTTTACATTTAGATATTGGGCTTATAGAAATTTGTCTCCAACAGGAGGTATTTCCAGAGCTGCTGAGACTTAGTCCTTGCCCCTTTTTACTTCGCTCTGTACCATTTAACTGCATCACTGCCTGTTGTTATCTTCTCTTCATCTTCATAAACAGTTATTTCAATGACTTTCGCTTTACTTTGGTCCCACATTTCCATTGCTTTCTACTATTTTTGCCAGAAAAATCAACCATCCTCTCCTGAAACTCTCTAAATTGGATGTATATCATCTAGCATAGCCTGCATGCTCTTGCCTGTGGCAAACAAGGACAAACAGTACCAGTTATTGTATCGGAAGAAGGATCCTTTTATACCACATCAATCTAATATTAGAGATAAATTAAACCTTGACACTCTCGTTCACTATTTTGGTTTTTTCAGACCATTTAGATTTCTTGTTTACATAAATCCAGTGATTTCATGACTGTGAAACAAAGCAATTGATAGTGCTGACACTGTGGCTTATTGGAATAGGGCTGCATGGATCGTATTTTGGGGAGTGTTTCAGTCTCTGTATCCATTCAGACGTTGGCTTCCCTGCAAGACTTAGAAGATTCCAAATGTTGGTTCTGCACACATAATAACTTATTCATAACTTCTTTATATGCTGCCGTTCTTCCTCATAAATATACTAATAAAACTCATTATAGAAATCAAAGCCAGCTAATATAATATATCTGATGGACAGCTGTCTCAGGATGCATGAATTATAATTACATGAAGTGGGATGGTCTTATTATGCCAGGATATCTTTCTCTGAATAAATTTCTGGTACTGGTGTGTAATCTTTTGACTCAGGCCAGATGATAGAAACTTGCCGAGACAAGTCCCGTACAGTATTACTATCGAGCTTTGCTTTCCCTTTGTAGAATTACAATTAGATAAGTGATGCTGGAAGTCGTGTCTTTGAGCAACAGTGGCCCGAGCGAGGTTGAGGGCTGGCGGGGGGGAACGAGAAACGTTCGTCATTGAACTGGTCTTACCACTCTAGCCTGCTTTCAGGCTATAACTTAAGGCCATACGCTGATTTAGATGTAGCGCTTGTCAGCCAAGAATAAGACTATAAGACACAGACATTCTAGGACTTGACCCATACTTTATTGTGAATACTTGATTGAACTCTGAGCTGACAGACAGACAGAGATGGCCATTAGTGTGGGAAAGAGAATTTGTTCTGCCATGTAAGATTTCAAAATATCTTAAACTCTGCTCTGTAAGATAAGCTTAGGACTCTCTTAGCAAATTTCTCAATAGTGTTTGACGAGCTGAGTGGTTTTTCTAAACTTATTTTTTCTCTCCTTTTACTTCTGCACTTTGCTAATAAAAATGGCAGCATCTATTTTTGAAACGTCTCTTGGGACTGTCTCTTCATGACTGTCTTTATTTCAAGAGATTTCTCTCCTTACGTCTCCAATATTCGTATCAAACAGAACAAACTGATACTGAATGCTAATGCCATGAACCTTTATTGGGTCCCTTTGCTTTAAATTTGAGACAAGTTAAGGCATTTGCATGACAGTGATGGAATACTGGGTATCTGCTCAGGCCAAGGAAGGACTAGAAAAGGGCAAACTATCTGTGGATATTTGCATTTCTTTCCCTGAAAGTGTTCCGACCCTTCTCCAAGAAGCTGAGTTAACATTGAGCAATGCTGACATAAGAGACTTGGAAGAAGAGTTTGCGTCCTGCAGAAATTTAGAGAACACCTACAAATAGGAAACTTTCTCTGAAGAAAAGGAGTTTTCTAAGCGCTATGCCCGATCTAGCAGACAAAGTGCAGCACGTCACGTCAGACAGTCTTTTCTGCTTCTGATCTTCTGCAGATCATAAAGTAACAGGGGATCACAGCTATTATATGAAAGGACAAGAGCAAATGAGCATGCAACATATCTCCCTCTTTTACCCTGGAAGATTGTCTTGTCTATTAGGCAGAATTAAGAGAATCCAAAGGACTCATCAAGTATCCAGAAAGTACAAAAATCAGGAGAAGAAACCTCCTGTTTCTTAACTTTAAGAATGTGTTTTTTAAAAAATACAGTCCTCCAATAGTTACTAATCAGAGATGAATAGATCAGAATTATATTTAGCAATAATGAAGGCATCATATGCACAGTGAGAAGCCTGTCCTTTTATTTATTATATGTAAGGTTTGATTTAAACTATTTCTGCTTCACAAATGTACTTAATATCAACAAGAGCACTATTTACACTGATTTTTTAATTAAAGGAATTTAGTTGTCTTTTATGCTTGCAGTTTGCCTGCAAGCAGATTTTTTTTCCCCTTCAAATTTGTTCTGTCAAAACGGTTAGGCAAATTGTTTCTGCAAACATATTTGAATTAAGGATTATATATCAGTCATCCATAGCAAGATATTTGCTGGAGCAAGTTAAAAGTTACCTAAACCTCTCTTCTGAAGTCCTTCTGTTATGAAAGGGAGAGAAAGTGTTGTCTCAAAAAGGTGCTTCATCCTATGAGGATGAGGAAGGAGTGAATTCCCTTTTGTTCTGCCTGTCTCTTTTTATTCCTTATGGAAAAACCCTTGCAGACCTGGAGCCTAAAGTTTAGATACCTGAGAGGTTTTGTGACTGGTTATGATAACTCAGGTACCATATCTGGTCCTCAACAAACTGATTTAATATTTAGGAACTATTGCTTCTTCTGTCCCAGGCAAATTTCAACTCTTGACTAAATTGTTTTCAACTCTAGGGCAAAATTCACTATTTGTAAGCATTTGTATGAAAGCATCCTAGGAAGTGTTGGTTGTGGAAAGGAAAGATAATACAAAAAATTCTGGTCTGGTTTCTAGTTGGGTGCTAGGTTTGTGAATCCAGCCTTATGTAATCCAGCAATTCAAAGGAAACGTGATGTGGTCATCAAGGGACAGCAGTGTGCTACACTGATGCAGGGGACAACATGGGTCTTGTAATAAAAAAATACAAAAGGGGAAAGAAAAATTAAGGGAAACTGTGGACAGCTGTCTGATGCTGGAAACAGTTATTGATACTTAGGAAGCATGTTATTTTTATTTGAAAAAACCCAAACAAAAAAAGAAGATCCAAGTTGTAGTGCTGGGTGAAAGGAGATCACTGGAAATTGTATGGATTGTTTTCTGCCAGGACTGAGACTAGAAGCAGGGAGCAGACAAAGCCCGGCAGTCACTGAGAGCTGGGAGGGATGAAATAGGGATGGTTCCACCCGTGTCCTCTGGAACACCCCAGTCCTGCAGGGCTCCCACTCCCATGCCAGGAGGGCTCATCCATAGGATGAAGGGTGAGGGACTGGGCTGACAGCTGTGACACCTTGGGACATCTGTGCCAGCATCCTCGTTTGTGCGGAGGATGGAGCTGAGCTGCTGTTTCCAGGGTCGCAATGTAAAGCACAGAATAAAGAGAAAGTGTTTTACATGGTTTTAAACACAGGGACTGTTGATACTGTCACTGCCTGGGTTTGCCTACAAACAACGCATCCAGCTGAGTAATTTATTCTCAGTGTATAATCTTTGAGGGCTGAAGAGCAGAAAAGCTGTTCGGTATGTTTGGAAATGACTGCAGCTACAAGGTGCGGGAGCAGTATTTAATATCTATTTCGAAACCAATGCTGGCGACGCCTGATAAACAGTCAGAAGATGGGGTTCATAACACACAAAGCTAAAATTTGAAGTGCTAACAAACATTGAAGCCGCTGGTAGGGGAGTATAAAATAGCACGGAGTTTAGACTCAATTTATTTTGCCCTTATAAAATGCAGTTGTCTGAGTTGTTTAAATCTCGTGGGTCAACAGGTGTCGACTGAAAATTTCACAAGAGCGGGCAGTTTTGAGTGGATCCTCCTTCAGGTAGTACTGCAGAGCACGGGGGTCCTGCGCGCTGACTGAGCCCACTCTGAGTGGGAGCATGAAACAGCAAAGGAGCAAAGATGGGGGCAAACAGGAAACCAAACTTTTTCAAGCCCAAAATAAACTGTGTTTGGTGATGGTTGAAGCCTCCGTCAATGTTGCCAAGAGTCCTTGTTCTCTTATTTGCTATCCATTTTTGGAAATGGAGGGAGAAAGGCTTACAATCATAACATTTAAAAAAGGCATCAGCAGACAAAAAAAAGCCTAACAAATGCTGTTTTCAGTCAGCTTTGCATGGATAGGACAGGCATTGCATCAAGCATAAGACCAGGAATAAACAAATAATAGGTTGATATGGGAAAAAGGTAGATTAAGTCTCTTAAATATGCAGCTACAGTGTCTGAATGGTCTTAAAGCTTGGTGGTGCTGTCTTACAAGGTCCATTAGTACAGGGGTGAAAAATTAACCGTGTAACAGGCAACTTTGGGTGGCAAGGAAAAAGCCTTTCTGCAAATCACGCCTGACAGACTAAAGGGCTCACACAGCCTGAATTTGGGGACGTTTTTTCCCCTTCAGGAAGCCGGGCTTGTTGCTGCTGGGCTGAATGGGATGTGACGAGGCTTGTGCCCCAGGTACCCAGTGAGCCGTGGGGCTGTCCCTGCTTCCCCTGGCCCTGGGGGACAAGGATGCCCGTGAGGGGGTCTCTCTTGCTTTCCTCCATCTCTGAAATGGCACCGCATGTATTTTTGTAAGGATCCCCAGGCTTTTTGTGAGTGCCATCAGTAGAACACATCAGGATCTCCAGGAGAAGGACCCCGTAGGAGTTCAAATCTTCATTTATGTTAAGGTTGTATGCTGCCGCCAGGCAGGCGCTGTGAGGGCTGGGGGGTGGCCCAGAATGATCTGGTGCTGAAATGCCATCGCAAGGGGGGTTACCAGGAGCCCTGCAGCCACCTCTGAAACCAGAACACGGCGGTTATTACAGTGACGGTCTCGAGGAGCAGAAAGGGAAGGCACAGCGAGGGAGTTTGGTGTCAAACTAGAGCTTGAGCTTGATCCAAAGAGCTATGAAGTAAAGGAGAGGCACACCCAGCAATGGGCAGAGGCTACAGAAGACCAAAAGATGAGCAGAGGCACAAGATTTTGATAGGTGAAGAAACAAATGGAGCTTTATCTCAGTTATCAGTTGTATTGCTCCAAAGATTAATGAGGGGAAGGGTTTAAGACTGTTGTTTTATAGCTGATAAGAAAGCCCTGAATGCGCAGATGGGTATCTGTAAGTTGAAGGCAATTATTTTATTGAGGTGGAAATGAGAATTGAGACACTTATTGTTGCAGCACAGTCCAGGCGATAGTCAATTGCCTTGGGAAGAATATTTACAGTGGTAGTGTAGACTTGGCAAGCCCTGGCCTTCTGCCTGTGAAACCGGCCACACTGCAGTGTGTCATCTCCATCCTGGTAGTCCTGGCATGTGCAAACAGGGACAGGAACTCTCCGGACGGGGTATCCTCTAATCCCATAACCAGAGACTATCTCTGCCCAGAAGAACTCATATTAAACCAGTCCCACCAACCTCTTCCCTTGCGTCAGCCCCTGCCATGATCCTGTTGGCATCCAGAGGAGGCTATTGATAAAATTCACCAGCCGTACGAGCACTCGTAACATCCCCTATTAGCATGAACAGCTGCAAAATTCAGACAGAATAAGCAAATGGGTGATGGGAAAGAGGAAAAAGGAAATTACGATAGCAAGCAGACAGCTGCGAAGACTAGCAAGGTGCCCAGCTGATGGTATCGCAACCAGAATTTTTAAAGCGCGTAACAAGGGGTAAATAAGCCGATAAATAAAATCGACCTCGAAAGGCCACTTGGGAAAGATGCACAGTCTTGATTACCTAATTACGGAAGGAATATTACAGAAATGGAAATAGTACAACAAAGTCCCATAATGACTTCGAGATTGGAGGCTCCAAAATGGTTAGTGAAACTAGGTCTGTATCCCTTGCAAAGAGAAAAGATTAAGAGGGGACCTCGCTGAGCTGCAGAGGGCTCTGGGGGGAACCGCAGGGAGCAGTGCTGCAGTTATTAGAGCTAATGTCAAATATGAGGACGAGGGACACGGCTCCAGTGAGGTCTTGCACTGTACAAATGTAATACGTTTTTTTTTTCCAGAGGGTATATATTATAAGCTACCAGATGCTGCTCTAGAAGCGACCGATCTGACCAGATTTCAAATAGCACAAGAAGCATATGGAGTGACAGGGGGAGAAAAACAGTATATTATGGAGAACAACTGTTAACTGGAGGAGAGGGTAGGCCTAGTTGGGCTTCCTGGCCTCCTGCCATCTTAAGATTTTCTTATGTCCCTGTGTAATCTTCTGACTTTTGATTTAGATGTTTCCTAAAAATGTGGCCCAGTGGTTGGTACATACTAGGCATTAGCCCAAGAAAAGAATGAAAAAAAAAAAAAAGTACTGTATCTCATTAAAGAATTTTTAAAGGGAGACTTTGAGGCGCCATTTGCTTCTTGTTACTCATCTTTGCAAATGTCTCTTGTCTTCCCAGGCTCTGTCCTGATGTGTTAGCGTTAGCAGCCTGTGGATTTCTGAGCCGCGCTGAAACGGGAACTCAGCAAGGCCAGCCTAAGTCGGTCGAGCAGAGACAGCAGTGTAAAGCAAAGGAGGAAGACAAAAATACGATCAAGTGAAGTAAATGAGACAAGACCTTTTTGTGCACGTAAACAGTATCAGGTGAAAAAAATTGTTGGCTACTAATGGCGTTTCAGCCTGCTGTTGGGAATAAGGATCACGCCTCTACTTGAAATATTCACGGTTCAATTAACAGCATTTGTTTCCGTAAAATATTTTAAAAGAGAACAGAATTTATCTTTAATTATTTTTCATTTTCTTCGACAAAAAATTCCAATATAGATATTGCTGTAGGCACCGGCAGCACCGAACACCAGGAAGTGGATTTCGTAAACAATTTCTCAAAGCACTATGAAGTTTAAATATTAATTTGGCCATCATTGGCAGAGAAGCAATTAAAAATGCTACAAAGCTGACTTTCTCCCTCCTTTACTTTCTCCTCCCTTTTCATTTAACCACAGTATAGAAAGTAGATGTAAAACAATAGGACCCTGAGCTGTACAGCGTTCTAAGCCTAGCTTGCCTTAAAGCTACAATATNGGGGTGGAAGAGAGAAAGAAACTCGAATATTGGGGACGAGTGAATGAAAACAGCCAGAAATATCTCCTGTGAGATTCAACATCAGGATAATTTCACAGTCTCGCTTTTTGACTGCTGTGTCCTGAAGCTGACCAGCACCATGCAAGGCTGATCAAAGGCCATCGGAAACATCAAGTAAGCCTAAATGGGGCTAAAGTATGCTAATAGAGAAGCTAAATGTACTTTAATCCTGTTATAATACAAGGTAACTTAGAGGCAGTGAAGGGCCTTGTTGCTTTTCCCTACTGGGTCCAGGACCCCTGCAAATCTTGAATAGAAGTTGCTTCCTATTCTTCGCCGGCCGGGGTATGGCTTTCTCAGATGCACACACAGTCCCCTCCTCCTCCGTTTACTGAGTGTCAACAGTCGGCTGAGCAAGACTTCTCCGCTCCTTAGATCAGCACCCTGTGACCTTCCACATTTAAGCACAGACCATTAAGCTAAGCTTTCCAGCTGTTGCCTGAATTATGAGGGATTTTTTTTTTTTGGTTTTTTTTTTTTTTTTTTTCAGAGGAGGGCAGAGCTTAGGGGAACACTAGGCAACAGTTTTATATTATGGACCCGCTGCCACCCAACTTGCTATGCAGAGGAGCAGTGCGCTTTCCGTGGGGCTGCGGCAGACGGGGGACGTTCGGCGAAAACAGGGGGCTGCTTTGAAGTGATTCAGAGTGGGGCTTGTCCGGCTTCAGCATCATTGTGCTCGCTCGGGGAATCGTAATCTAATTTTAGGAAGAGGAGGAAACAAAGTAAACGTGACTGAACTGCGCTGCACTGTACACGCCGGCTGGGATGGCGTCTCCAGGAATATGCCTGCTCACCGGGAAACTTTCTTCTTCTTTTCCCTTCTTCTTTTCCCTTCTTCTGTCTCCTTCTTCTTTTTCCATCTTCTTTTTCCTTCTTCTTTTCCCTTCTTCTTTTTCCTTCTGCTTCTTTTCCTTCTTCTTTTTTAGACACTGATTTCCGTACATCCTACCCAACAGAGGAGAAAAGGGTGGTAGTTCTGCCCTTTGTGAAATGACATGCTTTGGTGGATGCCCCAAACTAACTACTGCTTGCAAACCCTAGATTAAAAAGAAGACTGATGTAATTTTAAAGCCAGCCAACTGCCTTAGTGACTGTATCAGAAGATTAAAAACAAAGGTTTCATTGAAGCACTACCTCCCACTGTGCAGCTGAAAGTCTTATGGCTGAGGCAAATGGTCCTAAATATCTTTCTGTTAAGTACAAATTACATACTGGATTTATTAAGTTGCGATGGTGCATTTTCAAGAGTCACTGTGCTTGTGTGAGAGCATCAGTAAAGACTCAAAAAATGCTGACTGTATGGCACATGGAAACAAAAAGGAATCTGCCTTTCACAAAAAATGTTTTGTTCATATTAAACGCTTTTTTCCCTCCGTCTCTCCCCATCCCCCAACTAAGCCTGGAGTTTCAAATGCCAGAACCAGTATGTACAGTAAGTCTTTTTGAAATCCATGGCAGAGAAATAGTATCCTGGCCTAGCAAACTATTATCTACACTTACATTCCTAACCCTTACCCCTCTGCCTTAGTGCTGATAGGAGCCCTTTAGATCAGCTGAAACGTAACTGAATAAAGATGCTCCAGAAAATGCCTTTTTAATGTGGAATTATCTTTCATTTACATAGGCAACCTCCCTTAACTCAGCACATGTGCCATAAGGCTTCACGTAATAGAAACATTCCTATAAAACTTAATGATTAGCATTCATTCTGCTCCCAAACGATCAATAAAATGCTAAGTTAATACAGAACGTGCAGAGGAGTCTACGAGTGGGCATGAACTTGCCTGAGTGTGTGGGATGTAGGTAAACAGCCCCTGTGGGAGCGGCGGAAGAGAGCAGTGCCACATTTGGGAAAGCAGGCGGTGGGACCGGTGCTGCTGCCGCCACCGGCTCCTTTCCCAGCCGGCCTCAGGACTTCTCCGTGCGTGACACACGCGCCGCCGCGCACGCAAACACGCATGTGCACAGGCACACGCACGCTGCTGCAGCAGGCGGAAAAAAGGGCTGAGCAGGAAAACAGAAATGTAAAACTCTCTGTAACATCCTCTCTTTGCGTTATGTGCGGGGGACTGCTTAGGAAATCATGAGGCGATGTGATTTCTCCATCGAAAAAATTTCCAACTGCTAAATAAGACAGAAGGTGGGAACTACGGGTAAAAGTTAAACTAATGTGGTGATACACTCCTGCCCGGATACCTTTACATCTGTATTGTGCAAGTTGTTTTGAAGACCTTATTCCAGCAAATAAATTGTGCAGGATTTGATAGGCTGTGTTCGGGCAGTACAGAGTTAATATTAGAAAAATGCGTTTGGCAGGGACATGCTTAGCTTCTGCTGAAATATTTCAATTCTAATCTGCTCCTGTTTACCTCTGCTGGGAATAACTTTCTCTTTTTTAAGTGCCTAGCTACCTATCTCCTCACCATCCAACAGTTATATTGTTTGTCTGTCTTTCCCTTACAAGATTAACTGAACTGCAGTTGTCTTGTAATTATCAACAGATTTTGAAATGAAAAGCATTTGCAAGACTCTCTTCAGTTCAGCTGTAATTTTCTGGATTTGTTTTTAATTAACAGAGATCCTTCCTGACACATATGAAGCTTGATGGAAATCTTTTTGTTCTTACAAATACCCATGCACTCTTTTCACTGCAACATATCTTTCCATGTCTATTTTTCCACTGGTTTTTTAAAAATAAAAACTTAAAAAAATTAAATGATCAACTGAGAGTGGGCAATTTCAGATCATAAGAGCTCCAGTGATAGTATTTGACATTATTAGAAGGTTACTAGTTCAGAGATAATGAATAGAAAGATATGAGATTTCCCCCCCTAAATTTCAATCTAAATTTAGGAGTTAAGTTTTTTCCAGGTGCTCATAATTTGCAAGATAATGATCATTTGAGGTAAAATTTGACAGCTCAAATTCATTCCTACTCAAGTTCTAATTTTAGTATTTATTTAGCTTCTAAAATATCCAATTCTCTATTGCCATCACAATAAAAGTGTAGCACGAATACAAATAAGCCCAATGTAAGCTATAAATTAATAGCAATGGTGAATTGACATAGATGATTTATTTTGCTCTTTCATGTTGTGATGATTCTTTACGTGATTCATGTTTATCATCAAACTCTCGTTGTTTCTCCAAACATTCATAATTGTGTCAAGACAGACGACTAACATTTCATGTAGTTGTTTCTGGGCTTGGCAGTTAGTGCCTCATTCCCA
Organism: Chionis minor; assembly: GCA_013398295.1. Taxonomy (NCBI): domain Eukaryota; kingdom Metazoa; phylum Chordata; class Aves; order Charadriiformes; family Chionidae; genus Chionis; species Chionis minor. The sequence goes on from VZSF01001227.1 coordinate 32,789, forward strand.
TTTGGGGAGTTAACGGAGGTGCAGCCTTGCAGCAGCACAAGAGGTTGTAAACACGACTGGGTGACAGGAATTGTTGGAGCCCGTAGCAGAGCTAGGAAAACGACCCTGCCATTAGTTATCTGTTAAACTACGTGCACTTTATTAACAGAGATGAAGTAGGTGCACTGCCCACGCAATCTAATCTGTAGTTAGCACATACACAAAGCACACACTGTGTGGGAGATATTGTACTTATTGACTGCTAAGTTTTCCCACACTAAACATTTTCATCTTGGAAAAATCATTAAAAATGTAAAGAAGAGTTGAGATGAGGTTGTGCCAAAAATCCCCTTCCCTACGCCATGAATTAGAGCGTACAAGTCTACGTTTTGTATTTGAAATCTTTTGTCCCGATAAATTTCCTAAGCCTGTTTGGAGCTTATTTGACTTTTCCTGTCTTCAAGAAGATGAGGCTGATTTACACTGTGGAAAGGTTGGCAATGCCTCCTCCTGTTCCCGTACAGAGATTTGAACAGACTCGGCATGGCTGCAGAAATGCAGTGCTGCATGCTGCAATATATGGGATTTCTTAATCTTTATTAAGATGGCCCTCTTCTGAAATTAAAAAAAAGGGAGAAGAAAGCCACCCGATAACACTAAGTGGGTTCGCTTCGCCGTGTTATGAGCTGGGAGCTGCACTGCGATGTTTGCAGTTTAGATGGGTGGCAAATTTTGGGAGGATGTCACAGCTGATTATTTTCCTGAGTCACGCTTGGCCCCGAGTCTGACATGAAGAAAGAGTCAATATATATTTGCCTGTGGAGTAGCTAATTAGAAGAATTAATCTGAGGACCAGGACAAGCTGTGAGACTACGAGCTGATCCAGGCACGCCCTCTACTAACTTGAATTTTGATCAATGTTTAAAACACCATGGAAAGGACTGGAAAGGACTGGGGCCGAGATTCAGGTTGGCCGCCCGTACCCCTGTTGCTGTGACGTGGGGTGAAACCTCGGGCATCGCGTTTTCCTCTTGTCTCTGAAACGGGCCAATGGCATTCACTGCCTGGTTGAGCTTTGTGGATATAAGCAGCAAGTTGTGAATGAAAAGTTAAGTACGTCTCAAAGCCAGCCAAGACAAGAACTGCATTTTTCTTCCTAATTTCTATTAGCTCAGAGCAACGGAAGAATCCCACTTGCCACCAGCTCCCTCGCCTTGTTTGGAGATGTGGAGCCAGCCTGATCATATCCAGCAGATATTTGCTTTCAGGGTCGCATGAAAGTGGAGCAAAAGAAAGATCTTTTGTGGGGATGACATGCTTGGAAATATACTTGTCCAAAGCAAACAGCTCTTGTTCTTTCTTCAGCTAATTCGCTGAAAAGATATTATTTTAGTCAAGAAAACGGTATCAATTCCCCCCCTTTTAGGCAGGATGGTGGCAGGTTTCCCATGTTGATTTGTGGAAGGTATAATTTTGACAGGAGCATCTGGCTCCTTTGTAAGCTTCGCAAGCAATTGTGTGGCGGTGGCTTTAGGTCGGCCTCTGGTTGAGCCATGTGGGCAGCCCTTTGACACGTCTGCCTTGCTTTTCCTGCTCCACTCGGTTTTGTTTTGACTCTCTTTTGAGCTCCCTAAATACGCAGCCTTGCTCTGCAGATTCCCCGGGACAGTTTCATTCATGGGCACTGACAAGGACTGCGGTTTTGCCAGGGCTCATGGATCCCTTCTTACAGTGGTGCTGTGTGTTACATTAGGCGACAGCTGCTTTCGGCAAGGTTTTTTTTTTTTTGGAAATCCTCTTAGAGAAGGCAGAAGAGTGATCCCTGGATAGAGGAGCTTTCAGTCATCAAAATAAGCCATGCCAGGTTGTTTGAGAATTTGTAACCACTTGTGAGCCTCCCCGGTACGATAATGCGTGGTGTGTTGCTTCTGCCCTTGCTAAACAGCCGATGTCTGCCTTTTATCTTCTAGGTATATTTACAGTAAAAAAAAAGCCTGAATTCCTTTTTTCACTTCCCTGGGTACTGAGTGATCTGAAAATGCGTTTTTAGCCTGATTTACAGGGATGTAGTCACAGCAGATATTTTGCCACCAAGAATGTGCCAGCTTGTTGGGTTTGGCACGGGAAAGCGGTACAAGGGTGCAGGATACCCTGGCATCTACACCCCAGACCCTCTGGGCCATTGGCACCGTGCTCCAGGCGTGTGCTGTTGCTCCTAGCACTGTGACCGACTGAGAAGTGACCACCATGTGAGCTGCTGCTGAGCTTGTCCAGCCATGGGTGTTGTGAATGAGGAGACAGGCAGGTGGAGAAGCTGGGAAGGCAAGGGCTGCCGAGTTCGGTCCTCTCTTTGCACATCCTTAGGCTGCACGAAGAGACTCAGCTATGTTGTATGCATTGGTTGGTGACATGGAGAAGACGGTCCCTATCTCCTCCTGCTGAACCATCCCCTGATGCCAGCAGGAGGTGGTCTTCAACGCTTCCTGCGCAGGGCTGGGTAGGGTGTGAGTTCAGGGGATGGCTGTGCTGTGAGCTGTGGTGGAGTTCGTCCTGGAGATGTGTGCTGGGCAATACAGACCTAAATCCCCAAAACATGCCTTCAGAGGTAAGCCGTTGGCTAAAAGACTATATATTGAGCAGGGAGGATAGAATAATATGGAACTGTTCATTTGGGCAAATTTTATGCCACTGAGAACAGTTTACAAATCATGAAGATGAGCTGTTTTGGAACAAAGTAGTTCATGTTTATTAAAATCGGGAAAAAGCTTGGCTAAAATTAATGTTTAAAGAGGAGACCATGACTGCATATCTAAAGAGATGATGTGGACACCATGGCATTATGGCATTTAGTGGGCTGGCTTTCTTTGGCATGAAAAGACATAGAGACACAATAGGAGTACAGAAAGAGAGGGCGTGCATGCGATGAGATGGAGGGAGGAGCCTGTGTATCTAGTGAAATAACAGCAACACCAGAAACATCAAAAAGCATTACAATATTATTGAGAAATCCAAAATAATACACTGGGGAAGGTGACAGCCCACATATGGTATATCTGACCTTGTAATGCCAGTGGAAAGGAAGAACAAAGCAACTGGTTTATTTGCAGCTAACAAGTTGAAGGAAGAGCTATTACCAGACTCTTTCCATGTGATGATAGATTCCCCAAAGTGCTTTATCAATTAAGCATCTCTAAAGCCATCACAGCTGTTTCTCTGCAGAGCTGAGCCACTGCTGGTGTGAGATACATGCAGCAGAGTGTGTCAGCATGCCCAGCAATGGAAAAGTTATCAGGCAAATGTAGATGCTCTCCCACTCCTTGGTTCCGTCCCAGCAGCACAGAGTTTGGTTTCACATTGCTTTTGCTTTCAAATTGGTCTAACTAATGTAATCAGTCAGAAACACCCTGTTTGAACATCACTAATGTCTTCTGAACTAGATGGCCTAATTAAGGACACTATTTTCATTGACTAAGACAATTTCCTGAGAGATATTGAAGTGGATACTGGAACAGGTCGTATGATTCTGTAAGAAAATTAGCAGAGAAAGGCATAAGAAAACACCTGTGTCAACTGGAAAAAAAAGACTTTGGGTCTTCAAACTTTACAGACAGTGAAAACCATTACAAAGGATGAAGAGTCAGGTGAGAACAGAGAAAGCCTATTCCCAGAACAGAACCTGTTGCCAGACCCAGAACCTATGGGCAAATCAAAGGTTTGCCGAAAGCCAGTATGTCATGGTGAAACAAGTAAATGGGATGATGCTAATTTTTTCACTGTTTTGGAGACTGCATCTGGTTGTTGGAAGATAAAGCAGATCAAAGAAGAAATAGTACTGATCTATATTAATGGGCCACAGTGGAGGAGGTGTCCAGTCACTCCCTAAGCCTATTCAGTTGCCTCAAGATGTGCTTCACAAAAGGAAGGAGATGAAACCTACAGTGGGACCTCTGGGGTTGTGGTTAAACCACCACAAAGCACTATGGATGGAGGCACAGTAAAAGCAGATGAATGCTTCATATCTGCTAATGAACTATTTTGGTTAGAATCAGCTGAGAATACCATCTTCACCTTTGCAAAAGCAGCAGCCACCTCAAATACGAAGGTATCAAGAAATCATACTGGGGTAAAAAGTGTTCAGAATGAGTAGAAGTCTCAGCACTAAAGAAGTCTCCTTAAGAAAACCTCAGGCACGTTAACTGATCTCATACGACCTCATATAAAGAGGTAACGACTGAAGTGGGCATGCTGTAGTTAGAGTTACGTGAGTGCTGTCTGCTTGTTGTGCTGCTGTTGCATATGGTCTATACCTGGTAGGGCACGGCAACGCAGGAGAATCAGCTGAGGCACACACAGCCTTCTTTAATGATGTCCAGTCTGCCTTGCTCACTGGCAGAGGTAGGAGTTGTGGGTGCAGGAGATCTCCATGAGTGTTTGCTGGCCTGGGAGAAATGGGTGTGTCAGCCCTCAGGAGGTCCCATGAGAATCCATCCGGTACTGACTGATGTGGAGAGGCAAAGATGCATGGGAATTGAGTCACACTAGCTGAAAACTTTCAATGAGACACAGATGATTAGGGGGCTGGAGCATCTTTCTTATGAGGAAAGGCTGAGGGAGTTGGGTCTCTTTAATCTGGAGAAGAGAAGACTGAGGGAGGATCTCATAAATGTTTACAAATACTTACAGGGAGGGTGCCAGGAGGAGGGGGCCAGTCTTTTTTCAGTGGTACCCAGTGATAGGACAAAGGGCAATGGGTATAAACTCGAATATGGGAAGTTCCATCTCAACATGAGGAGGAACTTCTTTCCTTTGAGGGTGGCAGAGCACTGGAACAGGCTGCCCAAAGAGGTGGTGGAGTCTCCGACTCTGGAGACATTCCCAACTCGCCTGATACCATCCAGTGCAACCTGCTCAAGGTGGACCTGCTCTGGCAGGAGGGTTGAACCAGATGATCTTTAGAGGTCCCTTCCAACCCTTAACATTCTGTGATTCTGTGATTCTGTGATCCTGTGATTCTGTGACACATGAAAATGAAGACAAGCACAGGGCAAGATAAGCAAGAGGACATTAGATACATCTAATAATTTCTGTAATGCATATAGTGCTTATGGTCTCCTATCTGAAATACTAAGGATCCAATGCATCTTTGTTATCTACTGTTTAGCAGCACTTATATTGATAAGAACAAGGTCTGTGTAGTAGGGCTTGAACAAAATCAGTTTAAGATGGAGAGACTGAAAGAAATGCAAAACCTCTAGGCCATTTCGCAAACACAGCGTCATCTTCGTCCAACGTAGCGAGACCAGGTATCGAACAGCAAACTAACACTTCGTACATAGCTATGACTTTTTTCATGCTGACATTCACCATCATGATGGTGAATTGTAACGATTTATGGATGCAAATGAACAGAAGAACAGCTTGTGAAATGCCTGCTAATGAAAGTGAGAGTGGAGGTGACCCAAGCCACCAGATGACTTTGGTCACCAGGAAGTTTTCAGAGTATTGTTGATCACACATAGAGTTTGTTTTCAGACAGTTTATACCCACCAAAGTACATTATAATTCAAGCCCTTAGTTTATCCATGTTAATCATGTTGCAAAACCGTAAGTTGAATCTTGACATTTGTAATGAAACCTGTCCTCTCTCTGAACTCAAAAAGCAATTCTCTGACGTTTTGTTTACAGCCAGCTTTGAGATAGATGTCTGGGTGGTATAGAATACCGCATATCCAGGACATCCTAAATTTATGTCAGTGGTAAACTGGATAATTTCATTTTCTTCTGTAGGTGCGTAACTCTGGCCGTCTCAATAAAGTTTTCACAGTAGCGCTGAAGTTAGAAACTCAGTACAGACCGGCTCAGTTCCAACAGCAGTGTCCAGGTCAGTATCAGATTGACTTGCTCCAAACACATCTAATTAAAATAGTGGCAGGAATGGCTTCCAGGGATAACGAGCTATACATTGAATGGACATAAGTTTGCTAAGGAAGTTAATGCCAGAGCTGTGTTACTAATGAGTTTTTGCAAGAATGGTGTGTTGTAGATAACCCCATGACTTACATTTTAACTGAACATATAGGCAGCTTGGTCTTGGGAGAAACACTCTTGAGTTAGTTTTTGTGCAATTATTTTCTGAAATTTTCTGTTCTTTGCATAAAGCCCACTAATTCATGGTCTTTTGCTCTGATAATTTCACATCACCTGCACCAATGGAAACATTACCAGAAACATGTGTGCAACACAGGACAAGAGTTCTCTATCACCAAAAAGGTATAAAAAAGGAAAAAATATAGGGAGTATTATGAACAGATCAGAGAAAAGGCTGACAGTCCTCCTACCCCCAAAAGTCTCAGATCTTGCTACTAACCTGACCCTAAACATTTCAATATAAATTTTTAAAAAGCTACTGCAGTCTTAAATATTTATTTGGATTTCATTAATTTCCAGCATGCCCCAAATTACACAGGACTTAATTTCCACCATAAAGCACCCTAAAATCTGAGCTTGCAAAACTGCCAAAGATGCTTTGCAGCATTCATTTTGTAACCATGACTGACCCTTTTTTCAATTATGTCATAAGAAAAACTTCTGAGGGCACTTCAAAAATGTCTTCAGACTTTTTAGATGCTCTTTGCACCTACGAGATCCAGCCGAGAAAAGTCTCACACTCTCAGCGTATGTCAGTAGCTTTATTTTGCATTAACATTTTTTACCAGTCAATCAGACTGGTAAGTGAAAATGTGCTGCTTTGCATGCATGAACATAGACATGACTTTTAGCAAATCTGAGATCACTTGCCAATAGCCCCGTTAAATTGTTTTTATCAGTCTGGTTGACTGGAATGTTTGAGTATTTACAATAGACTCAAGAGTATTAGGCTGAAAGTCTTTCTAATGCACTACCAAATTAGACATGGCTAAACAGTTGTATAGCAATTTTCAGCTGCTTCCTCCGAAATAAAAAATTAAAAATTACAATGTCATGAAAAAAAAAATCTTAAAAAATAGATTTTGATTCAGAATCTTCAGGATTTCCCCCTCCCTTTTGTTTCCTGTCAGTATTCTGAGAAAATAGAGAGAGAATCAAGTTGTAAGTCATGTGGAGCCCCATATTCATCTTAAATCTCCTCCTTTCTTTGGAGTCTAAGCTGCTTTCAGCAACCTAGGACGTATTAAGGAACAGGAGCATGTAGCTGGGCTGTTCTTGTGGCTTGCTCACATGCCCATCCATCCCCTCGGTGTTAAAGGCACACATCTGCTCCCGTGCACTGTGTTTGTCATTTATCCTCCCATAACAAGGTGGTTCCCAGAAGCAGAGGAGGAAAAAGTTAAGCTGGAATGGGGAAAACAAGTAAACAAGTGCAGGAATTTGTTAGGAAAAATACCCAACCCACCTAACACCATTTAAATAGGAAAAGATAAAGGATGGTTAAAGAGTGAGTGTTGCAAGTGATTGAAACTGGAGGAGCAGAGGAGCAACCAGGTGAACTGATTGGTCAAATGACTTAAGAGAAGACTGAGTCAGGAATGGGGTTTGACCTCTGGAATTTGTTGGGTTTACTCTCGGGGCTAGTCTACGCAAGACAGCTGGAAATTAAGAAAGGGTCTAACTAAACAGTTGAAAAGTTATCTGGGATTCACTGCATAGATAGATGTTTATATACACATCCATATGATCCCCTTCTGGAATAAGAAAGCTTTTTTTTTTCCTTCAGGTTAAGGTATAATCTGGAGGAAAAACCCTCTCATTGGGGGCCAGGACAACTGGCATGCCACTGTTCCAAAACATCCCCATTTGCAGCCTCAGGTGCACAGAGGTAAATCTGTTCTGCAGCTGGGGCACTGGTGGCTGATCACACCGTAGGTGGCACAGCTACACATGGTTTCCATTACCTCGCCTAAGACGCTGCTGCAATTAGTAGTGTAAATTAGTGTAGCTTTTAATCTCCGCTTCTGTCTTTCTTTTGAGCTACAGCCACTTCTGCTTCCATCTGAGTTGCATCTTTGAGCCCTGATTTACACTCAGATAACAAATGCCAGCAGTTGGCTTGCAACCTTAAATTATGGGCTAGGACCAGGGCTTGGAAGAAGGGTACTCCCCAGAAGGCTGGATGGCCTTGCTGTAGCAATATTAAACCTCTTGGTCAAGTGTGTACATTGGATCCTTAATTTGTTTGTAGTTTAAGGAGAGAGGAGGAAGAATCGTGTCTGCTTTTGAGTATTACCTGGCCATGGGCCAGTTCCTCAGAACTTGGCAGGAGGAGCCCAGCCTCTGACCAATTTGAATCTTGCAGCCATTTCTCACAGCAATGACATGGATGAGGAAACGGAGAGCTTTTCGGAGGGGCTGCACTTGCTCAGCCAGCGGTGGCTGTGCAGGAGGGCACATCTGCACAGCCCCCCGCATCTGGGGCAGCTCTTCACGCAGCGCCGCGTTGCGCCACTCTGTTGCAGCTTGCATCAGCTTGCAATTAGCTTGCATGTAAAATTTGACTCATCAATACCACTTAGCTTGAGATCTGGCATGGCAGGATGCTGTTTCTTTTCTTTGTCCTCCTTACCGAGGCTGCTTAGGAAGCAATCGAGCTGCTGCGGTGCGAGGATGGGAGCTTTTCCCTGTTTTCTATGGAGTCAGGAATTTTCTCTGCCCGACGCCTGGGTGTCGGGGCTTGCTAACGGACAGAGTGCCCTGCTCCGCCACCGAGCCTCCCCATTGATGTGGTGGGTGGGGGAAGACGTGTGTGGGAGTTGCCTGGTATTTCTGTGCTGCAGGTGGTGCTTTAGTTTGGGCGGTGTTTGCCGCCTGTTTGTTTCCTGGCTTGTTCTTTTGTGTATGTCAAATCTTCATGAAAGGGTGCAGCACTCTCAAGTAGAGCAAGCAAAAGAAACGTAAACATATACATGCGAGTTGAAAGAAATATGGGCATGTCCTGAGGCCTGAAGCCATTGGGGTTTTGCTCCACTGGTTTGCTCTGCTGGGGAAAGAGGCACCTCCAGAAAGAGAGGAAGACCTCCCCGGTCCCACCACAGCCCTCAGCCCCACGGCTCCCTCCCCTTCTGCACCGTCCATCCATGCCAGCAGGCAGGTGCCACAGGGCACACCGCTCTTCCCAAATCCTGTCCCACGCTGACCATGGGGTCTAAACCCTACAGACCCCGTCTGCATCCAGCACCGCAGCTTTCTCCACTGCTTTTACCATCGTTTTAGCAAGAGTGAAAGCCGAGCGATCCTCTAGGTGACACCACCCCACATATGCTGCTCATTGAGATGGTCGCTAGCCAGAATATGATACAGATTGATTTAGATATGCTTGGGGTAAATGCAAGTCATCAGGCTCAATACAGGAGAGACTGGATGAAATTTTATGGGCTGACTCGTGCTGGAGGTAGGACCCGATGACCTAATGGTTCTTTCTGGCTTTAAAATCCACACATGCAGCAAAAAATGCTTACACTAATCTTGACAGTCTTGTGTTTTTCTTTCAGCTTTGCTGGCACTGTGGGTGTCTGTCTGACAGAGATGTTGGGAGGCTCTGCGCTGAAGGACATGTGTACCTGTAGAAACTGAATTTTGGACTCTGAGGGCTTTAGAAGTTTACAGAATTTGATGCAGATGCCTGGAAGGGCCATGCTAAGCTCATCCAGTCTGGCACTAGGGACAGCCTCATGCAACTCATCTGTCCAGTCATAACCGAGCTAATAGCTTTTTTTTGCTAACTTGCAGCAGTGAAAAATAGAAAGAAAAAAAAAAAAGAACCCAAAACTGCAAGATAAATCTGAATAATGAATAAATTTGGTGAAATGGTGATCTGTTCATGGAAAAGCCACGAGCAGAAAAACAAGCTAAATTAGTCAGATGATTTATTCATTACGAATGATTCACTCCATTACTGTCTGCTTCCTCCACAGGCCATAGAAGCTAATATATAAACTGATAGAGGAAGGGTGGGATCGATAGAGAGCAACCTCTCCCTCCTCTCCAAGGAAAATAGGTCACCTGTCCCTGCTACGCTGCTCTCTGGGCACAGGGCACATCTCAATAGACTGAGCATTCATTTTCAGCTAATGAAGTTTGTTTTTTTCCAGGGCAAAATTTTCCCGAGGAGTGTTTCCTTTCTTTCCATCGGCTCTTGAGCCCGCGCTCGCAGTTTGGCCGGCTCCCTTCCCTTGTCCTGACAGCTCTCATTGTTCCCAGATGATGGCTGTTTGCCGGCCTATGCAAAAAAAAAATAATTTTGTGGTCTAAATTCAGTGTCCCTTACACAGCTGGTGCTGTGGAGGAAGGAAACCTCCCGGCACACTCAGGATGAGCTCAGCGTGGGACGGGCTGTGTGCTCCTCAAGTGAACCAGGATGGAGGTGGTCCCTCCAGGTCCAGGATTGGGAGTGGGTGGCAGGGACAGAGGGGTGCTCTCCAGGCATGCTGGGGCTCCCTGTGTGGCCATAGTGACTTAAACGCCATGGCCATGGGATGCGGGTTTTCCTCCTCGCTCCACATCCCATGCCAGCCCTGGGTACCACCCCAGGCGCTGGGAAGCCCAGCAGGGAGATCCTGCGTGGTCCTGCCTGCGCAGGAGGACACCGATCTGCAGAAAGCTGCCATGCTGGGAAACATTTCTGAGGCCCCTTTTAGCTCCTAATAAGCAATGATATACTCCGTGGTGACGTCTCTGCTGAATTTTCTTGCACACAGCACAACCCACTGTTTATCATGTCACTATTTATAAACTGCTGCTGAAGCTTCATAAATAGTTTTTGCTCGTCGCACAAATTGGAGCCGAACAGCTGGAAACTGTATTGCAAGTACAGCCCGAGCTGAGCCTGCACAGAAATTACGCACAAAACTCCTATGGATGGTATTTATTAGGGAGCTGGTGGAGAAGAGTTGCCAGCTCTGGATGCTGAACGCATTGAAAACTTGGGAGCGTGGGGTTTATTTGCCAGTTCATCTTTAATTAATTACAGAGGACAAACAATTATGGGAAGAGGCTGTCGGCTGGACTACCTGACTCATAGGGCAGCTAATGCGCTAATGGAGATGTTTGCTTCTGTGCTGCTGGTCTGAGCCCGTGCCAGGCGCGGGGTGCTCTTCCCCTGCCGTGACTCGTCTGCGGCCCACGCGAGGTCGGGCACCTGCGTCCAGCTTTCAGCAGACGAGTTAAAAAACCACCCCAAAGCAAAGCACCAAGCAACTGGCACATGGGTCAGCAGCCGTTTCAGGCAGGGGGGTGGAGAGGGGATGGGGTTGGGGATGGCAGGCTCCTGACAGTGGTTCCTCCATGCGCCCCGAAGGGAGTTTTGCAATGTTGGGTAGATTTGTTTGCGAGTAAACGTCAGTCTTTACATTTCTGCTAACCTGATGGTTTCTGCTTGTAAAAGAAAAAAAAATGTTCAAAGAACACCACACTTACATTAAGTGGTCAGGAGTAAGGAACTCTGTTTTTGCAGATTTAAGAGCTTTTTCAGTCTGAAAATTTTCTTTCAAAGATTCTGTTTTTAAAAAGAGAGGTAGGAATGAATAAAAGGAAGGAAACATTACAATCTTTTTGTAGATGACAATAACTTTCCATGCAACTCCGGTACATACAAAATACAGTCTCACAGGAAAGCAGAAGACCTCACTCTACATGAAAGAAGATACCGTCTTGGGTCAATACATTGGTCATGAAGTCAGATCTTCTGTGCTAATGTTGTGCAAATACACAACCGCGTTTGATGGCCACACCTTAGCTACAGAGGACGTTTGTCATTGTTCAGCCATGATTTAAGTTGAGTTTGGTTCAAGAGACCCAGGGTAGATGTACTAAAGCCGGCTGCTGAAATCCAGGAGAAAGGAGTCATCTGTTACAAGGAGCTTGAATCATGCTCAGCTTGAATGAGATCCAGACCCAAATCAATACCCTACCTCCCACCTTTTGGGAAAATTTAAATCCAGACCCATGCCTGAATTTTGTGGCCGACATCACATTCGCACTTAAAAGATTTCTGCAAAGCCCTCCAAAACCTACTCCAAAAATCTATCTGTTAAAACATAATCACTTCCCGCAAGTTTGGTTCAAACTGTAAAGGAACAACAAACCAAAGGCATAACCCATAACACACATCAGGATTTTGTTTTCTTGGGTTTAACCAAATTCCTACTACGTAGTTAAATAAAGCAGATGGTAGTCACCAAGTGCACCGAGCCAAAATATGCCACATGGGCAGATCAGCACAGCTCATAGCCAGCTCCTGAAGTCCCTAAGCCCCTACTTGCTACCACGCAGTGACCTGGCCCGCGTGTGCACCATGGTACCAAGGCTCTTAGGTCTAGAGGAGAAGAGAAAAAAGCAGAAAAATGCTTAATACACAGGATTTTCCCTTCTATTCTTTTTTTTTTTTTCATTCCTTTTTAAAGAATACCTTAATGTTAGAGTGAGTTGCATGTGCAGAATAGGAATATACAGTTGTAATACATGGCAATGCAGCAAAATCCTGGACTATGTCAATTACAGTGGTACCGTATATTTTCATTTTATTCCATTGGGGAAGTATAGCATTCAAGTAACAAATCATTTGGACAATGCGGCTACATGGAGAATATCCAACGCACGAAGACACTCCTTTGCACTGAACTGCACGCAGAGTGCTATGGAAAACAGTATAAAACCGAGGCAAAATTTCCTGGTCTAATTGGTGATACAGTGCTGCCAAATGAGTGTCTCTCTAGAACACCCTTGTTGGCCTATGTCGCCCTCAGAGATCACTTCTGATATTTGAAGTTACAAGGGACACAGTTGACTCTCTTTGTAGCAACAGTACTCTGACACAGTGCAAAAAATCCATCCCACCAGCCAAATTGAGTTGGGCAGCAGAAAGTTTAGCACCTGGGAGGAGGAGCTGCTTCGGCAAGCATGGGGCAAGGCTGGAAACCACCTCCAAATTATCGTGATCAACACTAGAAGAGCTGCCCAGTAACATGCGCTAGGCAGCCTTGAGTAGGTCAGAGCACGCTGGTTTTGAAAGGAGGAAATTAGCCAAGAAACGCATTTTGGTTATCTTGCGCTGACTTCAGAACTATGATTGAATTATTTTGAATTGTCGGGTTGGAGATTTTTGAGAGAGCAGGGAGAGAAAGAAGAAGAAATAAATGAGGAAGCAAGGGATGGCTCATCAAGTCGGGTTTTTCTAGTCACTAGCCCAAATGTAGAGCCAGGGAAGGGAGATCTCAATTCCCTCCTCTCCCGCGGGGGAACATGGACCTCTGAGCTTTGCTCCTGAGCCCAAAGGCTGGGACAGGGCTGCTCCCACCAACCTCTTCTTCCCATGCGGGTCTGTTTTACATGAGTAATTAAACATCTCTGGGTGGAGGAGCTGAATGGGGGTCTTGTGCAGACTCTTCACTGTGGCTCCCATCTTGTTGATGAGGCGTGTTTTGTACGGGATACTGAGCCAATGTTTAGCAACGGGGGGAAAAAATCCCCAAGTAGTGGGATATTAGGCTTAAAGATTTCATTTTGGGTGGATGACACTTTTCTTCCTCAGCTGACTGCCAAGAAAGGATCAGTCAATTCCCATAATTCCTTTAACAATTTTGGCCTTCCATCTCCATTTACCTTCATATCTTTTTATTAAAAAATAGGCACTGTAATAACTTTTGTATCTTGAGAGATACGTATGAATTGTGAATTACTGAGTTTAATATAGCACGATTGTCTAAGTCTGTCCATGCTTTCAGAACTTGGTATCCAGGTCTGTACGCAACATGTCAGTTATTTTGCCCTTTCAGTATCTGCTTTTTTTTTTTTTTGGCTTATGCAATATATTATTAAAAATTGGGAATGAAATTAATCTATTTTGCAGGCAATAAATTAAACAGAGATGACTCTGGAGAAAATGTTGCACATTATTTTAACCGCGAAATAAATCCCGATGAAGATGACGTGTTTTCATATTCAGGCATGTAGACCAGCCAGTGTATCTAAAAATACATCTAATCTTTTAATTATATCTAGGCTTTGAGTCGTCATTTCTCTAATGGTGACCAAAATATTTCCACATGTGGAAAGAAAAGCTTGCACCTTTAAATTTTTTTTTTTTCTTTGAAAAATAGGTGACCAGATAACTGGCGTCCTTGGATAAGGGATGGAAAATGAGCGGCAGGGGCTGGTGGCCGGAGGAGAAGGCTGTGGATGAGGGTCGGGGCTGGGCAGGTCGTTGCAAAGGGGACTCGGAGGTAAAGTTTCCCTTGTCTCCTTTGCATATGCATGTGACGGACCTGGCTCTTGAACCACAGTTTTTCTTTGCTTTCTTAACAGATTTCACTAGGTTAGTTGCATGGAAAATTTGGTAGCATATATCCAAACTCTTCTCTTGTAATAAATTAAGAATTCCTTTAAAAGTCCCGTTATTTTGTCATTTTTAAGAAAAGGCTCAAAGGTAAATGTTGATTTTAATACGACTGTGGCAACTCTCCCGTAAGCTTTGCAGGTAGAATACCAACACATCTTTCAATGAATACTTATGAGCTATTGATTAAAAAAAAAAGTAGTTGCAGAGCTTGCGGTGCAAGATATGCCTTGCGTTTGGGAAGCTGCATGGACATCTTTATATTAAATGTATTCACACCACCTCAAAAGATCGTGCTGGAACCGTAAATTGTAACCCTCTAGCAAAAGTTTAATGTTTATTTAAAGGGGGCATCTTTCTATTACATTGTTTGAACAGATCTCCTCAGACAATGATCATAACCTCGTTCCCTTTTCCTTCACACGCGGGTTGTGATATCTATACTCTCCTTACCGCACGTGGCTTCACTTTTATGAGCTGTCTCCGGCTCTCACCTGATTTTATGCTTGAAGTCAATAGGGATAACGCGGAGCCCTGAACAAAATGACAGCCTCGGATTTTTTGAGAACTGCTGGCGATGGCCAAAGGTTTTTGCGCCTGGGCAGGGAGATGGGATTTTTCTTTTGATGCACGGTGGCTGCCACCCCACCGGGTGGAGGGGGGAGCTGGAAGGTCCCCGCTCGGTGTCAGCGCTGCCCCGCGTTCCGCCGTGCAACTTGCGCGGGGGGGGACGGGGGACGGGGGACGGGGTCCGCCTGCCCACACGGAGGCTTCTGGGACCTTTGTTCCTGGGGGCCGATGGCCGCCGCACCAGGCAGAAGGGGCTCGTGCTGCGTGGCGTTCGGCCGGGGTCTCACCCACCTCCCCGGCTCAACGCCGGCTCCGGCACACAGCCCCATCCCAACGCGCCGGCGCTGCCGCTGCTCCGGCAGCCCACGTGCCGCCCAAGCGAATTGCGCTTGACACAAAGCTGCCTGCATGAAGAGGCGTATTTTACCATGCAGAAATATAAGTCCGTGCTGATTTTTCATGCGCAATTTAGAACCCCTGCTTTCGAAAAGTGTGACCTGCGGCTCGCTAATGTAAATATACGTGTTTTCTCAAGCTGGAGCTAAAAGCAGACGTTTTCCAAGATAGCGTTGGGCTGAAAAGCCTCATGTCAGACTTTTGTTTGTTTGTTTTATTGACATTGTCCTTTACATCTGTGATTGCACATAACTCAGAGATATTACGGAAAGGAGGCTGAAATCCGCATCTAAACTGTACGCGTTGTCAAAGATGAGCCCAGCAAAATAATTCAGCAAAAAGTTCAGACGTTAAGTTGGTCACTGAATAGCTGTTCCAGCCTATGTAAACCAGCTGCTATCCACTGTGTGACCAAGGGAAAAAAAAATCTCTCCGCCATACTGATAAACAGATTTTAATACCTCAGCTATTAAAGATTAATAATGCTACCCCTTTAAAATACTTAGGTTTTTACAGAAAGCGTACTCGGACAAGAAGAAATGCCTCAGCAAGGAGGTAAAAAAGATCTCAGTCTGTACATCTTTGTGTCTATGGGAAAGGCACGTAGGATCTGGTTCCCAAGCCCAGCAATTCCCTCTCACTCACTGTGCGTTTGGTGAACCTGCAAGGGCAGCAATAACAATCCTGTCCTACAGAGATTTCAAATCCTCTTCTATCTAGGTTCTCGTGCTGCGCTCTCATCACTGGGGTTTTGCACCTAGGAAGGGCTAATAGGTACTAATTATGATTATAGCAGCAGCTATTTTTGCTATACTTAGTGTGGTCCCATATGCTTCGGATTCTAGAAGAAAAAGGGGACAAATTGAATGATTTTGGATGTGAAATTCATTTGCAGTGCTTTAATTCCTTAATCTAAGACTAAAGGGTGTGTTGGATATGCTGGCCTAAGAGTGAAAACGCACTGAGCCTCCTGGGGATTTTGTCTTATGCGAACTGGCCCCAAAACCTCAGAAAATAGTAGAAAAAGTATTTTTCTTTCCTTTCCCCCCCCTTCTTTTTGCAACAGAGTTAAATATAATTTTGCACTCTAATCCGTATATGTAAGGAAATGAAGGATATGCATGAAGTTATTGCACATTTAAAAAATGCACACAGCAACGAAGAATCGAATCCTCCACCGAAATAATTCCGCTGATTTCAGTGGAGTTAGGCCAGCAGGAATTTGATCCTTAACAAACTTGTTCAAATCCTACTGAACTTTCATGCTGGAACACATTCACAAACATCTAGCATGCCTAACAAATGAAAAATTCATTAATTTGATTAAAATGCCTGTATACTGTACTTTCAGTAGATATCTTTTCATATATTCTACAAAGAATTTAGTATAAATTCTTGAAAATTCTTTGGCAATTGTCTAAATGCATATAAATAAGAATGTAATACTGCTGCAAGCATGAAAAGAAATGAATTAAAAATCTAGAATTAATGTGACAAATTCAAGAAAAAGGCATAGTTTAAAAAATATTTTGCCCGGATAAAACTAAGCTAAGGTTCCACACTTGTGCACAGTTTCAATTTTTCCCTCTCTTCTTTTTTTTTTTTTTTTTGCTGCAGGCTCAAGCATAATCTTATAATACCAATAAATGAAAAATATGCGTTGAGGGAATCAATATACTGATTGTATGATTTTTTTTTTGAACAAGGTTCATTTTGTAGTGGCAGATTAATTTGTGTTTTACTTAACATAAAATTGTCTTTAGCCTGAATTCATAAGTAAATTGCTCTTTTAAGACTTTCGATTTTGTTTTTAAATAATTAACAGAGAAAAAGGAACTTTGAAACAGTTCAATTAATTTAACAACAATAGCCTTCTGAGGTATAAATACAACCGCTCGCTCCATTCAAGCAATAAAATTAGCAATAAATGTACAATGTGAAATGGATTTTAGTATCTATCTTAACCGAGGGACACGCCGTCCTCACTGCAGCAGGAAAACGCTTACACTTTCAAAGACTAACTAAATCCCAAGAATATTCAGGTTTCCTCAAAAGCCTGTGTTACTGAGCAATAATTTAAATTACAAGTAGCTATTAAAAAATAGCAAATGAAATGTGGAGAATCCTCCACTTAGGTATGAGGGGAGCAGATTTTTAAAGTTTCCTTTTCTAAAACAGGTTTTGATTTTTATTTACCTTCCCCTCACCCCCCGCATAGTATTCCTATGGAATATATGCATCACAGCTACTTAAAAGTTCGACAGTAAGAGCACAAATGTCAACCAAAGGGCATTATTCAGTATGAAACATCTGCAGCAAGTTGTGAAATCATGGTAATGCTATAAGGAATAAGCCGAGCAAAAATTCCTGTGTCTAATATTGTTATACAATTTTATGTGATAAATAGCCAGAACAAATGCTCGTCAGAATTACGTTTTTGTTCTATCTTATTCTGCAAAACTAATTTGCGAGTGACCTCAAAGATAGATGATTTGTTAATTTGCAGATGTCTCCCCACTTTCCTCTCTGTCTCTGGCCGTTTCAGGAGATTACGCATTTACAAACTGTATGTGCATGTATAAAATATCTCTCTCCTAGGCATTTCTCAATCACTCATCGTACCATGTTTAAGTGCTAAATATATGTATTAGGCACACACATGCCCACCCACAAATGCGAGATACATATACATATCTACTAGCTAGACATTCAATTAAATATGTATTGTAAAAGGCAAAAGTGATTTCAAAGATTTGAAGACAACCGTGATGACAGTATATATTACTGTTAAATTCACCAAGGCACATCTGCAAAACAGACTAGGGACTTATCTGTAAATCTTTTCTAGGGAGCTAAAGGTAAATATTATTTGTTTGCCAGAACAGTGTGGAAAAAATATTTATGATTCTGAGAAACAGTTAGTGAAACATTTGCTGAGGGAGTATTGCATTTGCTTTTTAAATGAATTCATCTCAAGTAATCAGGATTTAGTTAAATGGACTAATGCCACTGAACGTTTCAGCCTGTCATTTGGGGTGTGAACACTGGCACTCAGAGGATACCTTTTAAGCACAATACATTTATGAACTCATTTTTTTTCCCCCTGAGGATTAGAAAAAAAAAATAATTTTTCACGCACAGTATCAGTGGCCTTGTTTAATAATTTCCTGGCTGCTGAGCTCACCTTTAGAAAGGATGGAGAGTTTAACCACATATGGTAAAAGTTTTAGCCCTGGGGGTTTTATTACAGCAATCTTCCTTCTCGATGCACTGTCCACCATAACGGGTCTTAACCTTTCCTTGCTAGACAGACAAGCAGGAAAGTACAGAAATGAAACAAGCTATGTTTAGCAGAATTTTTACATACCATAATCTCTTTACCATGGTCAGGCAAGACTGGAATTTTCGACATGATCTGTTATGGCATGAATCCATTGCAGGACAGAGCTGATTTACAGCTTAGCACCATTCTCCACTCTTCACTGAGAGTAAGTTAAATGACCCAAGAATAACATTAATATATACTATAACTAGATAGAATGGTGGTCTAAAGGGTGGTCTAAGGCATTAGTTTTCACCCAAGGAAACTCAAGCTCTTATATTGCCCAGAAATACTAATGAGGGTCAAGTATCATTACTATTTTAAGAGGTCGACAATGCAGTGAGTTATGGGGTATGATAGCAAAGCCAGGCTCTTCTCCTGCCTTCTATCAGCCCTCTTGTCTACTCCCTGCAATGTTCTGAACAAATCTTGGCTAAGTTCCGACTCATTATTTTGCGTGCCGCTTCCTGGCTAACCTGGTTTAAAAATACCTGCTGACCAATTTTTTCACCGGGGTGGACCAATCTGATTAACCTCAGCTGAGTCCCGCAACAAACTTTTTCTTCCTTTTCTCCTTTTTCTCCCTTTCATTAGGGCAATGGCTTCGGAATAATAATAATAATTAAAAAAAAAAAAAAAGAACTTGGGAGAATCTGAAGCTGCAAGTTTAAAAGCAGGTTAGTAGGGGCACTAAAATATTTCCCCGGGAACAAGAAAGATCTGACAAAACAATAAATAGAAAAGTAAGATGTTGAAATTATTTTAAGACAGATGCCTTTTTAAACTGTATTAAGAACACCTATCATGGAGCCTGATTCCAGCAGTTCCTCACACAGGAGGTATTTTATCTTCACAACATCTGGCACTGTCAAGGAGGTACAGTTGTAGACCTTACCAGATGCAGACACTCCATACATAAAAGTACACTAACAAATCATACCATTAATAGCAGCACAACACAAGTGTTTCTTATACATCCATAAAGAGAACTACTCCATGGCTATGGGAAAGCTTAAAGAAAAAAAGCCACAAAAAACCCCAACAACCCCTAACAAATTTCTTGCAATTCTTAAAACATAAAAATAACTCTGAGCGCTTTATTTTCAGGTTTTTTATAGATGACTGACAAGAAAGCTTCTTTCTTCAGGGTGAAAAACTCCTTGTCCCATAAATCTGTGTGGTTGACATATCTAGGTAAATTTGTATCCTTGCTCAAAGGGATCACTGGTTTTATTCTCTATGGATTTTTCACTCACTCTATTGTGGAAAGTGAGTTGAGGCAGAAAAAAAATTGCTTGATATTTGAAGGAAGGTTTACATTATTTTATATCATCCACACTGGTCTGTTGTCACTTGCCTTCTTTTATGAACTGTTTAAAACATGATACTATACTACATAAACCTTGCCCATTTTTGAATATGTAGTTTGTTCCACACCCTGAAGGTCTTGAGCCCGATATTCCTCTCACATCCTCGTCTGTTAGTCGGACATAACTACATTCATCCCCACATAAAACATGAAGGTATTTGGAAGTTATGTATTATATTTATCTAAAACACATGCTATGTTTCCTACTTTAAAATTTTATCTTCCTTTTCTTTTCTTTCTTTCTTTCTTTCTTTCTTTCTTTCTTTTTTTTTTTTTTAAATCAAGGTGTCTCTGATATTCTCTCTAATATAAATGAGCAGCCCTCTGTGTTTCAAGCAGGCCTCCCTTGAAGGTAAATCTGAACATCAGTGGCATCAATGTAATTGCCACAAACCAAAGATTTAGTTTGCATATCCATCACTTGAGCCTTCCCCTTTATATTTCACCAGCAATAATCAATATGCTACAGGACTCATCAGTACTATGCATAGGACATACTAGAAAGGCAGATTTTCTATTTCTGGTTCGTTCCTCCTCTTGTGAACAAAGACTCCACCCTTTGATTAAATGATTAAGTACAATAAATAGGTCTCAGCTAAATACTCTTTTAAGATCAAAGCGGTGCTCGATGTTTTGTGTGATATTATCATAACAAAATGCACAGAACAGCAGCAAGCCGCGGTCCCGAGGAATTCTTTTAGTATATGTAATTCCGCTCCTCTCGAAGCTGGAGTCATAACATGCTGTCAAAACCGCGTTTTCTATTTCTGCAACATGCTTTAAAATTTAATTTTCTCCAAAAAAAATGCGTGCTGCTTCTCGGAGCTGAAGTGATTTTAAGTGCATGTGCTGTGTTATGACAGCAGTGACGGTGGCGGTGCACGCTTGGCAGAGGGATTAGATATGGGTCAAATGTTTAACCATCTGGATTTACCATGAGCTAAACCTTATTTTTGATACCTCTGTTTAGACTAACCGGAAAGTGATTCCCCCTTCGTCCTTTCGGAAGTTTTTCTTCTCCTTTCCCGGTGCTGGTGGGGACGTGGAACCGCACTACTTCTACCACCCTGTGGCAATCTCATGCCATGACATACGTTCCGCTCCGCCGGGGCTTCTGGCGGCGAGCTGGCGCCCTTCGCAAAGTTATTTGTCTTCTTGCCACTAATTCTAGCAATAATTAATTTATTTTTTGATGCAAGTAATACACACGTAGGCGCAGAGTGATGAGAGCAAATCTTCTGTAAAAGAGATTACTCCCACTAAACTATTTTTGGATGCGTAACTCAAACTATATTAAAATAACTCTTAAATGAGGCAAGGAACAGACTCTGGTTTTGTTCCCGGGCTATTAATGTATTATAGAGGTAGAAAACCTTAAAGAACATAACCGTGCAGTACATCAGACTGTACGTCTATTTGCTTTACCGAACATAGCAGGAGAGATGATGAATACAAAAAGTTATCTTGACCAAAAAGGAAAGGTTAATACAATTAAAATTTTCTCACTGCGTGCACATTTCACAAATTCTCTGAATTTTATATGTAGCAGATGGTGTTCAAACAAATCAAGAAGCTGAAGCTAAAAAAAACACACCAATGGAGAAACTCATATATTTCTTCAAACGATAAGATGAACTGCAGATGTTTGTTGAAGAGTTCTGCTGACGCAGGCGACCTAAGAAGCAAAAGCTTAAAAAGAAGAGTCCAGTTGTGTTTAGCACTGGCCAACCACACTAGCTGTCACTGCATGATTTATGAAGGTTGCTTGCTAGATTTTATGTCGACAGAGAAATTGCGATTAAAAAAAGTCTGACCAGTTACCTATGTTAACAGGCAACATGGCAAAATAATAGCTGCAGCATACCTTGCACCCCGCTTGCGAGTTTAGCTTTTCTGGACAGACAAAGATATTTAAGCAGCATAACTCACTTCCATCAATCTTTCAAAGTTTTGACCAACGTGCCTTCATGCTTCTGCGTTTTGTCCACATGGTTCTCGGTAGTGCTGCTAAAATACTGTGCTTATCTGACACCTGCAGTCAAATTAATCCCAAGTTAAGCCTGACAATGTCACTAAAAGGGAAACAGTTGTCTGTTTAAGAACTTGGGAATCGGACACAAAAACAGCTGCGTGATATGTGGTTAAAAATCATTACTGAACATTTAAAAATTAATTTCAAGATTATACTTGATAATGTTTACAAACCCTACAATTAACTCGGTGTTTTACTGGGGGGAAGTCGCACCCTTGTGTGTCAGTGTTTCCACTCAGAAAATCACATATCCTTAGAACTTGTTGCAACTTGGCTGTAAATATTTACTCTAGACTGCAGCTTAGTATACAAGGTTACAGCCCAAAAGCAAATATTTCATACCAAGTTTCAAATATATGGATTTTCCCATTTGTAAATGATTCAGGCAGCCTTTCCCCTCCCTTAGAACTGCTAACTCAATCTATAAACATAAATATACCATTTCAGAGGAGAAAGGATGCAAATTACACATCAGTACAGTAGTCCTCAGGGAGTTTATTATGGGGTAATTGGACCAAAAAAGGGCCAACTTCTGGCCTGATTTACAGTCTCAACATGTCTATTGACATCAGCGGAGGTCTGAGGCAAGGAAGAATTTGGCTTTGAGGGGTTGGAAAGGGTTTTAAATTATCCCAGCTTAGCCTCCCTGGGCTAAGTTCTGCTCTGAAGGAGCACCATTATAAACGCGACCTGCAAGAAACTCCACTCGCTGGCTTCAGCTGGGTGTAACTCAGAGCAAGGCTTTGCCTCCTAAATGATGCTTACTCATCAATTCTGAATTTGGCTCCTCCAAACGATTATAGCCCTCCGCAGGTATTGAGTAACATCACCCAGCGTGTGTGGTTTTCTTACATGATTCCTTGGGCTGGTTGCAAAGCGGAGCTCCAGGCTAGAGGCCAAGTCACACAGAGTGTGAGCAGCGTCAGAAATAACCACCATTCAGGTTGGGTTGCTGCGAGGACCTCAAGACAGAAACCATCAAATTAAGGAAAACAAAGCAACCAACCATAGCATAGTCTTTACAAACCTGTCCTACGGTCGCTCATGTTTCCATGGGGCTAGGAAGAGGGTTGCGGGGGCAGGTTGATTTGGCTACCAAATCCTGCATTGCGTTGAGATCTTCTACACAGCGTTTCTGTCATCATCGGGCTAGTCTGCCCACCTCAGAGCATGCTGTACGTGTCACAAAACACACTGAGAAATGGGAGGCCAAGACTGCAATTGTCAGAGGGAGACGGCTCCATACGGCTGCGGCTGATGCTGGGGACGGCACCGCAGTGACAAAAGGCACCTGGGTGTCACCGTGCTCGCGTAACACTTAGCGAAAGACCATTTTGTAAGGTTTGCATGGGACTTCTGCACCGTCTGTGAACATCCGCTCAGCTACAACTCAAACTGGAAGTGACCCAGAGTGACTGTTCCATAGGCCACGGCAAATCGCTTGGAGATTTCAATGCACATGTCCATATCATTATATCCTACATAAATGTCAAATCACTCTTTTTGTGGTCCCAGAATGGTTGATAGAGGTTAATAGGCAGCAGTGTCTTCGTCTCAGGGTTGATATGAAGTAACAAGGGGCATGAGGTCTACCTTTATTTTAAATTAACATGTAGGTCAATGTCTCTGAACTTACAGCAAGTATTTTTGTCATTTATTTGTGTGCCTTAATCAGCCGTGGTATTTCTCCAGACTTCTTCCAGTACCTGCTGCCAGCTGTTCCGTGGCTCTGTGATTTTCACCAAATTTACCGAGGAAACAAACACTGACAGTTGTGTCTGAGTCAGATTTAGGTTCTTCCAGCCACGGAGTTTATGAATGTACCTAATGACTCAGTTTTCTGCATTTCTTGAGCAGTGTGCCATCAGCAATAAGAGAGATGTTTACAGCGTAGTTATGGTTATCGTTAAATACAGAAAATATTTGCAAACGTGTCTTAAAAACTCAAGGAGGGGACCTGGATCTACACTATAGATGGGCTGTCTCTGTCAGTCCACTGACACTACGCTAGAGCACTGGTCTGTTCTTCTTTAGATGCTCGGTGGCAGCCATCAGGTGGTGGACCGGGTGGAGAGAATTAAATCTGGTGTGCAATGGGACTATCCTACATGCTTTTGGATAAATTTGATATTCATTTAAAAGCTAAAATTCATTCCAAAAAATGCTTCACATGACAGGATTGGAATCTCTGCTGTGTGTACATTCACCGTTGCCTGCCTGGAGACTTTCTTGTGCTTTAGTGTGTCCGCCTGTGAGTATTTCTTACGCCTTGTCCTATAAGTCTTCAGGGCAAAAGGTTTCTTTTTGTTGCGTAGGACTTCAGAAAACAGGATACCGATCCAGTTAGAAGAAAAGCCCTCAGTTCTCCCAAGAGTAAGGGTGGTGTTA
The DNA here is from genome assembly GCA_013398295.1 of Chionis minor. NCBI lineage: Eukaryota > Metazoa > Chordata > Aves > Charadriiformes > Chionidae > Chionis > Chionis minor. The sequence goes on from VZSF01001227.1 coordinate 57,171, forward strand.
TTGCTAGGGGATATAGTAGTACCAGAGAGGTACAAAAACTCACCTTCAGGGAATGCAAAATATGCAGAAGTGACTTAGATGCAGCTACAGCTTCGAGTGCACTTTCCCCTCTCTTGCTTTCTTTGCTGGAGAAAGTGATGCCAAGTTGCTTTTCTGTCCGAGATTGTGTGAACGCTTGTCTTCCCCCTACTTCTGTGGGACATGCACATGGCAGAATCTGACTTCACAAACTCTTAACATCCTTGGTAATGTCATCCCTTTGATAAGTCACCGTAAGATACCTTGCCTGCATTTCATATGTCATTAAAACTTTCATTAAGAAAAGTCATAAATATAAATAAAGTATTATGCTATCCCAGCAAGCTGCAAGGGCATCTTTTTAATTCCTGGAAGTGTTCACATAATAAACAGTGCTATAAAACTATTGTTGGTAATGCCTGTGTTATTCTTGCTCCTGATAAATGCACTATTGAAATAAACTAGCTCTCCTAGCATTAATGATCATTTGATTAAAGAAAACTTTCTAGTTAACATTTTGTAACAATGTAATAAGTAACTTTCAATTAAATTTTTCTATATGTGGAGAAAATGTGTAATGAATAAATCAGTAAAGACTACATAATGGAAGCCTATTAGCAGGGTGAATATATTCTTGTAACTCAAGTTTCTATACCACTTTAGTATTATCTTCTATCAGAAGAGAAGGTACAATTACCAATTTTATCTTATCTTAGGCTTATTATTAAAGAGTAGTAAAGGAAACTTCATTCCAGAAGCTATAATGTGATTTTTGATTAATGGTGGGATTTTTATGTGACAAGAATATTTCTCCTAGGCAAAGTATGCACATGTATCTTTGCCTGAACTGACTTGTTTCTGGCAGGCTTTTCACTGACAGAAAATTTTGCCTCTCTATAAACATATGTATTTTTCTGTATGTAAAGCAGATTTAAGCGTACGGGATCTAAAACAGTCTGACTTGAATCTATGTTACATGAAAGGACTTAAGCCTTTACTTCACATTTTAATCTATTTAACAAGACTCGCTAAACAATAAACACCCTTCCACTTTATCTTATGAAATGTCAAAGTTGCAAAGAGAAATGTTACAAATATGAGGAAAATTAATCATCACTCGAAGTGTTGTAAGCAGGTCTCACACTTGTAGGTAGGTGCACTAGTTACTGTTACTGGAAGTTTTGTGCTTATAATGATGGCCAATGGGATGTCCGAGAGTTTATTTAAAATACATTTTCAACCTTCAAAATGTTTCTTAGATCTATTTGTGATTGATGGAAACGGACATCCAGTCTAGCTTTGCTGTTCTTCAAGTGATGTGCATGATGCATTTACAAAGGTGAGGTTTGAGTGTGTTAAATGTGAGCTAAATCAAGCTCTCGCTGACATCAGATGAAAGAACTGCATCAGATTTTGGGTTTACTAAGCCTGAAGACATTAGCATTTGCTGGCCAAGTCCCAGCTGATATGCACCTGTATGCAAGGGACAGCAAACAGTCCCAGCCTATACTGGCAGTGTGTGTCAGGCATGGGAGTGCATATGATTAATACATTATGTGCTTTAACTCCTTAGTAAATGCACTAAGAAATGCAAGGAGGTAGACCAGCATACCTTTAAGGCAAGACCTGATTGCCTGTCAGTGCTGCGTGCAGCCAAATCCACCTGCAGCCTTGGGTTATCTTCTCAGTCCTGCTTCCCAGCACCGCCTGGCTCCTCTGCAGAGAAAGGAAACAGCTCCGTGTGAGGCAGCGGTGCAGAGTCTCACTCAGTGAAACGTTCCCTGCATCCTGCCTGGCCTGGCAAAGGAGGATGTCGTTGGCTCCTGACCTTGGCACATACTCTGCTCTTCACCTAGTGGAGGACCTTTGGCCACAAAAGCACTAGTTGTAAGTCAGCAAGTCCACTCTGCCTCTTCGGTTTTCAGGGCTAATGAGAACTAAACCTCCTATAGATTCATTCCAATATGTGACTTGACATTCTAGTAATTTAGCCTCTACCATTTTTTTTTTTTTTCTTCTTTTTAAAGAGATTGTTTCCATTTCTGGCTTGAACTGCTATTAAAACACTCAATTTTATTCTTGGCCAAACTTAAGGGAGTTGCTCTGGCTATCAATAAAAGAACCGAATTAATTGAATTTGGCCTGACTTCCACTCCAAACCCTCTATTTTCTTTCTTTATCGATTTATGTGATTTTTTTTTCTGTTGGGTTGCACATGGAACCATTTCTCCTGTTCTTTTTATTTCTTCCTACAAGATTTGTTTTTCCTAGATTCTCCTCAATTCCAAATAGCATACAAGCTACTTTGAGTTCCCTTTCAATTGAAAATGATTTAGCTCACATTTAGCACACTCAAACCTTGCCTTTGTAAATGCATCATGTACATCAGTTGAAGAACATTTTGTTTCCACACATGCATCTGCTTTCATGCAAATACATATTTATTTATTTATGTATATGCATACATATATCTGTTTATGTAGTCAATACATAAATATACATTCATATATATTTGTATTCATGCGTATGTACATGTATTTGGATGATAACTCCAGGCTGGCTCATTTCTAACCAGTAGCCCAATAAACTGGCACCGACTGCCATTCTTTGTTAGTTTTAATAGTCTGAGATTTGTTTCCTTCCTTGAAAATAAATAAGGAACTAAAGTCGCGTTCACACTCTTCATTCCATAAAACCCTGGAGGAGTCAAATACATTATGTCTACACAACCAAATGACTGTTTCTGCCAAACTGTATGGAAGCAATATCGTTTCAACTTGTACCAAAATTGGCTAAGCAAACATGGCTAGCAGTTTTTGAACACCCATGTTATTGCATACAAAACTGATGGTGCCTCACTAGCTGCTCCTGCTGTGTTCCCCATCATATCTGTAAATATGCACAACATATGAAACACCTTTGTAGAGACTCTTCCAGCTTGAACACCTTCTTGGGCCACATAAAAGCCCACTGTTGACGCAACATGGGCTACCAGAATATTTTCCAGGGCAACCACAGGATTTATGAAGTCTTAAAAGTGAAATCTGCCATTAAAGTTTCTGGCAACAGTGTGAACCCAGTGCAGATCTTTATACAACCCTTTTAAAATCAGAAGAAAAAACGGGCCTTTCAATTAACCCTACCATAGTACAAGAAAGATGATGGCATAATTTTAAATGCGTGTTATCTTGCATGAAATATAATGGCTGCACAGAATAATTTCCAGCTTCCCCTGCCGCTAATCTCTGAACAAATACAAACAGAAAACAGTAGCAGGTCAGAGCCGCTGTAATTTATTCATCTCCCTTCCGCTGAAATATTTTACAGTCCTTCATTTATTTGTAAATTTTGTTCTAAAACAGAAAGCCCCTTGAGATCTGGCATCTTGTTTTCAAGAGTGTCTGCACAGGGAAAATAAGGCTGATGGCAGCCTCGAGAACAAAAAGGCTAAAATGAAATGGAAGATGACATCTTCAGTTGTTCTATAGATGTCTGCAAACAGATTTAACCAGATGCACTCGCTTTCTCTTTAAAACCTTACGAAGGGTTTTCCGTCATGCCGTGTTTGCTCCTGTATCCTTGTTGTTTCCCCCCCTGTTATCCCCTGTTGTGCATTCTGTCCATCAGTTTATACCTCTGCCCCGTCCCAGCCTGGGAGCTCTGCCGTGCTCCTAATCCAAGCCCATGAACTGTGGTTCTAAGCAACACCCGGGCAAGGGAGGTATCTCCTCAGTTAACTGGGTAAATTACACAAAGGGCAGGCACAGATCGCTTCGTCTTGCTAAGGGTTCCATGGGAAAAGGGGAGTGATGATTATGATCTTTTAATTAACGTCGCATTTAACATCGCGTGAAACAAAGGTGTTTGTTTTGGGGTCGACAAAACAGTCTCAAAACCAAACCTGAGTTAATAGGATTGCAGACTTGGAATTTGAGAGGAAGGGACATCTAGTGGGGTCATATTATTCAGACTCCCTGCACAGGGGTTTGCAAGCACAAAGAAAAACGTTTAGACACCGATAATAAATGCTGCTGAGTTTCACTCGGAAGCTAAGCTGGTGGCTCAGGACCTAGACCCTCCTTTGCCACCTGCAGTTTCACAGAAAGTTTCTGCCAAATGAGTCATCTTCAAATAAACGAGCACCAACGGCCCCGTGCATCTTTTCGATGTCTTATCATGCTGCCCTTAGCTTCATTAATGTTTGATTTTTCAACAAATATTGGAATAGATACAAACGCTGCCGTTCCTTATGCTCTGTTTTGAGGCATCCTTACTGTGAGTCGATGAATCTGGTAATGATGGGCCTGGTCCCACCAGCTTATGCAAAGTCACTTCACTGAATTAAAGTTTGGAATGGCTCCTGTTATATTGAGTCAAAGGCAGATTCTGGGGACATTCCTCACCCCAGTGAGGATGCTTACATGTAAAATGTCTGTTTTGGAAGTGATGCCTATGCTTTTCTTCTCTTCCTTTCCACCCTTGGCCCAACACAGCCTGAACTCCACCAGGACTTCTGTTTGGGCTTCCTTAAATGTCAAATATTGTGCCCACAGACAGCTCATCAGCAACATTTCACAAGTGTGAAAATTTGGATTTGGGACTTCCGCCTCTCTCTGGGCAAAAAAAAGCATTCAGTTCAAAAAATTAAAATGCTGCTAATGAGGTTAGAAAATCAAATCCGAAATGGTCTGTAGTCCCATGGCTCAGACCTGTATCTCCTCCTTCCACACGTGTGGGACGACAGAAAAAACCTGCAACAGCCAAAAGAGATTTCAAAATAAAATACGAAGGCAGATGTGAAAACAGACCGTGAAGCCTGTGAACTATTACACCGGGCGTGATCCGCCTCTAACTTACAACTGCTGTAGATCAATTTACAACTGATGTAGGACTGATACAGACCTGATGTAGTGTAGATTAAACCCCTATTGAAATCAATGGAGTTAGACAGGTATAAAACTTGAGGCAAAGGAGTGGAGGACTAATCTGATTATCTCAGAGTTATGAAAACATCATTTATTTGCAGAATTGACATACTTTGTGGTTTCTGCTGCTTGACTCTCCAGACATTCCCTTGCACTGAAAACACACTTGAAAACTTTAAAGATTTATTGCGCAGTGCTCAGTTTGGGTAGGTAATTAATTGTGATGACTATTTTGGAACTGCTTTTGTATGTTTTTGGAGGAAGAAGGAAGTTTGCTGCCAGGCAAGAAGGACTCTTTGTTTTGCTTCTCTGTAATTTGTGGCTGTGTCACTGGCTGATGCATGAAGTTATAGGAATAGCTGTTGTTGCTTTTTCTTTGTGAAAATGCACGGAGCATTTCGTAGTCCTCAGTTTTTTGTTATTTTTTTTTTTTTTTTGCCTCGCAAGGCTTTGGCATCTGTTGCTGTCAGATAATTTGTAACATGGCCCACTTGACCCTTAGTTCATAGGTCATCAGAATCTATATGAAGGAGAGTATTCTCTGCTATTGTCGAGCAAGGGATTTACATCCTAACCCCTATTAATGCTTGTAAATCTCTCATGCATCAATGACGAGAGGAGGCCTAAATTACAATCATATTTGCTTATGAATACTACCAGAGTACTGACACAATCCAAACACGCATGGGAGCAGAATATTCAAAGAATATGAAGTTTCATGTGGAGTCAAACAGGCATCTGATCCTGCGGCCTTACAGGAGAGCAATTAGTGAGATACCTGGAAACACAGGATTGATTGCTCTGAGAAAAATTAAATGGTTAGGAGAGGTATTGCAACCTCATGGCAACCAAGCCATACACTGGAGAAACAGTTGCCTGACCAGTATCTGCTAACAGAGTGAATTGTGCCAGGTATTAGATTTGCTGAAATCGGGTAGATAGCTACCAGGAGGAACTCCTCCTCACAGGCAGTTAAGCAACATACCCTAGGGAAAAGAGCAAGGTGAAATCAAAGCTGTTTATAAATACTATATTTTGCAGTCAACTTTCTAGAATTTATTTTTTATAATAACGATATCCAGTCTTGGTTTCAGTTATTTGAAGTAAACTGGATATTTGTTTACGACTACAGGTGTGTAAACACAAACACTCATGATCATCCATGTCACCTTCCTACAGCGGAGTCCTCCTTGTTCTTTACTCCACTTGTGATATCTGTCCAAAAGCTTATCCAACTTCCAGTTTCAATGGAGAGATTTACTCGCAGTAATGACCTCAGTGCTACTATGTGCCAGATTTACTGCGAGCACCATGCCAGCTGCCAGATCCCAAACTGTCTTCTTGAAATGTGGTGTAACAGAGTGCTTGTTGCATGGAAATAACTAAAGGAAACAAGTTTCTCCTTGAGAAGAAAAAGCTACTGTTATGAATGTGCTTAAGACTATCACAGTGGAAGGCTCTGTATATCCTACTCAACTACCTGAAAATAAATGCAAGTTTACTCCACTATATAAGTAAATTGGCACATTTCACCTTGATTTACTTGAAATCTGACAGTGGGATTCAGTGCACCCTCAGTAAGTTTGCCAACGACACCAAGCTGTGCGGTGCAGTCGACACGCTGGAGGGAAGGGATGCCATCCAGAGGGACCTGGACAGGCTTGAGAGGTGGGCCCGTGCCAACCTTACGAAGTTCAACAAGGCCAAGTGCAAGGTCCAACACATGGGTCAGAGCAATCCCATAGGCAAAGACAGGCTGGGCGGGGAATGGATTGAGAGCAGCCCTGAGGAGAAGGACTTGGGAGTGTTGATTGATGAGAAGCTCAACATGACCTGGCAAGGTGAGTTCACAGCCCAGAAGGCCAACTGCATCCTGGGCTGCATCAAAAGAAGTGTGGCCAGCAGGTTGAGGGAGGTGATTCTGCCCCACTGCTCTTGTGAGACCCCACCTGGAGTATTGCATCCAGCTCTGGAGTCTCTAACAAAAGAAGGACATGGACCTGTTGCAGCGAGTCCAGAGAAGGGCCATGAAGATGGTCAGAGGGTTGGAGCCCCTTTGCTATGGGGACAGGCTGAGAGAGTTGGGGTTGTTCAGCCTGGAGAAGAGAAGGCTCCGGGGAGACCTTATAACAGCCTTCCAGTATCTGAAGGGGGCCTACAGGAAAGATGGAGAGGGACTCTTTATGAGGCAGTGTGGTGATAGGATCAGGGTAATGGCTTTAAAGTAAAGAGGGTAGGCTTAGATTCAATATTAGGAAGAAATTCTTTACTGTGGGAGTGGTGAGGCACTGGAACAGGCTGCCCAGAGAAGCTGTGGCTGTCCCATGCCTGAAGGTATTCAAGGCCAGGTTGCATGGGTCTTTGAGCAACTTGGTCTGCTGGAAGGTGTCCCTGCCCATGGCAGGGGGGTTGGAATTATATTGTCTTTAAGGTTCCTTCGAATTCAAAGCGTTCTATGATTCTACAATACCTATATATTAAAGGTATTAAAGGCTGTTACAGGCATTTCTTCAAGTGGGAAAAAATCCGTTGTGCACTGCCTTTATTCAGTTATTATTAAATCAAAATTCATCTTGATTCCTTGGAGTCTGTATTCAGGAAGGAGTTCAAAATCTGGATGACAAATTGATTGTGAGTGATTTAGTCACTCGAAATGCAGAAAAGTTCTTGGTAACTGTAGAAAAAAATGATCTCAACACATAACAAGCCAGAATTCAACCTCGAGTCTAAATCTGTTTACTAATTCTGGAGATAATTGTATACATTTGTCTTCCATTTTTTTAAATGTCAAAGAGAGTACAGTTTACCTGCAATTAAAACCAGTTTGTACTTACACATTCAACATTTTCCATGATAAAATTAAGATATCTGATGACTGCACAAATCAGAAGAGAACTCACAATTTTATCTCTGGCTTTATCTTGTCAGAATTATTTACTGCTTTTTTCATCCTGGAAGAGCACACCTGCACATACTCTATGTTTCCCTAGGTGGAATATAAAGGACATTCTCCTCAGGTTACTAAATTGAGGCACGAAGGGCCTGAACAAGCAGTCTTGCCTCATGCAAGTGGTCCCTTTGACTCACATGAGTTAGGGTTGCTGGATCAGTCTGTTATATATCACTGCATTCAACGCTGCAAAGGTTACAAGTTCAAAAATAGAACAAGTTTGAGTAACCACTACTTCCTAGAAGTAGTAGAATATTATTTTAAAAAATCCTTCACAATGGTTTTCTCTTGTGCCTAAAAAATGTTTTTTCTTGAGACTGAAAAAGCTGAAATATTATATAAACCCCCCCCCTATTTATTTATTGAGAGTTTTATTTCTTAGAGATTCACATGTATTTGCTGAGAAATATTTTGACAGCTTGTCCCTTAACTTAGGATCTATCTATTTCAGTTTACAGGTTCATTATCTGGACGTTTCAAAGAACAAAATGGATGCACCTATCAATGTGAGCAGCAAAGACTGGACCCACTCTGGACGTCTTGTCTTATTCTTGATGAATGATGAACATAAGATGAATTATATGTTATCTCTATAGGGATGTATGTACACATACATAATATATCCTACATCATGTAGGACATGATTAAGCCAGTATAATCACAGAGAAACAAATAAGGCATTTCAAAGAAACACTTATAAATCAAGTGAAGTACAAGATGTGCACGTGGGTTTAAGGCTCTGTCCATTTCATGGCTACTATGCCCCATTGTTTAATCTCCAGTTGAAATATTAGACTAAATCACTCTTTTGCGGGAAATAATAGAAAAACAAAGAAATGTAACTTAAGCACAATTCAATTAGATGCAAGGGAATTGAGCACCTCAATTCTTAATGAAATTAATGATCTTTTATAATCACAAATGGCCAGACCTTAATTTTACTTGCTATTTAAAAGATGACACCTAGAGTAAAGTCATGTCCCATAAACCATTAAGTGTCTCTGGGATTCAGAAAAGACTGTCCCTTCCTGGATTAGTAGGAGAGTGTCTTGACACACCTTTAATGCTTCCAATACCAAGACAGCTCAATTATGACTACAAGATTTTGATTAAAAGGTAAGTGGAGCATCCCAAAGCCAAATGAGATCAAGCGAAGGGCACTCATTAGCTTCGGTGGAATATGGCATCTGCTTATAAGTCTTATCAAAAGCCATTGTCATACATGGTTGCTTTGAATTTTTACAAATTTGGTTACATATAACTCCAAAGTAAAAGAGGAGTGATTTTTAGATTATGTTAAACATAAATAAATATTAAGAAAATTTTTCCTACTGTCTAAGAAAAATCTGCATTTCCCTGCAACCCCATTGCCTTGTGTTAACCACCTGAAGAATAGCTTAGTTTCCTCTTTTTTTTCCTAGCTGACTTTTATTAATTTTATGGCTACTACCTGGCTCATTTAGAGGTTTATCAGAGAGAGTTTGAAATAATATATTGCAATAGTCTGTTCTAGATGTCTTCAAAACAGAAATTGCTCTAGCAACAACCGAGTTAACGCTGGGTTCTGAAAAAAGAACCTCCCACTGATAAAGAACCTTTGGCTATCTGACTATAGTCTGAGAAAGCTATTAAGATGTGAAAGTCACCCCAAAATTTTAGTTACTGAAGTTGGGAGGATGGGGATTTTTGTGCAATGTAGGATTGCACAAAAGGAAGAGGCCAAATATCCCGGGATTCCGGTTTGACCTGAATAGCTACAGACTGACTTGTGGCATTGACTTCCAAGCTTGTACGAAAGATGTAAAATGAAAAAGTGAATGAAGCAATATTAGAAATGGCAATGTATCAGAAGCTGAACAATAGCAATATTCTGGCAAAACTTTTACCCTATTTTGTGAATGATGCAGACTTACTGAACTGAGGGATAATGACTATTTCTTCATACCCCCTCATTATACCTTTCTTACAAATAGCTCTTGACAGTAGCATCATTTCCCAAAACTTCTAGAATAGAAAAAAATTACATATATTGAGAGACTTTTGTTCTTTCCCTGCGACCCTCACATTATAACCAGATGGTAAATTACTGCATTTTTCCTCTTAAAGGGCTGGGAGGATGTAGCCCATACTGACTTAATCTGAGGTTGATGAAGTGGTTTGTGTTTGAGACAACAAGATTAGATTATCGCAGTATATTAGTTTAAAGTCTTTCTGACAGTGCCTTGTGTTACCTGGTATTAAACTATGAATCATCTCTGCATGCATACCACGGGCCAGATTCTCCCCTGGCATAAAATGATACAACTCCATTGATGTCCCCGGAGCTGCCCTTGCCAACACCAGCTGAGGATCTGGCCCTTATCACACAATACGCTATTGAAATGTCAGTCTTTACAGGAATTCACCAGCTTGATCTACCTCACCAGTCTTGGTTAGTCATACCCTGGGGGTAGCTGTGATAATCTCCATTCAATCTGTACTTCTGGAATGGAATTGTTTGGAAATAATGCTTTCAGCTGCACACCTTGCATTTGGGAATTTTGCCAAGAGGCTTCTTGCTCAGTTTTGAAATAAGGAATCACATCTCTACTGAGATTTTGGCTCTATTCCCTGTTGCAGAATTTTCAGTAAGTTATTAGGTGCATCATTACCCCATTTCATTTCCTGGCTGTTCTGACTACCATCCTAGTGCTTATACACTGAAACCGCCAAGATCCTTTCCTCAGCCCTTCCCATGAGTGCCTGATCCAAATCCCACAGAACTCCATTTGAAGTTTCCCAGCAAACTTACTCAGTCTCCTAGGAGAAAATAAAGGAAGATATCTAAAGTATTTGATCACAAAGTCTTTTATGCCACTGGTTGAGACGCTGAAGTGGAGCATATGGGAGCAACAGAGAGCTGAGATTTTCATTCCCACAATGTCTTCTGCAGGTTTTTCCTCTGTCTCTGTACCTGAAGGAAGATAATCTCTTGGGGAGGATCCAGATATGGACTTTTTTTGTTTTCTTTTGAAGCATACTGCTTTCTGCTGTTTATGAGCAACCGACTTCACTGGAATCTTTCTACAGATTCCTTAGGTTTGTGTTTCTCAAGTAGAGGGAAGACTTTGAAGATGCGGAATAAGTATTTGTGGGTCTCTCAAGTTTACTGTGGGTCTCTGCGGTGCTTCTACAATATCCCAGAGTGGGATATCACGCTGATTCATAGTTCTGCATTCTCTGTGTTCAGTGTCATAGGGTGGTGCCTTATTAGGCTCAAGAGCGAGAGAAAACCAGAGCACACAGCCAGGGTTCTCTGAATAATGCACATGGTTCTTCCTTTGGATTCAAGCAGCTGTCTAAAAAAGTGAGACTTTCTAAATAGAAGGAAAGACTGAATGCACTGGGAGCAACTTCCATGCAAATTTGCATATATTTTGAAGGCTGATAAAGTCTAATTCTCCTAAACACAAAGAAATAAAAGAGAACGAGATATTTCCTTAGCCTAAACCTTGAGCCCACACCTTGAACTCCGGCAAACAATCTCGCTCTCTCTTTCTGGACCTTGTACTTGACTTCTGCTCCGTCTCCGTATGTCCTCTGCTTCCCTCTCCTCACCTTACCAAACCTTTGTATCTACGCAATTCACATTCCTGAATGGCCAGGCACTTGCTTTTGCATTTGGGTGATGACATGTTTCTTGGGTTTGATTTGGAGACTGTTACAGTTTCATAAGTGACTGTAACTGCTTCTTTGCGGCTATCTGAAATGAAGGACAGCTGTTACACCTCGGGCTTCAATAACATTTTGTCTAGCCAACAACAACTTCTTCATCACCTCATTGAGCCAGCGCTGGTCCTAAACACTCTCTCTGTTGGCTCGTTCTCTGGACACTAACATGCTTCCGAGTCTGCTGTTTTCCTCTTCTCCAGTTGCTCTGGTATTTCCTTCATCTCATACAGACACAAACGTGCTCGTGAACAATGTCAGTGAAATCCCCTCCAGAGCTTGCCTTTCCTTTGAGTCATAAAACGTGACTGTGTTTGGCATGGAGATTGCTGTTGTTTCAGCTGTTTGGTTCCATAAAGGAGCTTTGCTGCTGCTTATATTAACTATTTTAAGTGTAGGACAATTATTGCTCCCAGAAACTTACTTGAATTTGTTTCAACCTCTGCTTATACAGCCGAACAGCTTGGATGCCTGCTGGGTCCTGAGCAAGAGGTTTCACCAGCCTGCCTTGTGGGACACTCGGTGCTTTATCTAAAGTTATTTTCCATAATGGTCTTCAATAGAGAACCCCTAAAGCATAAGTAGGCAAAGCGAGCACCCATCAAAAGTGGTGTAGGTTTCGTCCACCTGGCTTCACCAGCACACGTCTGTAAGGCGACTGGCCTGCATATGCTGCTCTGTTAGGAGCAGAAGCTCAGGAACAGAGGTTGGTTGAACCTTTTGTCTCTGCCTTTTTAAGGAGCTGTTAGAGGGCACCTCAGAGAAAGCAGAGATGAAGGGCAGAAGAATAAGAAGTAGGGAAGATAGTGCTAAAATTTTCACTCTGCAGACTCTTTTATGCAGAATAGCACCAGTTCTCAAACGAAAGGAATGACGTTTACTGCTTACAAGTGTTTGAGAAGGTTAATTAGCCAGTCTTTGCCAAGTGTTTGGAAATACATAAGGTGAAGTGTGCTCTGCAAATATGCCCCCTGGGATGGCTGTGAAGGGTGTGGTTTGAGGGACAGGAGAGAGTCAAGGAGACATTGCTGTCATCGGTGTCAGCACACGCCAGGTACTCTGCACAGTGGGCAGGAATACCTCCATGCATCCCTTTAGCTGGCTTAGGGAGACCTGGTGGCAGGTGTGACAGTGTGATCTTCTGTGTGTGGCAACTACTCCAACACAAGCCCTTGAAGGCACCTCACATACCATGCCCGGTTGCACGCCTACAGGAATGGTGGTGCCACCAGGAGCACGGCAGAGACAAAGGTTGTTGTTTGAGGACCCCAGCGGCACGGAAGGTTGTTGGCTACTAGTGTCAGTCTGGTTTGGCCACGTTTCTTCAGAAAACCGTGATGCTGCAGTTTGTCTTTGGCTTTGCAAGGATTCTTAAAACCAATTCATGTATACGCCTAGAGCTTGCAGTAAAATTCCAGATTGATAAATGCAACTGCTTGCCAGCAAACGGAGCTCTGACAGCGAAGCCAGGGAGAAAGATTCTTCAGGTCTTCTCCTGGTTTTGGAGGTTTTAGCTTTTTGCTACCAAAGACTCAGACCCAGTAGGTCATTTAGGAATCCTGCCATTGACCTCACTGTGATCTAGACCAGATCACAATGGAGATTGTAAAATATTTTTCAGTAAAGTATCAGAAACAGTTTTGCTTCAGCCCTGGGAAATGACACACTCGGCACTAACAGATTTAATATTCATCTTGTCACATACTAGGTTGCCTTACTGATCTTTGAGCTGCTCATACAAAAAGCGCCCTATCAAGTTACTGCTGAAATCTCTTAAATGCTCAGCAGGATGACTATACAGTGGGATATACAGAAGAGTTTTTAAATTCTTTCTTCAGAACAGGAAATGAATTCTCCCTCCCCCCCCCAATTTTGATGCAAATGTTTGTAGATAAAATGGCAGAATGCAGTAAATATATGTTTGTACACACATTATAATGTGTATTGTGTACTTGTAGAAATATTTGTCTTAGAAACTTTTATTTAAAAATTAAAAGATAAATGGTGTTTCTGATGAAAACATACCCCAAATATAAATGAAATTTTGTTATCTATGTGTTTTCACCTCTGCTTGGAATGTTGTCAAAGCTTCAGACTATTTAAACAAAAATACTTTGGACTTCTAGAAAGCCTAGCAGGCTTCATTAGGTTTTTTTTTTTTTTTCAAGCTCTTTGTAGACATTAATTAAAGTTGTGAGAAACTCTGTGTTCTTGGTACTACTTAACACCTATTTAATACTAGCTCACACGCCACGTCTAAGGTCAAACAGCAAATCAGTAACAAAATCAGTGGCAGAATTGTGATATCGGTACTCCTGAGACCTGCCTGAGCTGTTGGATATTATCTTCCACCGGACCATAGTTATAAAAAAATAACTTTTGTTCCCTCAGAGAAGGATCTGGGTACAAGAACTATTATTACCGTCACTGTAAGGCTATGGGAACTTCAGCAAACGGTTTTAAGAACAGATAAACCCAGACTGAAGGAAAAAATCCAAACTCGTGAAAGTACTATCGATGGGTAATTTCATTAAATCTGGTTTCACTTTATTTGGGTTATATATTCCATTTCATAAAAACCTTATCATAAAGATCTAAATCTGTGAAGAGTGACATGAAGCAATTCTTTATTACCCCTGTCGGTCCATTAAAATAAATTACATCTATCCCTTCCCCTATTATTTCAGGGAGTGCAAGGGCTTTGATATATTTTGGCATAATTGCTTTGGCATCCAAGGTTTATTCTGTAATTGCTGTTGTGCAAATGAAACATTTAAGGAGCAATCAGCTTTTTTCTATATGGCCCATTACCACAGTATAGAAGCAATGTATAGTCTGTGTATTTTGCAACTTAGGAACTTTTCAACAATTTTATTGGTACCTTTTTGATAAAGACAAAAACAGATGTCAGACTGCATCCATTTTATCCCCACATTGTAAGATGTTCCCTGGCTTCCTAATTTATTAACAATGGCAGTTTGTTACAATGACAACTTAGAAAAACAAATTACTTAGAAGTTATGATGAGGTAATTCTGCTTCTTGGAGCCTCTGCAGTGAATCACCATTTTCCCTCCCTCCCTTGACCTAGTTTCAAAATCATATACCTGTGTAAAATATTGTGATGAGAATTGTGTCTAATTATCTTCTAAATTTTTCTTTTAATTGCTAGAAGGATGCCCGTTCTTGAATGAGGGAGGTATTCATGATGTAATAGTGTTAGAGAGTCCTTGAAATCTAGATTAATTATTAGTTGTGTGGACTTCTGAGAGTTTTTGATGTATTCATTTGCATTCACAAAGATGGCTTTTTAATTAAAGAGAGTTTTTGAACTTATACAAATCAGCCTTTTGCAAATGTCCCTAGAAACGTGAAAAGTGTTAAAAGTGAGAAGAATCAAAATTTTCCTGAAACATTATCTCCCCTTACAAACACTGAATGACCAAAAACATTTGAAATACCAGACCTCATGTCAGCAGCTCTAGCTGATCTCTGTTATAACATAGAATTATTAAAGCCTGCATTTGCTAACTAGAACTGCCTTGCTTTCAAATACCATAGAAATGTTTCCACAAAAAAAAGGAATATAAGAATATCTGATTTCTATTTCAGCTTCCATTACAGCATATGTTTCTACCTTTATCGGCACGCTTGTTTTTTCCTCTTTAGAAATTAAAGCCTCTTTCCAAGAACTCCAATTTTAAATGTTTCCTCATTGTAACTCCTGTGATCCCTTGTTGCCACCTGAGACTTCTGGTTTTTCTTTCTTTTCTTTTTTTTTCTTTTTCTTTCTTTCTTTGAGATCAAGAGAACAAACTGAAAGCTCGCAGTCTCCAGGTCTGTTTCACAGATTTATAAATGGTACCATATTTTCTGTGTTATAGCCATTCACTTCTTAATGCAGCCTAACATCTAATTTACAATTTTGACTGCTGCTACATGTTGAATTTGAGCAGATGTCTCTACTGGGCTGTCCACAGCGATGCCTAAATCATTTCCCTCAGAAGTTCACAGCAAATTCAGATCCCATAAGAATGGATACATAGTTTACTTTGTACATTCCAAAGTAAATTGTTTCTTAAATAAGTGGGATTTAATCTGACAGAATACAGTCTGATTTCCTCATTTTGTGAGATCTACCCGGACCTACTCATCCGCCTCCCTGCCAGAGCTGCCTAATTTCAGTTTTCGTCATGTGAATAACACCAGCCCTTCTCCACAACTGTGGTCCCATTCTAGAACTGTGCTATGGTGAGACTGGGACCTTCAAACCTCCTCCGTGGTCCTGTCTTCTCCACAGTTCCCAGTTACACACAAAACTGTAATCCAGACTTACACGGGTCTTGTGAAGAACTTGTCAAGAATCTCTTTAAAGTCCCTATAAAGGTATCCACCAAGACTTTCTCCATTTCCTTTTGTTTAAGTTTTTGCAAAGACCTTAGCTAGAGTTCAGTAAATCAGTTTATTTTTAAAAGTGATACCCCTATATTCTCATAAAGGGATTAAACCACAGTCATTTACATTTATTTCCTCCTATGCTTTTCTTGAAGATAAAGCAGTTCAGGGTGTCCACCATTCTCGTTGTAGCTTTTTTTGTATGTTTAAACTAACCATTATAACTAGCTACCCCGCAAAATACTGTATCCACTTAGAGCACATCTACATGATGTTTCATTTCCAGAAGACATTTACATCATTTCCTGGAGAATTAATGTTTGATCTTAATTTCCTCAAAGCCAATTAAATATTGGACTGAATCAAGGACATTTTCTATTTGTATTGTTGTTCATGTCCTCTATTTTCAGGTCTTTTGCCTCTGATGATGTCTAAACTTCATGACATGTACAGGTACATGGCAATGTAGATATTAATCTTTCAGTCTGATGGAAAATGACTCCAAATGCTACTCTGGTTCTCATTCCTCTTCTATATTTATTCATGTTTTCATTTTTGAAAGTGATCTTCTATTCTGAAGCACTCAAATAATTTATTTCAGCATCTGGTTACTTGTTTTTCCATTTTTCTTGCAGTTCTCAGAGATGGCACCTTTTCATTCTCACCTTCCAGAATCCTTTCCTTCTTGGCCTCACTTGGGATAATTTTAATTTTCAAATTAGAGTTTCTTTACCTTGACTAGATTTTTGCAACTCGGATTTTGACTGTTTCTTCCCTGGTAGCTTTCCTGCTCCATAATTTTACTTGGCAGTGAAATGTGAACACTATCCATGGTTCTGTCAGTATTTCTTTAAATGTATTCTGAATTGATTTCCTTTCCTAAATTTTCCCTTTAGTATACTTGTATGGAAATAAAAAATTTATTTTTTTTTCCTTTTCTTTTACATGCATACACATCTAGGTATAAATTTTATAGAGAACAAGTCATGTTTATTCCTATGATGATCACAGTGCTACTGAG
This sequence comes from Chionis minor, assembly GCA_013398295.1. NCBI lineage: Eukaryota > Metazoa > Chordata > Aves > Charadriiformes > Chionidae > Chionis > Chionis minor. The sequence continues at coordinate 74,187 of VZSF01001227.1, forward strand.
GGTATCACTTCATGAACCAACTTGTGTTCCACAGCAGAGGAGCTGCTGTAAGAAGCAGCACCTCATGCCACCCAGCTATGACTTCTTCTGGCCATCTTCTAAGGCAATGCTCAACCACCCTAAGCCAGGACACCCAAAGGCATTTGTTCTTTACCAGCCTTTGTGTTGTCCACCTCCCAGTGATGCCCAACGACCTACAGCCTTGGAAGAGCTGCTATTCCAGTTTCTGCTGGTGCTCCCTGTCTTGCTGTGAATTTTACCTGTGAGGTTTCTACGTCACGGTCTGCATGAAGGGGACCTTGAGACCTCCCGAAGTTCTCTGTGAAAAACAAGAGGAAGGAAAACACACATTTGAATATTTAATAGCTGCGTAGTCAGGGCCCAGGAGATGAGACCCGGAGGTTCAAGTTGCAATTGTGTCTGCTTTGGAGGAAGCAGCTTGAACCTCCACTTTTGACAGCTGATGAAAGCTGCAGTCAACAGACTCTCATGGAGGCTGTAGTAGAGCTGTCCCTCCTTCTCTTTTTTGGAATAAATGTAAAGATTCATTAGTATAAAATGTGAGCGAGTTAATGATCACTGGCGTCTTCACTAACCTCTCTCTCTTCCTGTAAAAGCTTTATTCCAATTGTTATTATTCCATGAAAGATTTCGCTTTCTCCAAAACAGGCTCAAGTGGGAATACCAGACAGTCTAAAAATTCCCTCAAACATGCAATTCCATCCAGCCATCTTCTTTTAACCTTTGTTAGTAAGCATCTGCACTTAGCTTCAGAAGATGTTTTGCTTCCCTGTTGGATTGCAGGCGTTCACCCATCCCCGATTTTAAATATAGATTTTACTCATATGATTAGACCCGCAGTTGGTGCTGAACCAAATTACTTGATCTAGCACTTTTATTGTGTGTAGAGTTCATCTGGTTTTAACGTTTCCTCAAATCTTCAGTTTAAATAAATCTTCCCAAAATATTCATGGTCTTCCTTGAAGGCAGTCTGTTTTCATGTTGCTTAAAATGTAAACCATCCGTGCAATGTAAATGTAAACCTCCAGGCAATTCATTTTCTAATTTGTTTTCTCCCGCATTGGAAACTCAAGAACATGTACTTCATTTACATCTATTATTACTGTATTATAGATATTGTTATTATTATTAACATTATTATTATTATTTACTCTGGGGGTGATATGTACCCTCAGGCAGATACATCGTAAATTGAAACCAGATGTCCAATGAGTTGATGACATGTAGATTTCCAAGCAGGACTGAAATCTTTTCCTTAAATTCACAATGCTGCAGACGAGCTAACGTGAGCCTGTGTGACAAACCAGGAACAGACCACGGCAAGTCTGAAATAATGTCAGATATCACCTTGTGATTACACAAAAAAACTTTTCACAGTTTTAAATTTGCTCTCCAAACACAGAGTGAAAATAAAACAAGCAGGGGAGGTAAGAGGCTATGGTAAGATTAGAAAATAGGGAAGGTACATTCGGAAGCCATTAACAACCCAATGCTACTAACTAAAACTAGCTTTAAGATAGTCCCTCCAGGGAGGATACTTCAAAGATACTCAAATAAAAAAGGCAATTTATTGGCTAAGTGATCTTCTTAGAGGCCCCAAATTTCCTACGCAGCCCATTTGTTTTTCATTCCTCTTAAATTTTAAAGTCACCTTTGCAATTGCTCAAGATCTTTAAGGAATTTTTTTTAGAAATTATACTAATTGGCCTATTTTTACTCCCCTCTCTTTGCCCTTAAAGACTATGAAGCTTGGTGCCTAAAAATAAGTCGGAGTGAGCTGAAGTCTGTGATCTCCAGATGGCTATCAGCAAGAGAGTTCGTTTTACACCCTGTGCTTTGTGCTCCGTTACCTGCACTCTCCCGCACCAGAAAATTTAACCATTGCAGCGTAGTAGAGAACAGCAACGCCGGAATGTAGGGCACAAACCGGCCCTTCGCTACGGCTATTTCCTACCGAGACCGAGAGGTCTGAATCCTCCCATTAGTCCCTGCTACTTTGATTTGGTTCAAATCCGCTGTGCAATATGAAATGTTGCAGCAATTTGAAGAAAAACTGAGCAAAATCCTCCTGGAAAGCTCTCATTGTGAGCCAGGGAATAATTACAGCACTTAACACCTAAAAGCTATGATTATTTTTGATATTCCATTAGAAATAAAAACACTGAAAGTGCAGAATTTGGAAAGACAGACCTATAATAATGAAGAGAGAGATACTACCCCAGCAAGCTATTATTATATGCCTTTTTTAAATGATGTGTTAATTTTCTACAGCGTTTTCAAAAATGTCGTGACCAGTGCTTTGCCATTGAAGGAGTATGGCAAATTACATCACGTGAAGCTAAGGGGGTGTCTCCGTGCCCCCGTGCGTGGACATTCAGAGATACCTGAAGCAAGCTGGTGTGCTGGGTTGGCTGCCGTGCATCCATGCAGCGCTCCGCTGAGCCAGCGTGTCCTGTTTCTCAGCCTGTGCTGATGGGACTGTGTCAATTTTCTGCCTTCCCTACATGGCCTTGCAGACGGAGGAGCCAAAAAACATGATCTCCAAGACCTCCAGGTGGCAAGGAGGTGAGAAGCTACATCCAGTAAAGAAATTAAGGGTGCACTTAATATTAAATAGATGAATCTCACTAAATTTGTATGTGTTAAATGGTGACATTTTTATGGGACCGTAGAGCAGATTTAGAAGATAAAAGCTCTCAGCACAAACATGGACTTCTGTCCTCCATGGGACTGCTCATTTGTTCATATTTCTTAGAACAGAAAATGGAGAAAAGTGTTAACTGGACTGTTTGAAATGACTATTTGACACTACAAGTCTGCCAAAACAAACAAAGCTTTTATCATGTGCACTGTTCCCAGTTGACGATATATACAAGTGTCTGAAAGATTTAAATGTAAATCAGGACATTAGGGCATTACTGTGCTTTTGAAATCCAGGGTAGATGTTGGTGTTGGCAGCGAATAAAGTGTTCACCTGCTGCCCTTCACCTATATAACATTGGTTGTGTTCTCATCAGAGCCTTGTCATGAGCAAGGAGGAATGGGTTATTAAAATATTCAACCAGTATTTTCATTAGCTCCCTATCAAAAGGGGGATTTACACATGATAAGCTAAGACTTGTATAGCTATAGCAAAGGACAGTTTATGGCCACCAAGTGTTAAATCTGCTGTGGATTAAGTCCAATTTATTTCCTAGATATTAAAGGTCCTTTCATACTTTTCCCTGTAATGTCTGTAATCTTCTTTATTTATACATTCATGAGCTGCCGGAGCCCTCCATGGACACTGATTCCTGCCTGCAACGCATGGGCCATAGGGTCAAGCAGAGCCCCACGCAGGCACCCACCATCTCTGCCCTGCCACGGGCGGGTGGGTGGGTGCCCCAGAGTCGGAGGATTTAGCCCCACTTGACATCATTTAATCTAATTTCTACAGCCCATCTCCTCTTGCAGGTGACTGAGAAGGAAAGGGACAAAGCAGCATCAGGACCAACGTAGTGTCTCTTAGTACCAGTCTGCGAAGAAGAATTTAAAATGACATTTCAAATGAAGAAGAAAAATATCCCGCTTGTCTAGCTTGTGCTGAATACTTTCCCCCTATGCTCTTCCTCATGTTTAATTTTTAGTCATTTGCACTCTGATAGAGATCAAAGGCTTCTGTCAAAATACGGTTTGCACTGAAGTAGGTATTTTGCAAACATACAGGGAGACATTTTTCTCCCCTGGTGACTTACAGTTTAAAACTAGTCTGAAAATGATTTGTGAGAGGAATGATTCCTACAGATTTCTGCCTCTTGATCACTCAAATTTTTAATAGAATTATAATAAAATAGTCTGGCTTCAGTTTATGTATCTATAAAATGCACCTTCTTATAATCCTTGCCTTGCAGAGTAATTTAGCAGCAACAAGAAAACATAGGAATACTAATTAACAAGCTGTTACAGAAATAATCAGTGAACAGGTTCAAAAGATCTGAGCTCTCACTGGATGACGAAATACTGTTCTCCTGCTAGAAGACATTTTATGGGGCGGAAAAACATGCAGTTGCCTTTGATAATTTTATGTGGATGCAAATAGACAATAGGTTCAACATTGATTAGGGAACCAGGCATAAACTCCAAACCAAACACATCTAAGAAAGAAGGAATAGATTAAAGCACTGAGGAGCAGACTCCTCAGGTATATCTCTGTAGCATTTTATTTGCATGAAGGAAAGATCACTTGCCGCTTGGCAGCAAGGAGTTGTAACCTCAGGAGAAGGGAGTCTCTCCTCCCCCAGTCAAAGAGAAATATCATCTGATGTATTAGCACTTCAAGTCCCTCTGCTTTCTAAACAAGTTAAGATGCTTCCTGTAATTTTTTTTTTTTTTTTAATAAGGAAAAGGTAAATCCGCTAGGTAAATTTCAAGCCCAAATCAACCTTGGCTTTCCAAGCTAAAAGGAGGATGCGCTTCTGCCATCTGTAACACCAGTGAAAAATTTCAGTGATGCTGCGCGTCCATTTACCAAAACCAGACAAGCACAGGACCAAAGAAGCTCTGTTCTCTCTAAAAGATTTTTCTGTCCGAATTAGTTTTCTGTGTGCAGCTAAGGTCACCCTCAAGCCCGTTTCCCCTCATCTTCCAAGAGACGCTGCCTCTAACCTCCACCGTTGGAGAGGTCCATGAGGCAGAGCAAGATTTTTTTCTCCCCTCTCACGTCCCTGAGCGTAACAACCCATGGCACTGACAGCAAGCAGGATGTCCCCGCGGCTGTCACTGACAGTGGCTCGATATCATCCCGGCACGGCCATCGGCAGCGGCGGTGCACGCAGGCTCCTGGCACCAGGAATCCCCGGCAGCCCTCCTCTATCAGAAAGCACCATACCTTCTGCTCTTTGTTGCGGCGGTTCCTTCTCAAAAGCTCACACTTATCCCTTGCAAGCACATTTGCCACTTCAAATCTGTTTCCCCATGGGACATTTCGCTTTATCGTAACAACCTGTTCGCATTTCCTTGATTGTCCGGGCTTTTTTATGCAGCTTGGGAAAAATAACAAACCCTCCACCTTTCCCTTTCAGATTCTTATTTCTCTATCTGGAGCTTTCTGCAAAAATTCCCCATGAGAACATCGCTTTTATTGCTGCTGTATATTTTTATCTTGCCATTTTATACCCAACAAAATGCAGGTCCCCCCCCGTGCCACCTGTTCTCACCTCTGGCCAGCGCTTCCTTCCATTTTTAATTACCATTTCACTTACCTGTTATGACTCTACGCAGAATCACTGACACTAGAAAACACGCTGCACATTGCTCTCCTGTCATTGAGATGCTGGCTAGACTGGCTGTTGTCTTGGCCATGGGGACAGGATTCCACCCAGAGACCCTAAGCAATTATCTTTCTCATTCCCCTTTGAGGTTGGAGCACAGTATTGGTAATTAAATTCATACTTCTGTTTGTTGTGGGGTTTTTTTTCTGTATGTTCCCACTTCCCAGAAACCTTAGGCAAAGGATTTTCTACCAGGATGAGGAAGCAGGATCTGAGGCTGGTTTGGTTTAGCTCTGGAATTCAATCTGGATTTAACAGTTACATGGCAAATCATTATGAAATTTTATTTTTTGCAAAAAACCAAAAAAAAAGCTCTACATGTTTTGTCAAGCAGTTGAGAATTTATTAGGTTATATTCACAGTTTGTGACATGGGCATCTGCTTGGAATGTATTACTTTTAGGGAAAGTTGTTTAGAGGCCAAAACCGAACTCCTGGCTAAAACCAGCAAGAAGTGGACAAGGGGAAGGGGAATCCCCTGGGATGGGTTCCCTTGGCTGGAATCGTTAATTCTGCTTTCTAGTCAGCCAGCCAGCCAGCCGCTCTTTTCTCTTTTGCTTTTCTGGGCCTTATTTGCTACCGCACGCTACAAAACCCAAGCAAGCCAATCTCTCACTCAGTGTTTTCAAGCCATTTGCCAAGCTCCAGCGCTGCAAGCTGCCAGCCCCTATCTGAGTTTCCAACTGCCCAGACCCTCCTCTTCCTGCCAGACCACTTTTTTCTATACAGCCGTGCCATCTACCTCCACCACTTCCCAATTCGTTTGTCTCCAAAACCTTTCATTATTTCTCCATTTCATTTCACTGCAGAGGTCTGATCCAAGGCCCATTGAAATATTTCCATCGACTTCAATGGGCTTTGAATCAGGCCCAATGTCTTTGTGTCTTCCAGGCGTCCTCAGTAGCCTCTAGGTCAGCCTTTCTTCTCTTTCTGCAAGGTCCCTTTTCCCCTCCCCTTTTCATTCAGAAATGCAATATGCCATGAAACCTCCTCTCCTCTGCTCTGCTCTGCCAAGCTGGTGAAGGTGATGTGAGAGCCAGCGAGCGAGAGGAGCTGGGCAAAGGTGTAGGCATGGTCATACCTGAACCTTGGCTGAAGGCGGAACCACCTAAACCTTGGCTGAAGGTAGAACTACATTTCAAAAAGCCTAATGTTTTCAATTTACTTCTAAGATGGGTATCATATTTCTTGGTTTTACCACATTTTTTATGCAAACGAAACAATTACCAGCTGCACAGTAGGTGCTGAGGTTAAAGCAGACCAGACAAGCTGAAGGTCTGGTGGTGCATTAGGTTGCTGTTGAAGGATGGGAGTTTCACAAGTATCCTGTGCAAGGGGACAGCCTTGGACAATGCACACCTCCAGCCAAAGGGGCTTGGGGGATTTACAGCAGACAAGTATTTGTCCCTGAAAATAAGAAAATAAAGACTAAGAAAATAAATAAATGTGATTCAGACCTTTGAAAAAAGAAGTCCCAATTGCATTCATGGGTGCAGTTAAAATTTCAGCTAATACTGGTTTGTTTGTTTGGGTTTTTTTCTGAATTACACAAAGGATTGTTATATTTGTTTTAGCAAAGTAAAACTCCAGATACAGGAACTGTTTTTTGCCTATCTCCACAAAACATAGTTAAGGATTTTGACCTCTGCTAAATGCCTTTTTCCTACCATAGACATTTTCCCCCCACATGGAAGACTTGCCTACCTTCCAAATATCCTGCCACTTAGATGTTAGTTTGCTTTTAACGAGACCAACTTTTTGACTGCAACCAAAAGCCTGTGTGTTAAAATCCAGCGTAACCATTTTGCCCTACCTGCTGTGCTGACAGCCTTGTACGTTATCCAGGTCCAAGCCCACCTCGCGGCTCTCCCACCCCTCCGTGGACAGGGACCATCTGCATTGGTGGGAGCCCAGACAAGCACAAGCGCTGGGTGTACTTGTGCGATGAAGAGCGGTACGGAGTAGACCACATCAAAGAGCAAACCTCATCCCTTTTGTAATGCTTTTTCTCTGGTCTAAAAGGTGGAACTGGTATTTTCACATGGCAGAGGCGTTGATAATCTGAAGTGTTAATTTAATCATTCTTGCAAATACTGGGATTGTCTGGGACCCAGTAAACACCCTCCGAGTTTGTGACTGCTCCAAACCCCATTGAAACCAGCAGGAGTCTTTCTGAACTATTGAATTGCAGACTTTCCTCGGGGTTGTGTACAACGCCACAGACTTAATTACCATGTTCCTGGCTGGAATAAATATGCAAATGGACTTTTCAGCTGGAGGGCCTTAAAATACAGGTTGGATGCATGGCAACTAATGGCTTGATTTGGGCTATATGCAAACATTTGCCAGCCAAAGGCCTGAGCCTATTCCCATGGAAGCGAAAGGCACAATTATTACCAGCTCCAGGGAGAGCAGGACTCGGATGCCTTCTTTAAATACTGGCCAGTGTTCCCAAGCAGCTTGGATCTGTCAGCAGCCTTTCCTTATTCTCCTCTCCCCAATCCACTGTGATAAGAAAACGTCCACGACACAGATTTTATCATAAATGCTAGAGATTTATGCACCTGCAGGTTTCACAGCTGCAGGGCAGGCATCTTATTGCAAATGCAGCTCCAGCGATATTCAGCACCCGGGTTGTTTTCACAAAGAAATGGAAGCCTTCCCCAAGAAGGAGGAAATCAGCATCTTAAATTTCCCAACATAACCACTCTCAGCATGTCCTGCATGGTACCACCACACGCTCTCCGTTACAGTGCTAAGCATGAATCCAGGCTCTCTGTCAAATCATTAAAGCTTACTTGTATGGCAGACGGTGAAGGGTAAGAGAAGATTCAGCCCCACAAAGCTCGGCTTGTTGTCTCAGCTCTGTGGGGCTCCAAGGCCAGCTGTAAGCAGACTTGTTAAATCAGCTTCTGTTACAGGACAAACACGTCTGCTGGAAGCCTGATGTCCCTAATAATTCACAATCCTCATACTGTATTTATTGACATTCATAGTCTATTTGTGACTTTTTTTTTTCCTCTATCAGAGAGCTGCAATCACTAAAACACCATTTCAGTCATACGCTTTTGAGAAGGGTCATGCCTGGAGCCACAAACTGTTTCCAGTGCGTTGCTTAAGCAGCTTAATGCAGTATTTTTCATCAGTGCAAGACAGCCTGGAGTGCTTCAAGGAACAGTTCCACCCTACTTTCTCCCCGAGGGGCACTGCAGCCATGCACGGAAGGGTATGGAAGCAGCACCAGGAATTAGGACAAAAGGCAACGTCTTTGCTGTCACTGTGGAGGCTTTGCTGCCGTGTGGCGGAGGTGCAGGACAGCCAGAGGAGCGGCAGCGAGAGGTGGGTGGTAGGCATTTCTGGGAACCAAATTTAGCTGGCAGAAGGCTCCCTTCCTTCCCAGTCACGGTCAAGACAGTGTCTGCCAGCTCATCACTAACAGCTCCACAATGTTCCATGCTGAGACATAGGGCAAAATATCCCCCCAGAATTACTATAGTATTATAAACTATATCCAGTGCAGAGCCGTGGTTCAAAATGCCCAATTTTGTGCTGATACTTTGTATCTTAATTTTCTGTGTGACTGCAATTAAACATCGAGCTTTCCTATGTCAGAAAAATAGTGCGTACCTGGATAACCAAATATGAAAAATAACAATATCATTCTTTAGCATGAAGTGAAATGCCGCAAGTCCCCGGTGACTAGGAGATTAAAAAGGACAAGAGTTTGATGGCGCTGCTCAATTCGTGTCTGCAAATTGGCAATTAAGGGATAATAATAAAATACAGAAAATAAGTTATTTATAAGTTGCCTTTTAAATTACTCCAGTTTGTGTTAGTAAAGACATCTAAAATGAAGGTTTGAAAACATGACAGCAACAACATTACAGCAACAATGCAGTGCACATTCCAAAGAAATGACAAAGCCTTGCTGCAGTATTTCACCCTGCAAAAATGCCCTGGGAAAGAAGAAAGGTTCAGTGGGTGGAGTAATAGGCAATATGAAGGAATCAAGAAAAGCAACCAGCTGACCTCTATTAACTCCACCTTTTTTTCCCCTTTACATATATTTACTCCAAAGCAGCACACAACACTAATCGGACTAAAGAGGGCTACTGATCAGCAAAGATGGGTGATAGACAAGTGAAAAATAATTTGAGACACATATAGAGATAAAAGGGAGTTAATAGTCCAAGTATAAAGTAATAATGCACATATATGTGTGCGCCCATGTGTTAGTATGAATGCATGCATAAGCATACAGGCATACATGTGCGTATTTGGGCAGTAGTTGAAAGCAATAAGAACAAAATCTATTGTTGCCCTTTAATATCACATTTGTAAAAGAAATCAAATGCAACCATGGCAGTACCTCAGTACTTGGATTGCTAATTCAGCACCCAAAGAACACACTACCCATAAAAATATAATTCTTTCCTTGTTAACACTGTGCAGAATTAATAGATATATACGGAAGGAGAGAGTTTTAGATGATCGTAGGAGAATCATATAATTTATATGTAGTCAATGAGAAGACCAGAAGAGGAAAGCTCAAGGTAGCTTGTGTTGGTGAAAGTTTGTTTTGTTTTTGTGAAGTTATTGAGGACCATACAGGGAGCCTGCCATGCATTAACCTGTTTGGATGAAGATTCACAGCAGGTTGCTTCAGTATACTGGTGTCCTCTGCAAATCATCTGGACAGCTGGGACCATGAAATTTACCCAGATCCAAAAAAGGTTGACCCTCACCAAACCTCAGTGCCCTCTAAGGCCATATGTGCAGACCACTTCACATTTTGCACTTGTTTTGCCACTGTGGAATGACAAAAATGCTCTTGTCAAGTGGACATGAGATTTTCAGGTCCTTCCACACAGGAAACGTGTCAGCAAAACTTTTCAGATGTTTTTTGACTACAACATTATAGACACATTTTCTTTTTGGTTTTAGTGTCATCTTCTGTGCTTTGAAACAAACAAATAAATAATCAAAAGGCAAAAGCCTATTTGACTCAATCCTGTGTTTCTGAACCAAGTATAATCCCATCAGTTTGGTTCCGTCATTTGTAGTAAACTATTCACTAATGTAAGACAGGTGCCCCTGGGTGTTAACATTTAGTCTTCTAGTAGAAAAGTGGGTGCAAAGTTAAACCACATGTTCTACTTAAAAATAAGTGAGGTGTGATTAGGCAAGGTCTTTAAAACATGCACTCAGACACACACACACACGCATGCAGGGTTTGCGAGGAAAAGATGCTGACACTTACAGGCTGTATTGTGTAGTTATGGTCTGCACTTAACTCTTTGCCAGGTGGATCACTCTGTAGAAATCTGCAGGGCAAAAGGTTATGTTGAGCTCATTACTGCGGACAGCTTTTAAAACAAAAGCGATAATATGGACATTCCTAGGATGATGTGTTTCATTAATATTTGCCCACTGCCAGAGTGTGTGAAGAGCTTTGCTCAAAGGAAACCTTACAGCTTATTAGAGTGGTATCTGTTGGAACAGTAGATAAACTACGCATGCCTTAACATACCCATTTAAAAGTATGGATACATCTATTTTCATTTTTATGAGTAAACTCCGATCAGTTGAATTTTGTTATGGATAGGAGAAAAAGTCTAGAAAAAGTCCACTGTCTAACAATTGCTTTTAATGTCATTTCAGATTGAAAGGAGCGCTTATGAATGCCTAAAATCTGCAGTGAAGACTGCAGAATCCCAGCAATTCAAGAACTACGTTCACCATATACTCCCTTACTTTTGTACAAAATGCTAGTCAAAGGCTTCCAGTTATGAATTCTGCCTTTTTTTCTCAAGGGGATCAAGAGTGTTATTGCCTGGGTGGGTTAAAGAGTAGTGGGGACTCATGACCAACATGACACAGTGCAACAACATCCAGGAACCTGCTTCCAAAATACAAAGGGAACAGAGTACTCTTCTTGTGTTTGAATTAATTATTGAATACTGCACAGCACTATTTGGAGAAGCAAAGCACAGGCCACATAATCAATTATTTCTGCAAGAATGCATTTGAGGCTTGCAAAGTTTTGAAGTTGCAAATGTTTTGAAACAAGATAGGAAAGCAGATTTTTAAAAAAAATTGAAAATGGTTATTGCAGTACTGTTACTAGCTTTAAAGTCTGAAGCATCATAGATCTAAATGTCTTCAAATGTTGGCCAAAGAGCAATGGAAAATTAATGATACAGTATTTCAACAGAGATGTTCACATCATCCGTTATTTGAGGATCACAGCATTCCAGGGAAATGAATAACTTATCCCCATTTTACAGACAAAAAGACAGGGATTTTTTGTGACTCACCTACAACCTTTCAGCCTCACGGTGACACCGCCATGGGCAGAGCTGCTTGATGTCTGCTTTCATGTCTACCTATACAAATTCTAGGCACACAACAAACTATTATCATATATTGGAGGCCTTCAAGTGCTGAATTATTTACATCTGTGCTTGGAGTCTTGTTTCAGAATAAAGCTATTCAAATTTAAATGTTCTCTCACTCCACAAAATTTATACTAAATCTACACTCTGTAAGTGTGAAGAGAAACTTCACTTATTTGTGAACTCAAGTACATGTTCTTATACTATCTTATTACAAAAGAAGAGAGAGTTTGATCTAGGAAAGGAGATGAAGATGTTTTTTATCAGCAGTTGATAGGAATATCCTTTAGGAATAACTAAGATATTAAAAATGGAAGATTTCAATGATATTATACCAGATGTAGCATGTCCGTAATATGCTTCTGGAAAGCTTTGCAGATGATGTAGAAAGTAAAATAAAATTGTTAAATCAGAACTGTGAAATGAAAATTGACTAAAACTGATCTTTTTCAGAATTCATTTTCACTGGAAATTGAAAACATACCCACTTTTGCTCCAAATCTGAGAAACACCGACCAGAAAGTCGAGCCATCTCATGAAATTCAAATTTAGGCATCATTACTTATCCACCCTCACTAAGCAGACCAAGGACCTTGGAGCACAGGCGCACCTTCGCTTGCCAAAAGAAATATTTCTCCCTCCCTAAATGAGGAGCCTGTAGTGCACTGCACTTCGACTGCTTCCCTCCACCGCGCTGAAAAGGAGCAGGAGTGGGCCACGGGGCTCCATAATGGAGAGAAACTCATTCCGAGAATGTAAATGAAGCCTAAACAAGACCTATGAAATATGAAACTATTGCAGATGGGCAGTTTTTTTCCCAAGTACAGATTTGGATTTTCACCCCTCTCCTCCTCCTATCATATGTTGCTTGTTTTAGTGGTTGCAGGAGGGAGGGGGAAAGGAACTAACAACATGTGTGCCTATCATCACCCTGACCACTGCGCTTGTACGTCTAACTCGCTCCCCTTCGCTTTGTCTGCTTTTTGTCTCTATCCGGCTTGATCCTGTGAACACTTACGTGTGTGTAAGTTCTGCCTGCGCTGGCTTCAGCTGGACTGCTCATGAGGGTAAGGCTGCAAACACGATGCTTGCAACACGGAGCCCTTTGACTGCTTCCTTGAGGGAGATTTGCCCCACAATTAGCATGGTGCAAAAAGAACAGAGGCAGAAGCAATCTTCTGTCTCCACCAAAAATATCAACAAACCCATACCTCTTCCTTCTAGCACATCAGTACAAGAGATGTAGAATAGAATCTCCTAGAATACAGGCTTTTTGGACAAAGAGTAGAAGGGAGGAAAGAGAAAACGTGTGAAAGAGCAGAGATGGAACATGGATACACTGTCTTGCCGCTTTCAGGCTTGCTATTGCCCAAAATTCGGATGGGAGAAGAGTTACGCTGACTCCCAAAACGGCTGATGCCCTTCCTGCAGATCAGGCTGCCAGCCATGCAGGAGATAACTTGCATCAAATCTTCTCTCTCTCCCCATGGCCCCAAGAGTAAAGCTACCTATGAAACTTTCTGCAAGGAAAATGCATCTTATTGTAATCGTGCAACACCTAGCGCGATGGATCCATGAGACAGCACAAGAAATGGTAAAATGAAAGTAATACCTGTTTCACTGAGACTAAATTGATGTAGTCCTCTCTTACATTCTCATTTAAAGAAACCAATCCACTTCTACAGCCTGTACTCAGGTGCCCATATTAAAGAGGTTAAGGATCAGTTAACAGGCAGGTCCTCTTAAAAGAAACTGTAAACGTGCAATTAGCTTGTTCTTAAGCAATGCTATTCATTATCTGGATTACTAAAAACTTTCCAATGTATCTCATTTGCATAAAAATACTTGGGCTTTCACCGGAAGTATTTCACCAAAAAAGTGAAAAGAAATGTCAAAAGAAATGACTGCTGGAAAAATAAACACTGAGTCAAAAGATTTCAGTTTCTATTTTTTATCCAAACAAATCTAACCACTGGTTCAGGTGATCATTAACAAGCCCATGGTTCCCTGCCCTGATTTTCCTCTCCTCCAATGGTCTACTGTCAAATATTACCAGGGTGCACTCCAGCACCTTCTGGATGAGGAATTGGGAGATCTTTCCTGAGATGTTCATTGGGAAAAGTGTAACTGGCCAGCTCATGACAGAGGACATAAGAATGTTTGTGCTATATGGGGCTGATCTGGCTTTCTTAAATGGCACACAATTCAGCAAAATCCAGCACAGGTTGTATGTACTGGAATAAGAGGCCTAGTTTCATCTTCCAGAATATATCAAAGAATGCAGTGACACCGAAAAAGTCCTGTAAGACATGGAAAATAATTCAATGAACCTAAGCTTTCAGTGCAGATCCATATCTAAGATGTCAACATAGTCACTGGATGAAGAGAGGGAGAATGAGAAGATGTGGAGTTGGAATTACTCCACAGGGCAATCAACTGAGGATCTAACTCCACTGGAAACAATGAGGTCATTGTGGACGTCTACCTGCATAGGCTCCAAGAGTTTTGTCACTGAACTCCCCAGGAGCTGAATTAAGCGCAGGGTGAACACACAGGGCCATGGAGAAGTTAGAAGAGAAGCAGAGGACTCAGCATCCCAGCTGTTCTTGCAATTAGGTCACAAATACTTTACTGCCCGAGAGACTGAAACTCAAGCGTAACACACGGAGCTGTGTCCTACCTGTGTATAAGCTCAGACAGAGAAACAAAACTGTCTGAAGGATTCAGGCATCTAGGGCTAACGTTTATACATACTGGTTAGCAAGCTCTTGGCAGACATGAAGAAGAAAAATGCATTTATCCTTAAAAGAAAAAAATGGAGCGTTAGGCGCTGTCAGCATGCTTTCGAGGAACTGTCCTTAATGTTCACGGGCTGAACGAGTCCAGCACTTTGGCTTCCAGAAACAGCTCAGCTCTGGAAACCCACAGCCAAAACCACGGGGTTCTGACACCGTAGCTGTTACATAAAGACCCTATTCCTATAGCACTATAAATGCAAATGATTGTGAAAGGATACTCAGCGAGGTTCAGTAATAATTCAAATCACAAATCCTTTTGCCATGCAACTCGTATAATATGATATTTTTTATGGAAGCCCTTCTCCCCCTCCAGAAGGCATTAAATTGTTATTCATATTTCAGATTAAAAAATTCAGGAAGAGTATTAAAAGACAGACAGTGATAGCAAGATGGATTCAAGGCTTGTGTATATGCCTCACGCCTTCTATAGCAAGTGCTCCTGCTCTAGAAATATAAAAAGAAAGTCAACTGAACAGCATGAAAATGGATGTAAAGATGGGATTAAAAAGATCAGTCTCCAAAAGTACAATAGCATTTTTAAGGGAAGGGTGTGTAATTTGAACAAACACATCTGAAGGCAAGAATTAGCACCATATGCATAATCACATAAATCAAGATAAATAAGGTTGGTGGAATTACACATGCTTGTTTGCTCTGAAGAACAGTAAAGTACATAAACACGGATGTCTCAGGCGCAGCACGAATTGCTGTACTGAGTGGCAGCATTGGCAGGCTGCTAGGGTTTTTTAAATGCTTTACTAAAGAAAATAATCATGGTACAAGAATTAGTGCTACTGAAACTCCAGCTACGGAGCTCCACTGATAGCCGTCAACTTACGCAGGTGCAAGGGGAGACATATTACTCTTAAACAGCTCATTCATTTTAAGTCTCAGTTCATTTGCTACTGCAAATATGAAAGCAGTACACTGGAGAGAAAAGCTCTGTTAATATGTGTATCCCCGCTCACCAACAAGCAGAATTCTTTTAAAAGCTTATTCATATGGTTGGAAAGGCGGGGAAGTTTTATTTTGAATCCTTCAGTAGTATAAAGTAATGTGTTAGGATTTGGGTTTGGGTTTGTTGTTTTGTTTGGGGTTTTTTTTTGGTGTAGGGTTTTTTTTTAGGGTTTTTTTTAATGTGCTGGTTCATTTATTCCTCAAAGAAGTGTATTTTTATGCAGCTCTTGATCCTGAATTTGATCTAATGAACCCGGAAGAATTAGAGAAACCCAAAGTGAGATCAGACACTAATATCAAAACACAGAGTCCAGCAAATTCAGACGGAAGCTGACAGGCTCAGAAATGCTGCTGTGCCACTGAGAAGGAGCTGAGCCTCTCAAACAAAAGTGTGCCAGGGCTCTGAGCTGTCATTGAAGGCATCATGGTGCCACAGGAGCAGGTCTGCAGAAAAGCAGTTGGCCATCATTCCAACCTAGGTGTCTGAGAGACTTTGCTTTGGACCACCTCTGTGAACTTCACATCCGCCAGCGCTGGGGTGTAACCACAATTAGCAGCTGGAGTGTGTTCGGTCTCCTGGATCCCATCCTCCAGCTTAGCTTCTGCCAACAGAAATCCAGTTGGCATCCTTGGAACTGCTCCATGCAATCAGCTGAAACACAGTAGGTGAGGGCAACCAGATTGGCTTCCAAAACATGCTCCAGACCAGAACTAAGATGCCAGTGTAGCCACACTTGGAGGGAAGTCCAGGTACATACTGTTCAAGTCAGTGGTCTTCAAGGGAAATGGATGAAGTTCAAACAGTCACGGTCCTGGGAAACCTGAAGTGAGGATTGGTCCGTGGGTACACAGAACGGCAAAACAGAAAACAAACTTTGTAAGCTGTTTTGGTTTGAAGTTCCAGATTAATTTCTTTCACTTGGAAGTAATGGATAGTGGAGAATTGGAAAGATCAAGACTGTCTAGGTGGGAACAGTATTATAATGTTTCTTCCATGTGGCTAATGAGAAAAGACATGAAAAGATGTGTAAAGCGTAAGAGTTAAGGGCAAAACACCAATGACATTGATAAATCTGAACTGATTTGGCTTTGGTTCGGTCTCCTCCATCCGTCACAGAATGGCTGCTATTCAGCATGATAGTATTTTCTGCTTTTCTGTAAGTGCAACACCATTAACTCAGAAGTTATTTTACTATTCTAGAAAAGTACTGTTTCATACTCTTTAACTAAATCACCGGGACTTTTTAAGGCTACAGTTGCTTCTTCAGGAGGAACTGCCTATAGCATTATTAAATGCTTTCTTGCACCCTTATGTCCTTGATAAGAATTGAGATATTGCTCCTGTGAAGCTAAACCATGAAACTGAGCTTTTACCACCTCTAGCATTGTTCAGCAGTCAGCTGCTTCAGGCAGTGGTGCAAGAGCCTCCTTGCAGCGCTCCAGACGAGGGTCGGAGGAGGCTGGGGTTGGAGCTCCCTCGGTCTCTCGCTTCCCCTACGATTGTCAGAAATAAAGAGGAAAAAAGGAA
Source organism: Chionis minor (assembly GCA_013398295.1). NCBI lineage: Eukaryota > Metazoa > Chordata > Aves > Charadriiformes > Chionidae > Chionis > Chionis minor. The sequence goes on from VZSF01001227.1 coordinate 91,194, forward strand.
AGAAAAGACACAGGAGCGCAGAGATAAGAGGCAGAGCTCAGCTTTACTTTGATCTCCTCCTCTGTTGCAGGCGGAGGAGATCAAAGAAAAGAGGCATAACAGAAAGCATGTGAGAGGGGCATGCCTGTAAGAGGTTGTCACACGGAGTGCCTTGGCTCTGCATTTTGGGACTATGGCTGCCTGATGAACTCCGCATCTTCTCAAGTGAGAGCTACAGCCGCCTGGCTGGAGGGCAGGACTTCTCTTTGCTCAGAGGGCACACGGCGTTGCAGCAGCCTCTCCTCCGGCCAACCTTCCAGCTCACCGGCGCACACCAAGGGTGAACATGACCTTTGCTGCAAGACTGCAGTGGAATTAGTCTCAATTTACACGAGCGTAATTCAGTCCAGGCCCACACTTGGAAGGCCTTGCTGGAATAGAAATATCCATTAGACTGGAAAAGCGACTTGCAGCAACAAAACTCCGCTGTTGATACTATAACTTTTCTCAGGCTTGCCAAACAAAGTAGGGTGGAAACGTCAATAGGGTATTTTTGCCAGTTTACCTGCAACGACATTGAAAGCTTTTGCTTATGCCAGTCACAGATCACACCTCATTCTACCCTTGAACGACACAATTATGCCAGAAAAGTCTGCTGTGCAGGCTTAAGAGGGAAAATGTGGTTCCATTTTATCACATTGGAGTTTTCTCATTAAACTTATTTGGACTGGGATTAGGCTATTAGAGAAAATTTAACCCCAAATGATTGGAATGGAGAGAAAACCAAATTAAAATATTCTCATATGTTACAAAGGAAACAGCCCCCAAAGAAATTATAGAAAATATAAAAATGTATAGATTTATATGGGAGAAAGAGGTAAAATCATAGAATAATTCAATAAGCTATCCTAGTCAAAATAGTACAACCTGAAACGAACAAACAAAAAAAGAAACAAAAGAAATAATAATAAAAAATATTTGAAGTACTTCCTGTACTCAGATAATGCTTCTTTTATTGCTAGGAACAGCACTATTCATATTTAATAATCCACAAGTTAGAGTCAATAGACTTGTTTTCAGGTAGTACAACTTAGATTTTAACAAGACACTGCTACTACAAACAAATAAGATTCAAGGTGAAAATGATGTTATTGTACCTGAATTAAATGTATATGTGGGGTTATATTAAATATATAAGCAATCAGTATGGGCTTTGCATTCTTTGCTTTCAAGAATTTGTATGACTTCAGAATCCTTGATTATTCAGTATTTTCTGATATTAACTTGATTAGCTACTTTTAACTCTTTTTTTTCCCCTCAAACTTTCATTTGACTTGGATTTTATACACTTTTATAGATGCTGAGCAGTCTTTAGCACCAGTGATACATTGGTGACAGAATGGAGATGAAAAATTAAGCCAGTTCTGTAGACATAGACCACCGGCACTCAGGGTGGCTGAGAGGTCTGGGAGCAGTCAGGAGGTCCCAGGGGATGGATCCATCAGGTGTTTATTGTTTTACTAGTACGTCCTCCTTCCTCATCATCTGGAGCCTTCACTCCTTCTCCCCTCTGCCTTTCTTCCATACCTCTGTGTTTTCTTTTCATAACTTCTCTTTAACTTCCTTCCCTTTCTTTGCTCCTTCCTAACTCTTTATCCTTTCTTTTTTTCTAACCTGTTCTTATCTCACACCTTCTTGTGGCTTCTCCATAACTGCTCCCATCTCCTCACACTATGGTAACCCTCTCTTAGCTCCACTCTCTTCCAGCCTTCCCAAATTGGGATTTGGACTATTTCTAATTCAACAATCCTGTCTTCTCACCAATGTGTGGAACTATTCATTACACCCTTGCATCAATTCCTAAATTATTTTTGTTAGCGTTCTTCGGTTACCCAGCTTAGATTGGACCAGCCAGTGCTGGTAAAGAATGTTAGATTTACCCTCAAAGGCAGGAAAGGAAGGACCTCTGCACATCCAGCACTCCTACCCTTCTGTAACAGAATCACACTTTACTCCTACCTTTTATCTTTATCCTACCCCTTGCCATTACTCCTGTTTTCCTGTCATCATGTTAAAGCAACACGGATTCAACATTTCTCCTCTCCCATCCAGCATATCAATACATTGATAGGCATCAGCTTATATTGCCTCTATCCAACAAATGTAACACAAAACGAGTTGGCTTATGCCCAGCTTGCAGAATTGCTGCACGCTCGCAGCTTGGGCTTGATGTCAGGGTGGTGCGCAAGACTGGAGTGGAGCAACAAAGAATGGCCGGTAGGAGGGTCAGGCACAGGATTCACCTCTCCTGGGCCCTACTGTCACCGTCAAAGCACAACAGCAGCAAAAGTCAGCAACTTCATTCACGTTCCAGCCCTGCATCTGGCAATAATCTATTGTTTGGGAACTGGTTGTTAGGGCTACTACTATCATCTTCTGTGTTGCCAATGCTGGTTTCTTGTGTTTGGCCATCAGACCTATGACACACACATGCTGGACTCCCAGGTATCGTGTGCTGCTCTTGGGCTTCAGGGTGCTTAACATTTTGACAAATCAGTCCCTTAAGATAATGAATTGGAAGTGCAGCTGAAGCATCTTCTGGCTGGACAAGTTAATCCTTACTACCATAGAAATGAAAAATACTGTTAACTGAGATAACATATTGGTCAAAAAGAAAAAAAAAACAACCCAGACCTGGAAAGAAATAAATCCAAGCAGCAGAAGTCTTGTGTATTATGGAGCTGTTTAGACACTGTGTTGATTTTTCAGAGTATAAACTAGCATCCCTTTTGGCTTTGAAATGTTTTAAGTAGCTTTTTATATGACAGTACCATGAGATATTCATTTGTCTGCAGCAGGCTGAAGGAAGGAATGACTGGATCTCCCAGACAGGAAGATATAAACAGACCTTGAAGAGGTCAGATGAATTCATGTTTCATAACAGCCTGAAGGGAGCCGTTGCAGAGAGGTTAAAGCTGGTTAAGCATTTTTCCCTGTGGATCCAGAAACAGAAGTTTAAGCTTCACTCCAGACTCATGTCAAAGGTTTCCCTAATCAACCCAGATGTAAATGGCCATTTAGTACTTCAGAGCAGGAAGCCAGAGGCAGGTGGACAGAGTGCTAGATAAATTTCTGCTTGTACGTTACTTTCTACAGAAAGCTGACTTACCAGTTTGATAGGTTTGTGTTGATATTTGGGCCTTAACTGAAAAGAGAAAACCAACTCTGAAGCATCACTGTCACTGGTCAGACCTCCATGGGATTGCACAAGGATGCCTTAGCAACATAAAGGACACGTGATGCTTTAGAGTCTAATCGATATCTCTCATGGCTAGGGATTGTTCCCCTGGTGCATATTTTAATCAGTCCAGTTTGGTGAGTGATGAAATAACGTATTTTTGTAGAATTTATTGTAGGTTGGAAGAGAAAGGACGGTCAACAGTCAGACTGCCAATACTTGTAACAAATCAAATCCACATTTTGGCTTAACATTTTAAAATATTTACGAATACTAGTTTTCCGCCTCTTAACTCTAGAAGAGGTTTCTAAAGAGCAAGAGAAAACTAAATTATCTTACAATACCAGCAGACAATTGTAACAAATCTTGTCTTGCATAAATACACTCTTTCTGTTTGGCTTCCCGGGAGTACTTCAGAGTTTTTCCAACATAAAGGTTTTATCCATGAAGCAGAAAATACAGACTATTTTGTGGTGGGAAACATGCTAAAGGCAAGCAGCTGTGGCAATTTGAGACCATTTTCAAACACAGTCGTCTTGCTGCTGTATGTGCAGCTCAACACATTTGACAATTTAAAGTTCCCTGCTCAACTGCCTGTGCAATTTGTTTCCTTCACAGCAGCAGCACGATGTACTGGAAACCACCTATTGCACAGTATCCAAAACAAAGCGATACCAAAGACTCAGGCTGGGAGAAGAAATGAATTCCTTCTCATGCAAATACCTCCTGAAAGTCATAGGTCGTCTAACCAAGCCTACTAATTATTACCACCCCTTGATTTTTCACTTTGATATTGCATGTGCAGTTCAAACTACTGCCAAGTTCAGTAGCCGCACAGTGGCTGATAAACTTGTAAATGTGTGCACCAAATTTGGGAAAAAAATTAGATAGTTTCACTGATACTTTCCCTGCATCTGCAGTCCTTATGTTTGTGTTAAAACTGGACTTCAGGCTAAAAGATGAGCATGAAAGGAAATAATTATAAATTATCTGCATAAAATCTGCAACAAATTACCTATAAAACTATAACTATCTAAACAGGATGACATTTACTTTATAGGTTCATGACTTCCTTTCTTTAAAGTTAGCTAAGAAGAGAGTGAAGTAATTACAGTTCGCTTTTGATTGATTAAACATGACATATATGCTAATATGAAAGTAACTTCTGTCCTTTGTTACCCAAGCTTCTGGTTTAAAGCAATTTTGAAGATAACAGATATAATCTCATCAGTGCTGCCATTTCTAACGTATATGCCAAGAATGTAATTCCTCTGCCTTTTTTCTCCAACAGAGAAAGCATATTTTATCCTTCATGTTTTAAATTTTGGATACAGAAGTCAGATGATATTACAGCCATAAATCGTCTGTTTCTTTGCCATTATATGTCAGGAAAGGTCTCTGCCACCAGTGGAATAAATAGTTCTGCCTTTTCACAAAGGTTGTCCCACTGATTTGAGGGAGATTATTTGACTGAATAAGGTTGATGGGATATAGACCAGTAGGGAAAAAAGAAACACCTGCTAAATTTCACTCGAAAGTACTACACACTGCAAAACAGTGCCCGTCAAATTCACCTTTACTTAGGTCTGGCTCCAGTATCAGGAGACTCTCACTGCAACCGAGGCTTATGGAACTCAACCTCCACAGTTTTTCCCCTCCTTAAAGTTTTTCTCTAAATCTAAAGTTTTAGTCACCCTCTAATTCCTTGCCTTGATGCCTTTAGGCATTCGAAGTGGTTTCACTTTAATATCTGCATAACGCTTGTGTTTATAGAGTGTGGATGTGTCCCCTCTTTGCCACCTCTCCTGTAATCGATACAGATTCAATTCCCCAAATTCTCTGAGACTGTCCATACAGGACAGACCCTCAGCTCTCACATCGTCTGCTTGTATCCCTTCTTTTTATTCTCTAGCTCCATCCTGCCTTTTCTGTACTTGTTGAGATGAAAACAGAGCATGACATTCTAGCTGCGGTCACACTAATGATGAACAAAAATGAACTTCAAACTCAAGAGCCATCCCAAAAATACCTTCACCAAATAGATGTAATTTTTTTTTCCCCCCCAACACTGCATCATATTACATACTTAAATTAAACCCAATGGACCAAATTCCTCCCTGGATTAAGTTTAGTAATGTCTGTGGAGTCCAGTGAGAGAGAATTTGGACAAACAGCTATTAACATTTCCAGTTGCCTCCCTGAAGCAATGCTCTTTTACTGAATATTAATATTTCCCTGCAGCTTATTAACTGCATGTAGAAATTTGGGAGGAGTGCAATCCCAGTATTCAGTTTCCCTAATTCTCCAAACAAACAAACACCTCTTGGGTAAAGGTCTGTTCCTTTTCTCTCCTACCCTCACATTTTCCCCTACCACAAAGATGTCTGGCATTCAGGTTAATGCTGAAGCTGCAGCAGATCACTGCTAACATGCAGGGAAAATGGATTCTCAAATAATATTGGTTTTGGAGATGATGGCCCTCAAGGAAAAGTACAAGATGTCAGAGATTATTTTCTGTCTTGGATCACATATAAGCTGTAACATAGGCAAAAAGGGCCCGTCCTGGGGATGGGGAAAAGGGCTGTGGTCCTCCCACCTGGATGTGGGGGCAAAGCGGGTCCTGTCAGAGGGCAGCAACTCGGCTTTGCTACCAGAGAAACTGTAATGTGCAACTGCTCTCTCAGGTACTCCAACAATTAAATCTCTTTGAGTTTTTATGATGTTTAGAAAGCTAAACAGAGACTAGACTCGAACACAGCCCTACATCAGAGACTTCATACATGGTGTTATGGAGGTAGCGGAGCAGCTTGCAGTATTTTCACCTAAAGGCAAGAACAGGGTACACAGGGGCTCTCTTTTTGGTTCCTTCCCTCTGTATTTCTGCTTTTCTTGGCTAGCTCTAATAGCATTGCCATGGTTTTGTGCTTGGTGTGTTATACCTGAGAGGTGTAACAAAGACACAGCCTAATTTCCTTGCTTGGAGAATTGCAAACTACTGAAAAAGTCTTCCAAGGCATAAAAGCCTGTGGCTCAAAGTAGAGTCTTGCTACTTGAAAAGGAGAGAAGAAGTTGATTACAAAGTTATAGAAACAGAGATTATGTTAGAGAGAGAAAAAAATAAAAAAAGGTGTTTCAGCTTCTGTATTTTCCCCATTATTTCCTAAGGTACAAACACAAATCACTTAAATTAGTATTACCCAAACTGCACTATTCACAGGGCACTGCCTTAGGTCAATAGAGAGATTTGTCAACAAAGGAGAAAGCTTTCACAAATAAGAAGAAAATTTTAGATTTCTCTTTGTAGATGATCTCCTTTATATAATCTTTAATATCTGTAACACTTGTAAAAGGCACGATAGTATTAGTGCCACAGAAATACAGTGCCAGGTCCTTGACTTTTGTACAGTATTGTATCACCTCAGTTTTTTCTTGGCACAGTGCTAATTTACACTAGTTAAAGATCCAGACCAGAACAGTTTTCAGGAGGAGATGACTGATTCATGAAGTCTAAGTGACTGAATACAGAAGTAATTCATTAGCTCCATGCTATATATGAAACCTTGACCAGAGATGACTGCAAAGTACAGCATATGTAGGCTTAAAGAAAAAAAGTAGAAGACAGAATAAAATTTAGGAAAGCCCATAGTTAATTTACCTTGTGTTTAAATTAGATTTGCAATTTAATATATTTTAAGTAACTTTGTGACTTTAAGTAACACAAGAGGAAGAAGCGGAACAGCAATATTCTAGCACTGATCATGTATCTTGGCTTTCTGGAAGAAATGTATTTTATTGTAGAAATTTTTATTTTCTGGAAGAAATGTACAAAGTCTACTTTTCTTTTATATTGTCCGGCTAAACCATCTCTGTCTAGTATGCTTGTTTTCAGTTAAGCTTATCTCTGATGCAGAAAACCTAGCTGTTTTCTATGTTTCTATTTTGGGTTTTGCTGTAGCTCCTTTTGACTATTAGTAGCCTGGAGAAAGTCCTGCTAGAAGATAAAATGCATAAAAGCCATGATATGCCCCAGATGAGTTTATGTTGGTTCCAATCTGGGAATATCTGAATGGTACAAATCTCTGTTTCCTCAGTTTACATTTAAATTAATATTGTTGCTTTGAATCCAAGGTCTTATTTACTACATAATTTCATGAAGCAATAGTACATAAAACAATCTTCTCCAGGCTTTTGGAAATCATTGGTGAATTTATTGAACAGGTTGCCTAGCTCTTCCGTTCCCCATCCAGATCTGCATTGGTGAAACACTGCTTAACCCATTTCCAAATTGCCCATTAGGAGCACCCACAAAAGAAGTTAAGAAGTAACCCACTGTGTAGTTCCTACAGACTGCGTGTAGATGAGCTGCTAGTGCCTGATCTTTGAAATAATTTTGCCTCTTTTTCTTTGGCCACTTCTCAATAGTGTCTTTTCAGAACACTGTCAAAGGTGTTTTAAATTATTCTTTCTTTCTTTCTTTGTGAGCAACGTGCCTGAAAAGCTCTAATAGATTAGGGAGGCATGTTTTTCTTTGCAAGGTAGACACTGTCTTTATTCTATTATGATTCTCATTTATTTATTTTTGTTTCACAATGCCCTTGATATTAAGAAAAGAAATTGGTGTTCAATTCCCAGGATCATCTGTAGCTCTCTTATTAAAGATCTGGCGATCAGGCACAGTAGTTGATTTTAATGAGTCTGAATTTTAGGGTTTTTAGCAGTTCAACCATTTCATTCTTAAGCTCCTTTGGAACTCCTGGAAATATACTCTCCTATTTTCATAACTGGTAGTTCTCTAATTTTTTCCTTCTGTTCCAGTATGTCCTCTGTTGATATTGCAGCCTCTGACAGTATCTCATCCTTATTTCCAGAAAAGAGAAGATATGTCACCCAGCATCCTCTGTGGCGAAGACAAAGGCAAAGAAATAATTTAATTTCTCTGCAATGTCTGTATATTCCTTAATTGCTCCCATTAATCCCTGGAACTCCAACAGACACACACATTTTTTCAACGGCTTTCTGGGCAATCTATCAAATCACACTAAAATATCGCTTTAGGTAAGATACACATTATGATTTGACATATGTTTTCACATTTTTCTTAGGTAACTCACTGCAATCTAGGTAAATCATTTTGCATAGACAGTCTATATGTGATATTTAACTTGGTCGGAAAGCAGCGCAGGCCCAATTGTCTCTTGTCACAAATGCTTCTAGACGTTCCTGCTATCAGTAATGCCACTGTGTGACTTCAAAGCTTTTAATGGACATGGATAGACATTATTACTCCCAATTTTATAGACAGGAAAATGAGCGATACACAGAAGATCCTGGTTTGGGAGAGAAGATTCCCAGAGATCCTTGTCCTGTTGATACCACCAGTAAAGCTCTCACCGCCTTCACTAGACCTGTGGTTTCATCTGATCTCCTAGCCTTCAGGCCCAGCCACAGTTTCTTAGATCGTTAGCATAATCTGACAACACAGCCATGTACTTCTGAAAGATAACTCTTTTGGCAAAATGAAAACAAGTTACATTGTTTCTTAATAAGTGGTAAAATATTTTTTCCCCTAGACAATTATGAAGGATTTGTAGACAGCATGGGAAAAATGGAAAAGAAAGACTATGCTCTAACTGTGGAGTCATAAATTACATGAAGTACATTTCATTATAAAGCACTACATTTTTTTCTAACCCTTTATGAATTCTCTCTATTTACCCTGGGGGGTTGTAATGTAAACTGACATCTTATTCTCTTTTTGAAAAAATCACTACTAGTCTCTTAGAACGTTTTGCCTAGGAATACAAACAAGCAAATAAAGGCAGCGCAACGTAGAAGGGAAAGAAGACTCTTTTTTTTTTAAGAAAAGGAAAACTATAACATCTGTATGGCAGTGACTGAAAAAGTTCAAGCATCATATGTACAGAAGTAATGATTACAGTCCACCTATCTATTTAGATCTATGAAAAGGGGTATCTAGATGTTATTGTTGATACATGATTCCCTTAAAGAATGAGGAATATGCTAGAAGTATTAACTACATGGTATTCATATATGATGTGTATTATTATTATGATTTACATTGCCTGACAAAGAAATAACACTTTCATTTTTCTTAGCTCAAATCATTGCAAAGAATTTTCATCTTTTCTTCTTGTTTGAATCAGTTAAACAGCTCAAAGGCAAGTTTTCTTCACTCCTAGTTTTGAATAACACAGAAGACTGGCTTTGTACCCTTGGGCTACTTGGATTTAATATCAAATTCTTACCTTGCACAAGGTCAGAAAAAAAAAAAAAGCTTATGAAATTGGACTCATATGAAGAATGAGTTTCTATCTTTTAATACTACCAAACAATCTGCAAATTATTTAAATTAAGACAACCAGCACTCCAACATCTGCAAGCAAAATGCTTAAATGCCAAATGCAACTTTACTGGCATAAGAAAATAATAAGTGGAGTTCAATTTGTGTCAGCATAGCTCAGGAAAATAAGATATCATGTCTTGCTGTCTGCTTGATGTCAGCTTCTCAGATTCAAACCCTAATGCCTCATCTTAGGCTGTCCTTACTGGAGGCTGCCAAATAGCAAGGTTCAGCCAGAGTTCATGCAGCTACTACAAAATAGCTTTTTTTTTTTCCTTCTCCTTTTTCAATCATTATGAACCTTCTGCTTTATATTGTACACACTTGATTATATCTATCCTTGAAATGTATACAACTCTATTAGCCTCTTCTCCTATTCTTTTAACGTACTGTAAATTCCTTTCTGTGCTTAGTTTGTTTTATAGCTTACAGAATTAGGATTTTAAACTTTCACTGTGCAGAGGAGATCAAGTTGTGTGATTCGTTACAAGAAGAAAACAAAGGAAGGGGAATTTATATTAGTACAAGAAAGAAACAAGAGTGTGAATACTTTTCCCACTTTGTACACTCCTGCCACTTTTCTACTGAAATATTAGTCACCATCATAACCAGGTCCCAAAATAGCTGGAAGCTGGTTAGTCCTAGAAAGGGAAGATTAGCACCTCCCTAAAATGACCGTTCTTGTTCATCCTGAGAAGCCTAAAACCTCATCTCTCATTGATAATGATATTTCAACTGAGACGTCATGCTGGCTCAAAATGAGCAATTTCAATTGTTTCATTTTCTTAAATTGTTTTAAATTGGCTGCATATGAAATTACTACAAATGGAAGTTGGGGGACAAAGCCTGTGGTAATCTGCTTCCAGCAAGAAAAAAATAACATGTGTGGGCTGGAGCATTAGAGTCATGATATACTAAAACATATATTTTGAAGATAACATGAACCTTCTGTAAAACAGTGATTGAAATTTTCTGAACGCTTCGATTGTAATAAATATGCACATGCAGAAACACATACAGAGCGTAAGAAATTTCAGTTCATCACAGTGCTGCAAACTGTAGAGTTTCATTAATTTAGAATTAACTGATGAGAATATAAGAAAAGCTACTGCCTTCATATTTTCTGAAATATGATGAAGATTAAAAAATTGTTTGGGTTAGTTAGATTTTCTTCCATTTCTGACTTTCTGTCCTACTTTAAGGGAAATGAGTTTCTTCACTTAGGCTCATTCGTTGTGAACTTATCTGGTATGAATTACTGAAACAGATTTGCAATATTCAATGTCTGAACAGATGAAACACTTTAATACCTTAGATGGCTCGTTTCTGGAATCAGCCAGAGTGGCATATTCCCCAAACTTTAAAATATTTTTTCCAAAATTCAAAGGCGATCAAGATTAGAATTCCCAAATGTATATTCTGGATCCCCTCCAAAAACATTCAGTCATTATTGGATATTGTCTTGATTAAAATTCCTGTTGGTTTGTTCTATGGTTAAAGAGTAATCTTGTATCTTAGCTTTTGGAATGTATTCCTATCATGTGACATTTATGAAGTCTGAATTAATATAAAGAGATCTCTCTCACTACCCAGCATGGGAAAAGGTTTAAAATGTTCAGATTTCAGCAAAAGCGGTTCACAGAATTTATTTTGCACTAACATTACCACTCAGCTACTTCAAAATTTCCTTCAGGAATAGTGAAAGCTTTATTTCTAAAGATTGGCTACAAAGCTTTTCAAAAGAGTATAACTGAGAATAATACGTGTACTAGCCAGTAATTAAAAGAAAACAAGATTTATTTTTCTCTCTTGTAGCTATCCTTTCCACAGAACCTTCATTTTATAAAGAAGCTACAGCCATTCCTGACTTAACTGTACCGCTTTGCTTAGTGTTTTAAAACTTCAAAAACTAACCCAGAAATGCTCCCATTCTCAGAACTTCTTTCTCATGGACTCTGGGACTCCAAATCTAAAGAGCTAAATCTGAGCAAGATGTGATTTTATCACTCTGTAAAGCCATGTGAGAGCACACTTCCAGTTTCCAATCGCCACAGGACAAAAAGCAGGAGAGTTTTCCCCATGGCTACTAGATCGTGTGGCCGAGTCCCAGCCCTTCGAGAAGTGGGAACAGACTTGTGCGTTGGCCACTTACAGGAGGAAAGGGCAGATCAGAGATCCTGCTCTGTCATTCTCACATCTAAAACTATGCTTTTAACTATTGAAGTGCTATTTATCTGTTTTAAGGTGTTTCTCTTTCATCTCTGATATGTACTTCTTTAACTAACTGAGGAGGAATCTTGAACCTGAGCCTCTGATATTTCATAAAGTACTGCAGAAAGATTTGGTTTTCAGGTCTCCTAGAAATACTAGAGCTAGAAATTTAATTTTGGTCCCATGAAGCTGTCCATGCAAAAGTTTCATCAACATTCACAACCACAAGGTAGCAATCAGTTTTTCAAAAAATCAGTATTTTCCTCCCCAGTATTTTTTCCTCCTTAACTAAGTTAAAAGTTTTTAACTTAGAATTCTCCAACCAGATCTCCAGGTCAAAATTACATCCACTTTAGACTTGTTTCCATTCAGAAATTTGAAAAAAAAAATAATTGTAGGACAGAAAAGGGGAAAAAGAAACATTTTCCAGTGCCCCTGAGGGACAGTTTTAAGTATCTAGACAGCCTGAAGTAATTGACTTGTGTGACAAGTTACCTAAAAACTGCAAGAGTCATATTAGAGTGAATTAGAATTAGACTCAGAACCTGTCTATAGAAAATCTGACCTTATTCATGACATGGAAAATACTCTGCTTTCTGAGCACAAGTTCTCATGCTGCATAATCTTTTCTACAGAAGGAAATAAAACAAAGCCACTGTATTCTTTCACAATGTTTACCATTGCCCAAATTTTCAGGAATCCATCTTTTGTCCACAATGTCGTGTCTACAGCTGTTAGTCCTGTGAGTGGTAGGTAGGTGCTTTCTTGAGATGAGTACAATATGGAAAGCTAGTTTTGAAATTTGGGATCTATGCAGCACTTTTTCTTTGCAGAAACAGCTCCATGGCAAGATGCAGAACATGATGAAATCCCAAGCCGAGTAAAGTACCCTTACTGTGTTTCAGCTGTCCTTCAATTTAACGTGCATCCATTTGTCACTCTAAAAAATGACTTGTATATGACAGAAAACCTGAAAGACAGCAAGTATGTCAATTTCTGTGTTCTATAATCTTCTCCTCCTCCCCCTTTTAGGTATGTTTTGAGATTGTCTGTTGACTTTTTGCAGTCTGTCTGCCTATTTATCTAATTACAGTGCTTTATTTTTGCCCAGGATGTCATGGAAGGCATACTGCCCCAGAGGACTTTTCCCGTTTCTAAAATGTCTCGTTGTCAAGGTGAGAGCTCTCCTAGTTTGAGCAGATAGGACTTTCATTTGAGAGGGACAAGGGCTGGGTGAAAGAGACAGAATTCCTTCATCAGCTTTGAAATAATCTTAGAGGCAAGACACTGGGCTACGATGGACCCATTATAGGTATTTATCTACACATTTTTAATTTATGGGGATTTCAGGTATATTTCATGATTTGTTGACTTATCCAGATCATGGTGTGATGAGAAATCATTCCTAAAGGCTTCTGTATTTTAGAGTGAGATTAACCATGTCTCCTTCAGTCTGTGTAGAACTGAGAAACATACAGTAGCAGTGCCCTGTCTGTTTTTTAACAGAGTATATGCTTGGCCAGTAGGATCTACATCAAGACCTAATTCCATGCTGGGGTAGCTAAGGAAGAGATATGTTTTTTTCTAAATGTTGGAATTGTAACAATGGAGGGTATTTGGCAGTTTATAAATTATGCTAATAATTTAGAAGTCTACCTTTCATCACCTATGTTCCAAGCTGTTGACTTGGATTACTTGTTTGAGTCATGGTTACTCACGCAGGTTAGTTTTATTGAATCCAGTAATAATATTACTATAAGTAAGATTTTCACCAGGCTTTTTTTTTTTTTTTTGCCTATTATTCTTGGTAGTTTGGAGGTATTTTTAACATATTTTGGACCTACCTTTTTATGTACAACTAATTATTGTTCTTTTTACTGCTAAGTACTTTGTGGTCCCTGGGTGACATAGCCTTGCAAGACTAAAAGATTTTTAGTGTGCTAGTGAATGGATAACAAGCGACTGTGAGAGTTCGTTTCACTTTTTGTTGTGTTGTTGTTTTTTTCCCTTAACACTTACCACGTCTTTAATAGCATTGTTTTGATCTTGTTGTTACGCTGTTGAGAGTATTCACACAGAATGTGCAATTAGTTAAGCAGTTAAGTTTTTGTTTTAAGTATTACTGCCTTCAGGCCTCCGTATAGATTAAATGTATGTTCTGATTCCAACTATAGTGAAGAAGCAGCTGGTGCACTGGTACGGAGAAAGTGGAGACATGACTCATTAAGTTAGGAGTGCGCTGAATTAGGATCTAAGTCCTGGGTGTTCCTTTAATGGTATGCAGACGCGGGCGGTAGCGATGAAGTGCGTTAAAGCCTGGTCACTGTCTCCTGTACGGCAGTCAATACTCGAGTTGCTGCCTGCTGAGAAGAAGAGATATATAACGTAGCCGTGATGGACCACAAAACGCAAGGGAAGTTTCGAGACCTGTAGCTGGAGCAGGCTCTAATCTCAACAGAGATTGGGTTTTCAATTCAATAGAACGTTTGGCTTTTGAGTTTTCATTGTAAATTCAGTTATGAGAGTTCGGTTCCCTACTCCTTTTCTTATCCCTGGTGGCACAAAGAATGCGTGTGCACCTACAACCGCAGTAAAATAGCGCAGGCACACAGGAACACGCGAGTGACTGCGCTGCGTCAAACTGTGTGAACAAACTTCCAGCATCTGGTTTTAACTGAGGCAAGGAGTTCCCACAGCTTCCTTGCGCATTTTATGAAGAACTACTTCCTTCTGTTTGTTTTGAAGCTGCTACTTGCTGGCTTCCTAAGGTGCCTTGGAGAAGACCGTGTGCAATTGTCTTCTATTTATTCTGCCCAGCTCTCCATGAGTTTACAGACCTCCTCAGTCATGTTGTTTTTCAGATTAACAGTCTTTTCTCTACTCATTCTGTAATTCTGATGGTTATTAATGTCCTCTGAACCTTCTCCTGTTCAAGAATAAGCTTTCATTAAATGAAAGGAGTGGGAATAAGGGTCCAGAGCTACCCAAAATATTTAAGATGTGAGAGCACAGTGGATACCTAGAGGCATAATGATGATGCATGTTTCATTGCCTTTTTCTTTCCTAATAATTCTTAGCATTTGATTTGGTTTTTGGTCCCGGAGCGGTGAGCTGATGTTTTCAGAGAGCTATCTGTCGTTCCTTGGCTCCCGATTGGTAATGATCAGGGAGAGTCCTCTGGTGATTTTGAATAGCCAAGATTATTTTTTCCAAACACACATCACTTCACACTTTTTTACAACCAATGTAATCCACTGTAGCTCACTCAGTCACTCAATACCATAAGTTCCTTATGCATTTATCACCCTTCTCTTTATTGACACAATAGTCAAGAATATTTCTGTTATACCTTCACTATGCACCCCAAAACGAACCTTGTGCTCTGTGTTCTGTGCAGTTCTTCTCCATGGCTTACGTACAAAGGATTTTCTTCACTAAGTAATTCATTCTTGTGGAAAAATATCTTAACACAGTAAAAGTGCCTACTGTAAATGTTGAGTTTCTGTTCTAAATGTACTTCTTGCTTCCCTCTTGTTTACACAGAATAAGTTGGTTCGGTTTGTTTATAAACAGCCAAAATATTGTGGAGCTTGTTAGTTGGGTCCTGTTGACACTACTGTAGCGAATAAAATAAAGCAACAAAATATATTACTCTGGTGACAAAGCAGTAATGCCTTATAAGTACTTTGCCACTAATATTAGGAATTTATTTGTGTAATTTTAGCTGTTGCTACGGCAAAAAGAGTTTTGATCTTTTCTAGAAAAGAAAAGATTAAGCACTCTGTCTACATTCGATTTTCATTTCATCTTCCCCATACATTCTATTTCTTTCTTTGGAAGTCAGCCAGTGACCCAGCTCTGTGTAACTACTTTCTTCCTTCCAGGCCTCCAGAAGTATTTTGGTTGAAAAAGATGTTTATGGTGCTTGTTGCACTGGTCATTCTGTGTTCCTCTTTCCACCCCGTTGTCTGTTTAGGTTGTGAGTGATGGGGTGATTATTGCCTGCTTGTACAGAGCCTGGCACAATGCAGTCCTACTCTTCTGCAGATGTTTAGGTACTGCACTAAAAGATGTGATTATTCATTGCAATAAATAGTAATGCTATTTGCTATAAATGATTTAATGAAAATAATATATATCTCAATTTAAATCATATATGTATCAAATATAAATGATTTAATTAAACCCCCAAATTGTAAAGGCTTTAATGGTTTAATTGTAACCCCAAACTTGAAAAGGCTTACAAGTTTGCAGGTGTTCTGTTTGAGTTCTTCTTGAAGAACAGGGTCAAAATTTAGAGATGAACTTCTAGGATTATCCAACTTGTATTGTGGATGTGGTTTTCAGTCATTTTGTCCAATCCAAAGAGATACACATGAAAACCAGAGGCCTACAAACGTCTTATTGATTTTAAGAAACACAAGCTTGAAAGATTTCTTCCACCGTTCTATTCAGTCCCAGACTGGTAGATCATCATTGTAAATGTACCTCTACCTGGATGTCATGTGCTCTCTCCAAGGGCAGTCTTGCACATGGGTTATTTAAAAAAGAAACCTTAAAAGGCCCAGTACTCTTAAGCAAAACCGTTGCTTTGAAATTTTGAAGAGCTCATGACATTAGACACTGAAAGACAATAGAAATTGGTGCACAAAGATGCTCTTCCCTATCGAGTCTTAAATTTGTAATATGGCATATTCAAAATCGCTGTACAAATTCTCAACTATTTTCCCTATGTTGTCACTTGGTAAGACAAGAGAGAACCAGTTGACTTTCTGTACTTGCATGACTTGAAAGCAATATTGCTGATGATCCCATATTTTATAAGCACTCCGGGTATTTTGAATCTATTCTGCAGACTTAGTCTCTGTACATTTCTGTCGATTTAATTTTTTTAAAAGTTATGTTTTTACTAGCATGCTTCATTTATAAATCTGGCATTTATTACTCTCTGTTCAGCTAAATTGGACTACATTTTCAGTTTTGAATCCTGTGTGATCACTTTAAAAGTGAATTAAAAAGAAAATAATTACTTTTTAAAGCATGCATGTTTGGAATTCCCTTTGGCTTTAGACTATTTTTGAAGTCATATTTCTCACCGCAGACATAGGAAATTATGCATTGCTTTTCAGAAGTATATTCAAGGAATATTATACATGCAGCTTCATTGAACAGTCAGTTTGCCATTTGAATTTTGTGAACAAGAAGGATAAAAACCTGGATTCAGTGCACTTATAAGGCTTAAGAACATGTATGAGGTACGAACAGAGATGTACAATGCTAGATCATACTACACCTGGAAAAAATTTAAAAGTAACATGCTTAAAGATAGAAAACTAAGGGAAAATTTAAATAAAATATGTCAGCTTCTCTATGTATTTAAAATTCCACGTCTATAATAACTGCAAAATATATGGTCAGGAATAAAGAGAAATGAAAAAAAACCCTAAAGTTGTAGATAAACATTTTTTTCTGTGTTACTATCTGGATTTATGAAGTTCTTAAGACAAAGTTTAGTCTTTTAAACACAGTTACCACTGGGTTTAAAATCTTTGCTAAATATCTTGGCTTTTTCAATTATTTCACTGTTCAAGCATTGAAATGCATGGAAAATAAAGAAAAAAGGTGCTGAAGCAGCAGGAATACTAGGAAGACTATTCTGAAAAACGCAGAAGAGACTCTCACATTGTATCCAGTTTGCCCAGACCGCAGGTAGTGAGAAGTGCAGAGAATTCCCATGCAAGGTCTGACATGTTTCTAATTCACTACTCCATCATCACTGCATCCTGCAGTTTCTCTCGCTTGTTGCTAATGGCAGGCAGTTATGGAAGCCTAGGAGCTAGCATTATTGTGTTTTCTCTTCTGGGGATACTTCCATGAGAGAAATGCTCCAGTGCAGAAAGCCCATAAAAAACCCAGCACATTAACCTCCTAAAGGTTAACCTCCCGAAGCGCTGCTGGGTAAATCTCGGCAGCTTACAAGTGATTCTGTCCAGCTGTATGGAGAATCCGTGTTCATCTTTCCCTGAAACACTCAAATAAATGCACCGTCACATCGGTTTTCATCCTCTGGGATGGAGCCAGTTTTCGAGAGAAGTTCAGCAGCTCCTTTCCAGTCCATGTAGGACGATTCCTCCTCTGCTTCCTGATATTGCATCTACCAAATAGTGGGCCACTTTGGGACTCCTAAATATTGGCAACAGACTGCAAAAGTGGGTCCAGGTTGTGTTTTGAGGAACAAAAAATCACGGAGAAAGGTCAGTAAAACACAATGTACAGATCAGTCCTGAATACACATGTTCTGATCTCCTCTTCTCCCTCTGCAAAATCTCCAGCTACTTCAGTTCTGGGAGGTTATTTGGTGAAGATAGAACAGCCTGGATTTAAAAGGCTGCTGTGTTGCAAAACTTGAACCCAGAATTTTTGAAATGCCTGGAGTTTCCTAACATTTTTTTCAAAGAGATCTTAAAGATCATTAAACTTAAAAAAACCCCACAACATTTTGTGTGTGTGTACACTAACATAACACGGACGCAACTGCTGCTGTTGGAAAAGTCAGCATTTCCCAAAGACACTGCACAGTGACCGTAGCTCATTACTGTGCTAAGTGCATTGGGTTAAAGAGTGGAACATCACATTTCTCTGGTTTGACTTAGCAGATGCTATTTTTTTAGCAACGAGTGAACTAGAAATAAGCCTCTCATTGCACAATCGTACTGCAGTATTCGCACAAGTTGGAACGTTTCCTAATTTCTGCCTAATACTAAACAGCAACAATACAGATCAAAGATAATGCATACAAAATTGATATTTACAGTGTCTCCATGCCTACAAAGAAGAGGAAAAGTGATATGACTGTGTATAAACAAGAGTTATGGCATTTTCAAGGATCAACTACCTAAATAGTCAACATGTGCACAGATACAAGTTTAATAGCTGCTTATTAAAAGACGCAGTAAAATATGAGAGTGTGCTGGCAGTAAAGAGATTAAAGGTCTATTAATCTATCTTCAGAAAAAATATTTCATATGCAGCCACTATTACATAGTTGGGCCTAGTACCCATATCCATGTATCATTCTTTTAAAACTGCATTTGTTAGGTTCTAATCATACACCATGTTTACTTCCATTAAAATAGCTGTTCTGTGTAAATGGACAGCAGGATGTAACAGACACCTAGGCCAAACAGTGTTTTGGTACCAAAACGTGGGTGACCGATAATTGAAAAACACATTTACCAGTCTCTGCAAATAAACAGCAAAATATGAACTGACAACTGGGAAGCAGAGACATTCGATACCTTTAATGCATGTCGGCAGGATGCCTGGTCCCAGAAACCCAAATGAAGTGTTTGCTGGTGCTTAAAACAAATACCGTCTCATCATCAATGTATCAAGGTAGAGAAATATTCAGAAAGAAGATAAAAAGAAAGGATTGGAGCTATAATCAGAGCACTAAAATCAATGTCGACGAGGATCAAAGTTGGCTACAGTTCAAATTCATGTTAGGCAGATGTCTATCATTTTGCCTTTCTCTCATTGGTGCTAAACAGCAGAGCAAGAAGGAAAACAGGAAGAAATAATTATGGCAAAATTTCAAGGTGGGTCTTCTCTGGGAGATCAGGTAAAAGAAAAACTATTCACATTATGGCAAACGTTCAAAACCTGTGGAAATGGAGATTGCTGAGAGAAAAACCCACCAGACCAGCTGTGGAAGACTGGCTACGCTGCTTTTGCCTCTATTAAAGCAGAGGCAAAAACACCTTAACAACTGCTTTGCTACCTACTAGTGTGGGATCTACTGCACAGACAGAGGAGTGCAAAAATTTCTATATCTCATCCCAAATCACATTCCACTTCGAGCTAGCAAACCTGTGAAATGATCATCAGATTTGTTCCAACGAGAACAATTCACATTAAGTAAACCAGTTCCTTAATGCTGTTGAGGGACTGCTATTCATAAGGGCATTATGGCAGGAATAGAGTGTTCATATGGAACAAGGATTGTTTGGTTCAGTTTCAGAAATGCCCTGCTAAAAAGTGTTCCCTGAAGATTCCTTAGTAGAACCTACCTTGAACACGCTTATTGTGACCAACCTTACGCTTTGAGACTTCTATATCTTTTTTACATTCACTTTATTGACTACATAAAGAATTGCGTTCCAGGTGCTAAAATTTCTCTCAACAGTTTTAATCCCATAGAGAACATATCTGTTTTTATTGACTTTCCATTCTGGTAGTTTTCTCTTCTAGCCTTAAAATTAAACTCCGCCGTGTCAGCATGTGTTCCTTTGGCAAGAGGTGAACCCAACTGCATTTGGGAGGGAGACCACAGTTCCCAGTCTTAAATGGTGCCTTCACCAAACTATGTGAATGGTGGTAGAGGTACCTGTAGAGACTGGTGAGTTTAAAAAAAACACCTCATGCATGGAAAATAAACATATAGAATTAGTGCCTTAGGTTTGCTAGACCAATCGTTGTGTATTCGTGAAAACTTTGTGTTTTGTGCGATGTTGTCCTGGGCCCTGGTGCAATGATCAGAAGCTTGAGCAGGATTTGGGGGGATAACCACTGCAGGATAGGGACCTATGGATGCAAAAACCTCTTGCGTGGTCATTCTGTCAAACAAAGATTTCAAAGCTTTCAGCATGGAAAACCATGGGGAGACACTAGGCTCCCCCGTGCCAAAGTCTACCAGATTCAGAGCTTCATTGTTTAGTTCAGTTGAATGCTGATCTCTGAATTAATCCAAAATGAGATGGAAAAGTTGATAGGATAAAGTGCTAAAAGTGAAAAAAAAAAAAAAAAAAGAGAGTTGTGTAATTGTGAAATGGATATCTAACTCAAACAATTTGCACTTGACTTACACATGCTTCTGTATTTTCATGCCGCGAGTACCCTGCTCACCACAGGTACTGCCAGCCAGTTTGTGCTGTTGGGAGGACACTCACCAGTGGGCAGCATGGGGATGTGTTCCTACACAAACATGTTCTTGCTGCTCTTTCTTGTCCTTGAAATCAAAAATATCTGCAGCCTATCTTTTTCTGAATGGAGGGAAGGGAAGGAATGAATAAATATTGTTGTTCTCTATAAGTAGAAAGAGGGACCTTGTCTTCCCTTCCTTCCTTTAAATCAGAAATAGATTATTAAACACAAGAAATTACAAGGAAATTAAAACTCAAATGTCTCAGCTGAATTTTAAACCACTTCTCTGCCTCCTACCTGCTTGAATCTCTTGTGTGCTATATAACTTCCAAAGCCTTCTCCTGACAGCTTTGTGTCCTGCAAAGGGCCGGTCCTCTCTCTGACACACCAAGGGCCCCCAGTTCTTGCCGATCTCAGGTTGTCACTCAGCCCTGGCAGGATTTGGCCCTAGGTCTCTGCCCACTCCTCTGCAGTCTCCCATTTCAGAGGGAAATGAAACTTCATACAGTGCTGTGCTAACACTGGTTTGACCCCTTCACACTCCATATACAGTTAATTAAAAGTTTGAAGCAGTTTTGACAGGTATTTTCTTGACTGCATATAATTAAGTTTTAAATTTTTTTTCGTTGCAGTACGTGTTTTCACTGGGGTCTCACAAATCATCGGGTTGTTTCTGGGGTCCTGATTAGGATCTTTCACAGGACTGGACTAAAATGCAGGAGTGGACTAAAATGCAGGGAGGAAAGAAAATGGTACACAATTTTTGCCTATGTATTAAAAAGTACTTTCTTCCTTTTTTCATTTTTATTTCTTCAAGTACATTTAAAGCCTATGAATCTCACTGGAGAAAAACAAGTATGAAAAACCTATCTTCAGATTTAGTGTGAACAAAACTAAAAGTTTACTGTATTTGAACTAAACCCAGGAAATCCATTAGTATTAGTGGTACCAGCTGTTCTTTGTATTAGTCCAAACTCTGCAAGGGGACACTGCAAGTCCTGTGCTACAAGGTCAACACAGAATGGAAAACTTATTTTAAGTGAAAGAAATAAAGAATAAAAAGAAGTTCCAGTGATACAAAGTGCTGTGCTTGTAACTCCTTCTCTAAGAGCAGCCATTTTTAATGAATTTGAAGAACTCATGGAGCAGGACAGCCCCTTTGCTTTGAAGAACTCATGGAGCAGGACAGCGACCATGATTCTGTCATGGGGGGCATCCACAGTTTCTCTGGGCAACCTGTTCCCATGTTGCACCACTCTCAGAGTAAAGAATTTCTTTCTAATACCAAACCTAAACCTACCCTCTTCCAGTTTAAATCTGGTACCCCTTCTCCTATCCCCACACTGCCTGATAAAGGGTCCCTCCCCAGCTTTCCTGTAGGCCCCCTTTAGGTACTGGAAGGCTGCTATAGGGTCTCCCTGGAGCCTTCTCTTCTCCAGGCTGAACAACCCCAGCTCTCTCAGCCTGTCTGCATAGCAGAGGGGCTCCAGCCCTCTGATCATCTTTATGGCCCTCCTCTGGACTCAATCTGATAGGTCCATGTCTTTCTTATGTTGGGGGTTCCAGAGCTGGATGCAGTACTCCAGGTGGGGTCTCACCAGAGTGGAATAGAGGGGCAGAATCCCGTCCCTCGCCCTGCTGGCCACGCTGCTTTTGATGCAGCCCAGCATGCAGTTGGCTGTGAGTGCACATTGCCAGCTCATGTTGAGCTTCTCATCCACCACCACACCCAAGTCCCTCTCCTCAGGGCTGCTCTCAAACTATTCTCCACCCAGCCTGTATTTGTGCATGGTATTGCTCTGACCCATGTGCTGGACCTTGCACTTGGCCTTGTTGAACTTCATAAAGTTGGCACGGGCCCACCTCTCAAGCCTGTTCAGGTCCTTCTGGATGGCATCCCTTCCCTCCAGTGTGTCAACTGCACCACACAGCTTGGTGTCATTGGAAAACTTGCTGAGGGTGCACTCAATCCCACTGTCTGTCTTGCCAACAAAGATGTTAAACAGCACTGCTCCCAGCGCTGGCCCCTGAGGAACGCCACTTGTCACTGTTCACCACTTGGACATCGAGCCGTTTGCCACAAGTCTTTGAGTGTGCCAATTCCTTATCTACTGAGTGGTCCATCTATCAAATCCATGTGTCTCCAATTAGGAGACAAGGATGTCATGCAGGACAGTGTCAAACTCATCTCAGGGTTCTAATTAAATTCAGTTAAAGAAGACCAGAATATAAAAATCCTGGTTCATTCTGGCCAGAGTTATGTTATTGCTCAGAGTTGGTGGAAATCTGAGTAATGCAAGGAAAAAAGAAAGAAAATAAAAGTTGTAATTTTCCAAATGTTCTCATTTTTTTATATGCAATGGTCTCTTTGCCCTATGTGTTCTTTCAGCCTGTGTCTTCTATCCCGTGAAAAAAAAAAAATTATGCTGCTATAGGGTAACTACCCAACAAGAAGAAGCACCAACTTGAAGAGAAGCCAGCAATCCCACCTTCCATTATGAGAGCAGTGTGCAGAAAAAGCTGGTAGATAAAAACCTGTGCCTGTTCCGGTGACAATTTAAGTGACTTCCAAATCCAGTATCATCTTTTCAGAGTTTGTATTCAGTGTCCTACTTAATCAGGTATGAATACTGGCTTCAGATTTTGGGTCCTGCAGAACTGGGGTTTAGATTTAGTGTACTAATTCAACCTTGGCTCTTCTAACTTGTTTTCTTTACTGATATGTTGAAGAAACCAAACTGATACGTTGTAAGAAAGATTAAAGACACTTCACTTCCTGTTTGCTTTAAATGTCTGCTAGTAAATAGTGCTGATAAGTAGTGATACAGCCTAAAGCAACATTCAGATGAGTAAAGGGTTGCGTTATCTCCAGAAGCTCCCACTGTGGTGTCTTAATTTACATTTTGCAGCAAGAGTTTCCAATTCTACACAGTAATAAATGTGCAGGAGTAAAATTCACAGAAGGGAAGGAAATATTGGCATCCAACTTTACGACTTGGACAGCACAGTGATAAATGATATCTTCTATTTTCTGGAAATTGAATATTACACAGATTCCCCCGCAGTCCCTCCTCATAAATAAATAGCTGAAATAAACACTCTTGGAGTTATTTTGTACCAAAAATGCATGAAGATTCAGCATGTCTACATGTGCTTGACATATTTCACATGTGTAATTTATGCAGCTCCCATAGTCTCGGGGCATAACACATGTGTTTCACACATGGTCTGTGCAGTTCGTGTTAGCTACGGTCCATCCAGGTAT
The DNA here is from genome assembly GCA_013398295.1 of Chionis minor. Classification (NCBI taxonomy): domain Eukaryota; kingdom Metazoa; phylum Chordata; class Aves; order Charadriiformes; family Chionidae; genus Chionis; species Chionis minor. The sequence goes on from VZSF01001227.1 coordinate 115,170, forward strand.
TAGAAGTGGGCAGGCTGCAGATGCGGGGTTATTTCCCGAGCCTATAACCATAGTGACAGTAAGAAATCCTACAGGAAACTTTATTGCTGCTACTCAGGACTGTGGACAAAACTCTGCAGAGGCTTCAAAAGAGAGTACCTGGATGTAGCTCTACCTTGTGTCGCTGTGTGTGTGTATTTCAGATACTCTGCTAGTGTCGCTTCCCCAGGAGTCCTTTTCTGGTAATATGCTCACTTTTCAGATTGTAATTGATTAATTGGTGGGCAAATGTCAGAGGTCATCTGAACAAAAAGAGGAGGGAGAGCCCGCCCTGTAGGTGCCAGTGTGCAAAGAGGTTTTGCTCTGGGAAAGAACGTTGTTTTATCATAGGACAGGGGGGGTTTCCTGAACCTCTCCCCGCCCCAAGGCAAGATCAGTGACCCTTTTGCAATTCTTGATGATGTTTGTCTAGCCTGGTTTTAGGGATCTCCCACAAGGGAAAATTCAGTCTTCGTGTGCTTCATTATCCTTAGTGTTCCAAAGCTTTTGCTGACACCTAACTATATAACTAAAATATAAGTCCATCAGTTCTTGTCTTGTCCGTGCTGGACATGGAGAACAGATTGTTCACAACAGAAACCTGAAGGCTGTACTCCTGTTCTCTTGTTCAGTCCTCCCTTCAGGCTAAACCACCTCAGCCCTTTCCAGAACATGCTTTTTTGGGCCTCGTTAGGTGTTACGTGAATACCACTTTTATTTTGCTTATTTATGAGAAAATCACAGGAGCAATGTTAAAAACTCTCACTAGAATTAAAATATATGACAATAACAATCTCTTCCCTATCCACAAAGGCTGTTGCCCCATCACAGAAAAAGGTTGGCTTGTGTTGGCATACTTGTGGTATGCCATACTGCATATGGTATTTGCTACATAGGATCCTATTCACCTATTTGCTGTATTCCAAGTTCTTACCTGGAAAATATGCTTGAAACAGGATTTTTTTTGACTCTTTGTTCTAGCATTATTCCAGGAATTCATGTTAATTTGGTTGGTCGATAATTCCCCCAGCCCCTTCTTTTTGGGAAAGGGGCTGTCAGTAGGTGAGAAACTGTTATATATTTTGCTTATAATTATACTTTTGCACTGTGTTTTCCATGATATTCTCACAGGGAAGATGAGGAACCATACTGGCAAGAACAGCACACTTGCTCCTGCATCACTGCCAGCAGCCACCTCATGCAGCTCTAACCTGTTACATGCCTTCTTCCTGTGGGGATCTGCCAAATCAGGACATGATTTTTTTCTAAAATCCTTTTCTCCTTCTCACAAGACATGGAATTTGGATTTTCATTGGCTAAGCATAAAAAAAAAATTAGGCAAAATAACTGTTTTACCTGCCTTTGCCAAAGCTGAAATCCCTGTCTTCATTTCCTACTCTACATATTTATACTACAGAGTATTTTCACCTCTGAATCTGCTAGCCCACTGCTAAAATCCTGTTATGCCACTAGGGCTAAAAGCACAAGTATTTGGCTAATGTTGCTATGGATATGCCGGTACAAATTCAAAGATGCAGAAGTGATTACTGGATTTTTGAGAAAGATAAACAAACTTGCAGTTATAGGAATGCTCCTCCTGTACTTAATGTATGTGCCTTAAAGACTATTCCTGCTTTAGGATTTTCTAAGGTGTAACTGTCATCTCTGTAAAACAAATACATTCTTACTTGGGGTACAGCTAACAAAGTGTTGCTTGGGAAGTTTGAAAAATCAGTTTGGGCTCCTTTTCAATTTGGGCATCTGGAGACATAGCTATAGAATCATCGAATCATCAAATCATAGATGGAAGGAACCTTTAAAGGTATCTTCAACTAGACCAGGTTGCTCAGAGCCCCGTCCAACTTGACCTTGAATAAGATCATGTGAATGTCTTCAGGATTTTGTATGAGACATTTCCATAAGAAATAGCAGGAAACCACCGCAACAGAGCTCTCTACAGAGAAGACAAGAAACATGAAACTACCAGAAGAGCAAACTTCTTGTGAATTAACAGATGCTAAATGAGAATAAACTTTAAAGAACTGAAATAAAGAATATTTCTTTGGTATTATTCAGAATCCAAGCACCATCGTGGTGTTTCATCATTTATTTGGATCTTTTATAAAGCACTTGAAAAATCTTTCCAGTGTCTGTTCCAAGATAAGCTTTTTGTAATGACTTATGATGATAATCCACCTAAGGATGTAAATTATTGGGGTGAATAGGAGAGAATTCTAACTGATTTCAGACTCAAATATGTTTGACAGGCTTATTTATAAGTTCTGTCATTTCTATGCACTTCTCCAACTTTCTTTTAAGCTTACCTAATAATAAAATAATCTGTGATTTAAATGTCATGGCATCCTCCTCCAAAGCAAGTATGTCCTTTAATAAGATGGGTAAGCAGATTAAATACTTCAGCTGAAGTCAAATAAAGACGTAAAATTGTGAATAGATTCAGGGAATGAAGGCTCTCTAGTGAAAATATTAAGCACTAGACATCACTATGTAACAGCTTTCACAAGATATAGTCTATGCCAATAGGAATGTTTCTTCCAGTAAAATTTGCATTGCTCTTCCATAATCACCTACCAGTAACCTTGGCTAGTCCTGGGGTATTTTGTGTACTTGTTTTTTTGTCTTATGAATTGCAACAGTTCTGGCAAATTGACCGATGTGATTTACTTTACACAACTGGCCTGCAATTTAATAGCATTTTCATGACTTCACAAACATCTATGGAGACCCATGATTTCTTAACAATATTGATTTCGGAGGGAAAATGTAATTCCTTTGAATGAAGTTGGAACAAGTTACAAGTATGGGATTTTGCTTTTAAAGACTTATGAGCAACATTAAAAAGTCCCTTATATTACCAACTATTCAAGATTAAATATTCATAGAAACATAGAATGGTTTAGGTTGGAAGGGACCTTAAAGATCATCTAGTTTCAACTCTGCTGCCATGGGCAGGAACACCCACTAGACCAGGTTGCTCAAAGCCTCATCCAACCTGGCCTTGAACACTTCCAGGGATGGGGCATCCACAGCTTCCATGGGCAACCTGTTCCAGTGCCTCACCACCCTCAGAGTGAAAAATTTCTTCCTGAAATCTGATCTAAATCTACCCTCTTCCAGTTTGAAGCCATTAGCGCTGGTCCTATCACTTCATGCCCTTGTAAAAAGTCCCTCTCCAGCTTTCCTGTAGGCCCCCTTCAGATACTGGGAGGCTGCTATGAAGTCTCCTGGGAGCCTTCTCTTCTCCCGGCTGAACAACCTCAACTCTCTCAGCCTGTCCTCATGGCAGAGGTGCTCCAGCCCTCTGATCATCTTCGTGGCCCTCCTCTGGACCCGCTCCAACAGATCCATGTCCTTCTTATGTTGGGGGCTCCAGAGCTAGACATAGATGGTTTATATCATGGTTTATGTCCTCAGACCGTTTATATCACAGTTGTCACTACATTGAGGTTAAATATATTCAGTACCTAGAGTCCAGCTGCTACTTTGATATATTTGTTTCTTTAACTAAAAATAGAAATGGAAAAACAGTTATGCCAACTGAAAATTTGCCTATGTAACCAGTAGAACGTATTTTGTATATAACTTAGTTCACTTAGGCCACTTAAAAAGTCCCACCTTGTAGGTACTGCAGGACCCCCAAAACCACAAAGACTCCTTATCTTGGCACAGAAAATCTAAGGCCAGAAGGGATTTTACTAATAATCTCCTCTGGTTTTGAGAGAAATACCAAATAAGGACTCCTATTCCCTCATTTGATTTCACACTTGCTTTTTACCAATTGCATATGCTTTTGGAAAGATACTCAGTTTGGATCTAAAGAGGGATAAATTGGGAAGTGGTCTTAATTCTAGATGCATTTCTAACCTTGCAAACTAGAACTTGCAGTGTGTTTTTTTATAGTGCTGTTGCACAACAAAGAAAAACTGTCCATAATGAAAAAAACAATCTTTTGAAATGAGTTCTCTGAAACTTATTTCAGTTTTTGGATGCATGCCCACCTTCCCAGTAAATTGTATATAGACCTTCCCAGTATATGGTATATAGTAAATGGACCTTCACAGTCTCATTATTCATCACCATAAAGAATAGACCTATCCCATTTACAAATGAAGGTGAAAGATGGGGCAATAATCAGTGAAAAAATGTTCTTCTAGATTTGTTAGGTTATGGAAAGGACTATGAAATTTATTAAGGATTCTTGTTCATCATTAATGTTGTTGCACGAGTTTGGACACATTAGGCATCACCTCTCAAAAGCATTGCTGAAAAAGTTTATCATTACAAACTCCAGTACTAAAGGGAAAAGTTTTGATTAGATTTATGGAAAATTCAGATTAATTCCCCTGGAAAAAACCCAAAATGCTAGTATATTAACAGTGTTATACTGAAAGATATTTATAGCTGTTATCAAATGGGACTTTGATCTATAAACAATTACAGGTTTACTGAAAAATCATGAGAAACACTCTTCTTTCAAACGCAGCTGAAGAAACAGCTACGTGATCTCCTGTATATAGAAAGTTTATATAAAACTTACGGTGTTAGGTTGCATAATAAAGACATATACCTAATGCCCTGAAAAAAATTCTCAAACACTGATGAGGAGACTGGTGAATTCATTCTTTTTAACTGCAATTATCTGAGCATGTAGGGGAAAGAGAGTGGGAAATAGTCAGCAAGAGGAGTAGATGCAAGGAATGTTTGAAGAAGGAGCTGGGAGTCAGGGTGACTGAGACCATAAAGAATCAAGGAATTATGTTATCTGGTTGCATTGATGCCAGGTCATGGAAAGCTAATCTGGGAACTGCAGAGACAGCATGAGCCATTCCAAGACAGCATAAGATTATGGTGGGTGCAATCCCCCAGATAAGAGTGTTAGTATAATGCTTTAGGTGCCAAATCAGCCTGCTGTCTCACCCCTTCAAGGAGGCATTGACTATGCTTGCCCAGGTTGAGTTTTACTAGGAGCCTTTTGAAGACTTCATTTCTAATGTGAGTCAGATGAGGCTGAGTGTTGTCTCAAGATCTTCTGGTTTTTTGCTTGGACAGTATTTGGAATAAGAACCTCTAATGCAGACTTTGCAATAGGTAGTTCAGATAAACTGGGGTATCAGCAACTTACAGGTCTTTCCTCTGTGTTTTATACAAATTTATAAGCTTTATTTTTGCATCTGGCTTGCTGCTGTCAATCCCTCTCTCTTCTCTTTCTCCTCAGTAACGTCTCTTGCTGGCGCATGTGACCCTGGGCAAGCAACAGATTCCTTACTACTTGTTAACAAGAGTTAGCAAATGACATATTTTCCAAGTGAAGTCGGTGGAAATCCCCTGTCAGCTGTGAATTGTACTATTTAAATTATACTACTGTGCTGACAGATTCAGATTTGCTACTAACCCTGTTTGCAAGAAAAATCCAGGTATGGCAGAAAATTATTTCTTACAAGCTATGCTTTGCCTTGGAACGACTATAGAGAAAGGCTTTCGGCTCTGCGAATTACAGATTTCAGTGGCATTTCACTTAGTCTTTACGATTATCCATTTGCATAAACTGTGAGCGGGTTTAAACTTTCCACACTGCCCATGAACCAACCAGATGAACTTCTCATGGTTTATGTTTTGGCCTTCGGTTTTCCTTTATGTGCTTTCATGTAATGATTAGGCACCAGGTTCTGCCCATGTGTCCAGCTATTTCTCCCCAGGCTGAGGGGATGATGGTGGCAGGGCCCAGGAGAGCAGGCTCTGGAAAACCAACCTGATGTCCAAAGCCTGGGGTGTTGAAACAAAAGTCATGAGCCTGAGCGGTTATCAGATGCCTGGACAACCATTCCAACCACTGGCTTTGGGGCAGGGGACACAATACCCCATGCCTCTATAAAAAAACGGTAGATCTGGAGATATGGAAACCGGTGCAAGCAGGATCTTTAAAGAGGTAAAATGCAACCTTGCATCTGCAGTTTACACATGGATGAAGTTTTGTTCTTCTTTAAGATGCCTGAATCCTGCCCTTTCCGGGGATAGGTGTAACTGCAGCAGAAAGCTGCATTGTGCATAAAGAGGCCAAGACACCATCCTGTCCAAACCAGACCTGTGACGGTTGCTCACTTATGAGGGGATGTGGCCACAGCGTGGGTGAAAGGAAGGTGTCACGAGTTCCATGTGTCCAAACCAGCGTGTGATCAGGCAGCTCCACCAATGCACTAAGCAGGAAGACCATCAGGAAGAGGCTGTGGCAAGACTCCCCCTCACATCTAAGCCCCGGACTGGAGAGCTGAGTACACATGGAGTCGAGGACCAGAGTATGGTTTCCATTATGCACAGTAGTAGTGCCAGCAGCAGAGTTTATTGAGCCTGGCTTCCTGTGGGTCCTCCTGTGTGTCTTCTCTGGTGTCTAATGATGCCACCGTGCCCGTGCCACAAGATGTCGCTTTGGGAGGGGCACTCTTTTCTGTTTATCCACCTCTTCACCTTGTGGGTAGATAACGTCTTTGAGCCCTCTCTGCCCGTGTTGGAGGAGGTGGAAGGTGGGTAGCAGGGCCAGAGGCTGGGGTGGAGGGAACCCAACTAGCCAACAGTGGGTGCTATTATGTGATGTCTGGTCCTGTAAGAACCGGGGTTAAAAACCGGTATGAAACTGGAAGTCTTTTCCAGATGATAATAGCCTGATCCTCACACCCATCACAGTTTGCCCATTGGCTTTGATGTCCTTTGGAGCAGGATCTGAGGCTCTTCGGGCTATGTCAGCTATTGTAGTGGGCAGCACTAAGCAAGCCCACGTGCCTGATGCCCAGGCTGCCAAATTTTGTTTCTCAATCCAGTGAAAGAGCAGCAGGGTGGGGAGAAATAATCATGGTGCTTAAGTTACGCAGGTACGGTGGGGGTGTCATGACTCCTCCTCATTGCTGAGAGTGCAGGAGCCAGGATCTGGCAGCTGTAGACACTAGGTGGTCTGAATTGCTCATTACCCTCTTGAACTTAGGTGCGATAGCAGGCTCTTAATCTTGGATACTATAGTTGGCAGTCTGTATAGGGCCCTTATATCCTGCAGCTTAAGCAAAGACTGTAAGAATGAAAAGTGGTATAACGTAATCCACAAAGAGGGAATAGGAACAAATATTTAGGAATCAATCTTCTTTATTTCATAAGCAGTGTCAAGTAACCAAGAAGAGCTCAGCAGAAACTGGCTATGGAAGCACCGGAGAAATGCTCAGTACTCAGCCGTAATTTAATTAGCTCTCAATAGCTTCCAGAAAAAAATCTCTAAACCTGCATATATTTAAGATAAGCCTTTTGTTCCATTTGTAACCCACAAACTGACAAGGAATCTAGGTCCCTTCCCCCTTCTCAGACTCCATCCACTTTTTATTTTGTTCCCCAAGTCACAGAACTTGATGCTTCTTTTTTTTCTTTTTTTTTCCCTGCAGTACTTTTCTTTGACCTCATTCCCCTCTTCAAGTAACTCTATCCTGTGCTGCTATGTTCATGCCCAGCCAAAGCTTTATAGATGGCTTAATTATTTTCTTTTCTCAAAGAAAATTCAATCTGATCCCCAATACGCATAGGATAAAATAAAATGAATCAGCTGGGAAGCTGCATTATAAAGGGGGAGGGGTAAAAGAAGTTATGTAAAATTTCATGTCGCTGTCAGACTGTTTTCATAGAATTTGTGTTTGAGATTAAATTAAATCCCTAAAACTGCTTTGATAGCTTCATACTTAGGGTGAAACGAAGCAGATGCATTTTACCCCAATACCATGCTTCTCATCTCCCCTTGCAGAGAGAGAATGAACTGCTTTGTGGAACAGTTCTATATACTTACAGTATTAAGCAATTCTTCTTTTCCCCTGGCATTGGTATTCTTTTATTCAATTTATCTGTACTACAGCTTGGATAATATTTACCAGATGTTAAATAAATAATTTAAGATAACACAGTCCTGCATGACAGTTGTAACATTTTGGGTTACCTTTTTATTCAATTTTTTTAAAAAAAATCACTTCAAGATTTCAATATAGTTCAACTCAGTGGTGACACTTAATACTTTTTCCTCTCCTTTAATTTGAAAGTAGTGTTCCCCAAATAGTTCATTTGCCATCCTGTTTTTATCTTTAACAAGATAAAATAGACGTAGCGGGTTTACTATTTCAGCCTGATGCCGACAAATATGAAACCAAAGAATATGAAGAGCTAATGTTTTGTAAAAGCCAGTATTATATAATGAAACCAAATGCATGGCTTGGAATTTAGAAAGAAATCCTAGTGTGAAGATAAAAGGACATGAAAGATAGTAAATGCTGAAATGATACACCACATAATGGTATACTGTCAAGAAAGAAAGATAACATGATAACTTACAGAGCCATCTCAAAGCCTACATAGGTACTTGACCTATAGTTTGCAAGGAAACAATCTTTTTGTTTCATCTGGCTCATATTAAAAATAGGAAAAACAAAACCCTTATTTTTTTCCACTCTCACACATATGGTTTAAAATCCACGCAATTTTTAACTGTCTAAAATTCTTTTAAGCAATTTAAGACAGAAAGAATTATTAAATCACTTTTCCATTTCCTTTAATGAAAAACTGCACCACCGCCGTTGGTCTATGTACTATCAATTTTAAAGCTAGCAGGGCTCCAATTGGTCCTATGTGCAATCCATCACGAGTGGCATCAGATTTGTATTGCCCAAGCTGGGCACTGCTGAAGATAGAACAGAATAAAACCTAACGCGTAAGTTAAATTTGAGCAAAGCTTAAAATACTTCCCTTCTCCATCTCTTTCCAGATTTTGAAATGTGATTGTTTCCCAGTCCTATCTCAAAGACTTTCCTAAGCCTTGTCGTCCCCAGTCCACCTGTGCACAGGGGACCGCCCGCCTCCTCTCTTCTGCAGGACCGAGGGGCTAAAAAGCTATCTAGGAAATTCATTTTGTTATAAGAGAAGGTGAAGCAACCTACCAACCCAAATAATCTGGTTTCCAGAAACTACAGGTTAACATACCATTAGATTGAAGTCAACCTTTCATCTATTCCACGTATACAGTTTTAAACAGCTGTGGTCTGCATATAAACGCTCGCAGGTCTGCGTTGCAGCTGAGACTGCTTGAAAATCTTCCGTCAATAGTTTTTTTGAGAGCACACTGGAGTTTAGACTGAACTCAAGTTCTTCTCCTCAATACTTTAGGAAGTGTCCACAAAGGACAAGAAAGAATCACCTCAAACCTTTATGCCAGTTATGCTGAATTTATCCAGGTCTGACACCAAGCTTTGGGTTTTCAGCTGAAAAAAAATTATTTTTATTTTTGGAAAGCCAAAAAAATTTTGTCTGGGGTTATCAATCAAGGCTCTTTAATCTTCAACCAAAATCTCCATGACTACAGTTTTCTAAGAAACCAAGGCCTTGTCTGTCCTGCAATTAAAGTCTATTGACTTGTAAGATGAACTTGTCCCAGTTTCCTTGGCTATAACGCTCATTTTCACTGCAACTATTCAGAAGGTTGTTTCTCAGAGGCACTGCATTTTCTTAACCTGTTCTAGAGCCCAGGCCTGCTAAATTTTACACTCTCATCTCCCACTCTTCACAATAGCAAAAAAAGTAGCCATACTACTTTGTAGAAGACACTCTTGAATGAGCAGGTAGCCAGAAGAAAAGGTAAACCATAATTTCTGGAAATCTGGAAACTTACGCTCTCTGTGGTGGGAGCTGAAGGTGTTCAAAGCCTCCTGAAGCCTTCAGAGTTTACCTCTGAATCCTGTTTCAAAGTGTTAGTGAAAGAATATAAGTCTGTACCCTAAAGAGACGACTTGCTTTTTCACTGGGATCGTTGACAGGGAATAGATTCAGCATGACGCGTCACAAGGGCTAAACAATAATGGGTAATTGCTCACTTAATTGAGAATTATGTGTTTACCTGGCAAACATGATATCTGAAGGCCCACTTACAGTTGTTCACAGGTGTGCTTTGGTATTTAGGTGCAGATATTTCTTGCCGTGGGGGCATAGTCTTATCTTCTGGCTGCTGCCTTGCCTCGCAGCTCAGGGTACTTGGGAGGGAGGGAGTGGAGGAAGTGTTGCTCAGTGCTCATCGTTAAAGCAATTCAGGAAATAAAAGTGAATGTCTCTCAGCACAATATATTCCTGGGAGCCTAATCTGAATGAGCAATTCATTGGCATGTTTCTATTTCCAGCAGGGGCTGTGCCAATTAAGAGGGCTGCATATAAACCCTTTTAGTGATGTACACTGGGAGGTAAAAATAATGATAAAATATGGATTTATTTTTTTAGCTATTCCTTTAGTAACAGTGGGAACGGAGCAAAGTGAGCCTACAGTCCTCTCACAGGCTGTTTTCACAAGTATCTGGTCAGCTAAGAGGTAAATTCTCATTTGCAACTGCAAAGAAACTTGTCTCTTACTTCTCATGCATCCAGATGGGAAAATAAATGTTGCAGCGCAGCCAAGATTTGTTCTTGAAGAATTAAAGGAAGCCCTTGCATCTTTATAGTCAGGGTGTCTTTTTAGCTAAGTATCTGTTGCTGGCTGTGAGAAGGCTAGGGGATTCTGAATTAATTTTAGCTACAAGGAGTTAAGTCCTTTTATTCTTTTAATGTGAAGAAGGGATGGGAGAGGAGGGCACACCTGAGGGAGTCAAGCCAGTGGGATTCTGCTCTGTGAGCAGGAAGGAAATAAAGAAAACAGCTGGAAGGACCTCAGCGACTTCAGAGATGAGCAACTTTGGGATCCTCTCTGCATCACCTGAGTCAGAGCTGCAGAACTGCTGTTTTATACATCCAGTTGTGGTTTTATGCTTTTTCCCTTGCTACCTCATGGCTGCAATGATGCCTTCACAGCAGCTCTGCTGTGAATCCATGAGCCTCTGAGGGAGGATTGCAGCCACAAAGTGGGGTGAAGCTCCTCCTGCCCCAGGAGGAACAGGAATTTGCCCTCCAGCGAGCAAAAGTTTAAAAACCAACATTGTTCCCATAAGATGGAACGGGGAATTAAGGTATTTGGAGCTTTCCAAAGAGCTCGTCCTGGGAGGCATCAATCGCTCCCAAATCCCAGTGACTTGCCATACCGTTGGCAGCGTGGGATTGCTGGGTGGTGGGCACTGTGCAAACACAGCAAGATCATTCCTCGAGCTGAAGGCTGCCCAGAAAAACTGAATGCATTTCCAATTTGCTGAAATATTTGAAGTTCCAGCTCGTGTTTTCACCACGACGCAGAATGAGCCTGAGACCTTTAGAAATTTTCAGTATAAGAAAAAACAAACAGATGGTTTCTGCACTACTTTAGTACAGTAAATGACCCTCCTTCAAAAACTTGCTCTAAGGACTTAATTAGAAGGTTCTTCTGCATAAAGGCAGGTGCCAAACCACAAAACTGCTGAGTGTCTAGTAACGGCAGAGTAGTGGAAAGGAGCAGAAAACATTTCTGTGCTCTCCTAACAGGAGTTGTGTCAAAAAAATTACAGCCCTGGCCAGCTAGAATGTCACAAAAGCTTCTTTAGACACAAATCTGAAAACTAGGAGAGATCCTCGCTGCTGATGTGTACTGCAGATTAACTGGCAAGTGTGTTCCTTATAGCACTGAAAAGGCCTGCATTAAAAGTATTTAAAGAAACATTTTTTAGAAGTACCAAAAGAGCAAACAAAGTAGTCTTTGGATGACCCCTTGTTTCTCTTGACTAGCAGTAGCATTCATTAATCTACAGCATATGATAAAGTCAACTGTTCAGCTGGCTCCCAGTAAACTAGACTCCTTTAATTGACAAAGCCCCTGCCATCTAAGAATTTGGTTCACTTTTTCATATCATGCTAAAAGACTAAATAAAATCCAATCTTCTGGAGCAATATTGAGATATTACATCCAGATGAAGGGTGGGTGTCATAAGAGAACAGGCTGCTAGCAATATTCTCTAGGCTTCTTGCCATCAGCTTGGGTTAAAGTAGTGAAGCTGAGGTAAAAAGTAAAGCAGTTTTTATTCCTGTCGACATATTAAAAAAAAGGAGTAGAGGGCAGTTCATCAAGTTTTTTTGTTATATGATTATTGACCTGGGAGTAAAATGCTTTTGCATTCTTTGCTTCCTAATACAACACTTGTTTCGTCTTAGAAAATACTGTTCTTTATACAGTAAATCTTCATGCTTTAAGAGGAGAGGAGAGAAAAAAAATAATTCAGATTCGTACTCAGATCAGATTCCAAAGGTCCATGAATGTGTGTAATGGAAGGTGGAAATTTCATATTTCTTTCCTGCTAATTTCATCAGGATGAGACTGCACTATCCGTTCTGCTTTTCAGAGTGTGTCAGTCCTGCCTGGAAAAGCTTTTTATTGTGTAATGGCAGAATGTTGTCCCTACTGTGCTGGGCTATTGAAATAAGAAGCAGAGTTACTACAGTCAAACAAACGCAAACCTTTGTACCAAACTGACAATAGCATTTACAATTCTCTTCAGCTGATGCAAAAACATTTATGCCATATGAAAGCTATAAGGCATTAAATGAAGAGCACATTTAAATGATGAGCTGCACAAAGAAGTCTACCTAATGACAACCTGATCAGCTAGCACGGCAGCAGCTGCAGGGTTTTTGCAAAGACGGGACAGCTTACGCTGCGCAGCTCATCACACGAAACGCAAAAATCCCCTTTAAAACGAATCTTTCCGGGTCAGTCCCGCAACGACACGAAGCTATGGTTTGGGTCAGTGCTAGGGATGCTCTCTGGCCATATAGATCCTATGATCACTAAAGCATAGGCACTGTACGGTGCAGCATGGCTCAGGGAACCATTTTCCTGATTTATGAACCCAGTTTCACGAATAACTGTCTAGTTTTTGTTCCTCTCCTCCCATTGTTATTCTATTTTCTATTCTGCTCTTCCCCTCCCCACAGCAGAGAGGGGACTTTCATAACATGAGAGATACCCAGGGAATACTGAAGCACTGGTAACTAAGGCCCACCAGGGAAGCTGAGGGCAAATGCAGTACTGATGGCTATGTGCAGCAGAAATATTCCGTCTATTGTTAGTTCCATCTCATCCTGACCTTAATATTCCCTCCAGGGCTTTTTTCCCTGGCATACAGCGCAGCAAATACCTAGGGAATATTGCAAAAAAACGAGGGAACATTATCTAGTCACCTAAGGCAACTGAAAAGTTTTAAAACTGACCAGTGTAGTTGTGTTTCACAACTCCCATTTAACACACAATGCCTGTCTCTCAAAATACCCACATGGAAACGCAGAGCCAACAGGGAAGTTTGAGCGCTCTGTCTGTGTGTCCTGCCTGCATCCAATTAGCAGCCAAACTATTTGAAAGGAAAGTGATCAAATGGAATGAATTAATTTAAAAAATATAAATGAGTATAATGTTTTTACAATAGAGATTTATGTATTTGCTGAAATGGGGTGGTTTCTAAGCTTTTGAAAGCTAAGCCCGTTCCCTTGGGAAAATAGCATCTTTACTTTTATTTATTGTTTTTGTTAGATTTGGGCAGTAAGGATATTTTGCCGTCTGTTGTACCCGAACAGAACAAAAAGTCCTTCTCAGAAAGAACTTAGAGCCCAAGTACAAGACGTAAAGCAGGGAGTTACAGCTGGCTACAAAGAAATAATGAGCTGCTCAACACGTCCAACTTAATGTCTCTAGCTTCACCTTCTCTTCAGTTCTCCTCATGCACTGCCCTCCAGCAGATACCCCATCTAGTCTTTGAAAATGCTGAGACCTCTGTAATACGATTGCATTTTTTGCATGCTGTGACGAAGGGCAAATTAGCTAGCTATGTCTCTGTTTGAAATAGCTTGCTTCTTATTGGCTTCAGGAGACACAGAACTTGGTAGCGAAATTCATGCGTCAAGGATGTGGTTTCAGGCTCTCTGCAAACTCAAACCAACGTTACTGAGCTGGTTACATCTGGGCCATGTCTCCAAGGGTGTTTTTTTTTTTTTCCCTGGAACTGGAACAGCTGTATTTTAAATGAAAGGCTAAGCCTCAGGAAAATTAATTAAGAAGTTGAGTCTTTACAGTCAACTGTATTGTATGTGTGTTCCTCATGCCAGTTACAGATACTGTATCTGGCAATAATTTGCACTCTCAACAATTCTATTTAATTTTAATTTAGCAAAATGATTCTGCTTAGCTACTAAAGTCATAAAACCAGATTAAAACATCAATCCAATGAAATATATCGAAGTGTGTATTTAATTTTATGCATACAATTGCTTCTATTGACTTCCATTTCTATGTTTCAAAATAAGGAAATGCTTAAGTGTTATAACACTCTATGATTTTAGTACTGACAACAGGGCCAATGGAATTTCGTCAGCAATGAATTTGTGCCACTGCATTGAAAAAAGGTGAGAAAAGCTTTTAAGAATTCAAGAAGATTCAAGACTTTCCAGCTCAGTCAAAAGATTGCCCAACACATGCCCCTAAGCAAGCGTCTCTGGAATACTACTGTTCATTTTCTTTGTCCCGTTTTGAATGTTTCATCCTGGCTGAAAGGATGACCCAGACGTCTTTCTGCTTGCGACAGAAATAAATAATAATGGAAACGGTAAGGGAATAAGGGATATTTAAACGTTTACAGTCACAATGGGGGCGAGCCACACTTTGCTTTGGAGAAATGGCAACTCAGATGGAGTAATTCAGACAAAAATAAAACCCCAAGACTCTTCCAGATTTTCAGAACCTATTTTTCTTGAGGGAGTCAGCAAAAGTCTAGCTTCTGTGATGTTTCTTTCCATAGCGTATACAGCTATTGGAGAATAAGTCATAATTAAATATGTATAATAGGAAAACATCATGTTACATACATATTCAAGAGCAAATGTTAATTGATGGGCATAAGGGAATTTCTAGTGCAGAATCTGACCCTCAGAGATGCTGTCTTTGAGAACTAGCTATCTAGATACTTTTATTACTCCCAGCACTATGATATCTGGGGGCCTTGCAAACGTTAATGAACTTATCCTCACAACCACCTTGTGAGGCTGGGAAGTTTTAGCATCGACTTTAAGGGAGTACAACCAGGCCCTAGGCATGCAGTAGCAGCCACAGAGGAGCTCAGAAGGAATCATGCTTGCTTCAAACAACATTAACTACTTGTTGGATAATAGCTGGGGATAATGGCACATACAGTGTCTGGTGGGTTGCCCCTCTCCCATAAATAATTTGGAGGAGAGAGCCTATGAAACTCCAGTGAGAGAGGTTTTGCAAGGAAGTAGGGGAAATAATACTGCTGAGCTATGGATTCCCCTCTCTCTTCCCTTCCCATCATGAAAGCCTGATGGCTTTCAGTCATTTGCAGCTGTAGAAATATGCATGTGTATGCGCATGTGTGCGTGTGTGCGCATGTGCTTAGAAATGGGGAATGACGTCAAGGAGGAAAAAAAGGGTATGAGACACTTTTCCTATGGGTTCAGAGAGATGGTTCCAAATGTAATGAAAACACAATAGTTCTATTTTGGCTTACTTTGTGCCCCCTTTCAGTTGTATTGCCCACTGCAATACCCATCAAAATGAAACCTTCTGTCAACTCCGGCGTGCAAAAGGGCTCAGCCCATACATGTGCGATAAGCAGCCACCTTGAATTCCTGAGTGCAGGAACTCAGGTGGGAATTGCACAGGCACCTTTGGTCATTTTTCTCCATCAGAAGGTCACATATCCCATGCAGGTGTGGCATACTGTTTGAAGGAGAAATGACTTTTGCACATATCCAGTTCACCTTTTGGGATGTAATTTAAGAAGGGACTTTTTGTAAGACACGGTGCATATTTGGGCACAAAGGAGGAAGCAGCCTGACAAACTGAACAAAGCAGAGACATTTTCTCTCTCTCCTGAATGTAAAAACAGGGAACTCGCAAAGCCCAAGCATGCTTCATAAATTCCAGCTGCTGTCACTCAGCGCTGGAGAGGAATACAGGGGAATATCTGTTACGAACAGGCACCACAATGGTGAGGTTTTTTTTCTCCCTTCCTGGCAGTCCAAGGCAGGTTTGTGTTTAACCCTACTCACTGTGAAAAGCCAGTGGCCAAACTCATTTTGATCGCTCTGGGAACGAGATGTCAATACACAGTAAACAGCCTCTAAGTGGGGCGGTGGGAGGAAATCCTGCAATGCTCTGCTTCTGCAAGGTGGAACCCTGCAAGGGGGTTGCCAAAATCAAGGGTACATGTGCTTGGCACAGCTACTCCCCCCATATCCAGTGGGACCACACCAGCCTCCAAGGATGACCGATACCGTCCTTGCACTACAGAAGACCTGTCAGTGCATGTTCCTGCTAAACTACAAGCATTTGGCCCCAGAAGTTTGGTTGCAGGAGTGGGGTACTGAGCTCTATAACCACAGCCTGATCAGCAATTTCATTTTGACTCTGCAAAATCGTCATGCAAACAAATTAATTCTGCATTTTTACAGTCAAACCCTCTGAGATATGTTTTCCCTTGTCTTTCTAGAACGGGTGATTTCAAGCTGTTTTAAGTGTGCTGTTAAGATGCACTTAATATATTGTACATATGGCACAAAAACAGGGAAAAGGAAGCTGCTACTCCCCCTGAGCAGCTAGAAAATACACTGAGGTTCAGCAGAAAGCAAAACACAGCATTTCAGTTTTTCTTGTCAGAGAGGAGAAAGTTGCAGATAACACATAGGACAGATGCCATTTTTCTGTAAGCTGTGTTGTACAATTCCTTAAGGCTCTTTTTTTTTGTTTCTAGTTGTTATGAACCCCCCCAATGACTGCAGTTGGAGTTGCACATGTGGAAAAATGACAGGATGAGCAAACAGCAGGAAATTCGACAAGCCAGCTTGATTAAGCTTTCGTTGAGCTTTGCAGCACCTGCCTATCTCTCTGTCTCATGCAGCCGTTCCCGAGGTGAGGAGGAATTATTCCTTACTCTTCCCTATGTGATTTCCTAGGCGTGGAGAAAGGGACAGGACAACAGCCTGTGCACTGGGACCTGGGGAAAGGGCTAGTGAGAAAATATGCCAGTTATATGATTTTTTTGAATAAAAGAATACACTGCTTTTTCTGGGCATATTTCATAAAGCAGCTTTCAAATTTGTCCCCACAACCCTGAGACTGCTGGTTAGAGAATATTACTTCAATTTTTAACCTTTCTGGGACAGGAATTTCGTTTCTTGCCTTTTGATGACTGCACAGCAGCCAGCACAATGAAGTGCCTGGTTTCGGGTGAAGAAAAAACCCAATGCAAATGAACAGGAAGAAAATAAGACACCATTGATAACTCTGAAGACAGAGAAAGAAATACACACAATAAGATCCTAGGTTCTCCTCACAGAAAAAAAATGGGAACTTTACTTAAAGAATGATTACAAAATTAGGTCAGTATTTATAAAGCATTTTGAGGTATCTCTAAAGGGAGATGGTATGAAACCACAATGAACTGCATAGGTATTTTATGTATATTTAAAGATAAACTAGCATCTCTTTTTATTCTTTGATGGGAGACAAAATTTTGCCCTCTGTTATTGCATAGCTGCATTTCCCTGAATCAAACATTTTTGCCACTGTTTAGCACATCACAAATAGCAGCCCATGTTAGATTGGGATCTTCAGTCTGGGAGTTTATTTATCAGAGGCACAGTGTTAAAACAAAATCCATCTGAAGGTCTGACGATTTCAACATTGGATTAAATCAACCATTAGCTCCTAAAGAAGTGGAAAGGCAAACTCTGTCTCAGTTAAATACATGAAAGCATATGAAATTATTGCCATATTGTTCTGCAATGAATTTGTGATTTATTATACTCTTTCTTTTTGGAGTGGAGAGAAAGAAGGTTTTAGTTCATACTGGCTTAAACCCCTAGAGTCTAAAATGTTAATGAACATGCAAACAAGTTTTGCTTACAAAACTGTATTGTGTTAGGTGGTTTGAAATGAAACTAAATCTACCCAGATTAATATGGTAAAAGTGAGCTTGCTCAAAACATAATACGGATTCATTTAATTCATAACAAAGGGTTCGCATTAACTCTGGCCATTTTTTGTTTTCTTTGAAAAAAATGCAGATTTAGCAATACTGAAGTGCTTTCTAAATTCATTGTAGCTTTGCCAAATTGTCTGGAACAAAAACATAATGTTGAAAATGCTGTAATGTTTTATTTCATCATTTTAAACAGAATGCTTGAAATCTAAATGACTTTTTGTTTTGAAATTTCCTTTAATACACTTAAAAAGTAAAGCTGCTTTAAAAAACTTCTTAAATTTGGAAGGATTTGTACAATGTGAAACACTTTTTTTGATTCAACAAAACCACTGGCAAACCGTAAAACTGTTTTTTCTGGGAGTTTTAATTTCTCTGGCTTTAATGAGAAATGAATTCTCTATTTAGAGGACAAAAGGTGTTTTTTTTACTAGCATTAGTACAAAAAGCCCTAATAAAGACACACCATTTCCTAGGTGCAACTGTCAGCAGGTCCAAATAAAGACAATGTGAGAACCTAGGATTCATCTTGACCTGCAAATCTACATGAAAACTGTCCTCACTGGGATTTTAACTTACATCTTTCACAGTTGTTTTTCCTTTCACAAGGATGAGGCTACATGAAATGAATATCATTTGTTTTCTTGCTTTCAAGGACTGGGCTAAACTTAAAATTTCACCTTTAAATCCAGGTTTTGAATCGTTAAAGTCTGAGGCCAGAGGTAGATATTCTTTTATTAACTAAAACCTCCCCTGCTTATTCAAGCCCCCTTTGGCTCTCCCCTTCTGTCAATCTAACATCAGCCGTTTTATAAGCCCCAGTCTCCTCCTCTTCTTTATCACGCTGTGATTTTCCTCTTCATTGACTGCATGGCAGCATTTCTTTTTCTCGGTAGGGCATGTCTTCATCTCCGTCTCCATCTTTGTTCTCTATTTGGGGTGTTATTGAACCTAACAGTGTTTGTCTCTAAGCATTTTAGGATGCACAACCTGGTAGAGCACTCCTACTTTCAGGTAGCGGCACCTCCTAATTATTTCTTCTTCCATCATTGTCTTCACAGGAATGAAAATATATCGATGAGGCATCCTAATAGTCTGCTCATCTTTCACATATACCACCAATATATCAGCTTAACCAGAGGAATTGACAATTATAATTCTTTTATCTGTTCTATAAAGGGAGGGGAATGGGACTAAAAGCAGGGAGAAAGATAACAAGGCAAGGCAGCATTTTGAAGACGACAGTTGTGAAAATAGTATCAGAAGAATATACAGACCAGGGCTATAACTACAATCTCAGCAGAAATAAGAGGCATTCAGCCAGACCTTTGGCTGATGTAAATCTGCACAATGTACAAAAATCATTAACACAGGGAAGGAGCTGGCTAAGTGCCTTCTGCTTGAGGCATACTATTCATGATTTAGGAATCTTTGCTCTCAGTGATGGAGCTGGGCTGATATTCACCAGGTGAGAATCCAAGCCTTCGTCTTAAGATCAAGATGGCTATTGCATACCTTAGGTAAATTCTGTGCAACTATTGCTCAGAAAAAAACCCCTCAACTTTTGCCTCAAATTGAAGTGTATAAGGCTGCCTGCTTATCCTGGGCTCAGCTTCCAGAAAGTTCAGTGTACTTAACGAGTAGTTATCTGTTGCCTTCTTGAATTGCTGTTTGATATTTTATTGGCCACCCAGAAGGGTAATAGAGCAAATAATGGGCTGATGTTAAAATGCAACTCGGGAATAACATTTTGGTGTGTGTATGTGTCTGGGTGTGCACATGTGTGTTTGTTTACAGGAAAACCTTTGTTACGAGCATATAAGCTCAACTGCACCTGAAAGACAGAACTATGAATTCAGCCAAAGATTCATTATTTTCTTCCATGGTTTGGATTCATGCTGAATTACACCAAAGCAAAAATCCCCTACTTGGAAAATGGCTGCTAAAATTTCATTTCAGACGCTCAAAACCCCATGTTTTCTAAACAGCCCAGTCTCGCCGCAACCTTCAGATGCTCAGCAGAACTGACACTAACGTCACCCGGATAAAGCAGCATCAGGCTCCGGTCTTGCTGTGCTCTAAACGTGGATCCTACCCCAGATTGGATCTGAATCCTCTTGTGCATCAGAGCTGGGAGAAAATCTGACTCCAGGTGGAGTTCTCAGCGTTTCTTGGGTCCTGGAGCTGCAAAAATATTTATTTATTTGTTTGTTTGTTCATTTACTTATTTTTGTGATGAGGGCATAGGCTCTGAGTTGAATTCTGCCTTTGTTTGGGCAATATTTCTTTGGACCTAACAGGCACCACGAATTTCACCATTTCCACGAAATTTCACCATTTGTGCTGAAACTGTATCATCAGAAGGTTTTCAACCAGTCTTTCTTACAGCCAAATTCTGAATCTGACTAGCTTTGTCTGTTTTTCGCAGGACAGTTTAAGTTCCTTTGCCCAAATCTCTTTCTTCCTACAGAAAGATACAGCAGCATCGTCAAATATACTTCGCTTAAAAACATTTCCGACAAAACATCGTGTTTTGCGAACAGTCTAATTTTCACACATACTTGTATAAAACAGATCATATAGAAAATAGCACAAATTATAGCATACGTAGTGAAGCGCTAACTGCATATAGGAGGCATATGAAAGCATTCTGGTTTAATTTGAAATTTGCTCTGTTCAGAATCAGCTGGACTTTAAAATCTGGGATCACTTTGGGTGTTCCTCAGCTGAACTGGAGCCATGGGGAGCACAAAATAGTAGAGGCTGCTAATATAGAGCTTGTGAATATTCAGTGCACTTTAGCCTATGTCAGTGGATTTAAAGGCAGTTTGTAAATCAACTTCCCATTCTGTGACTTCCATTGCTGAGTCCAGAAGTTTAGTCAGGGCAAAACTTCCAAAAACAACAGATACCAATGACTTATTTTGGATATTTCAATACTAAATAAGAGATGAAAATTAAATCTAAATGGTTTTAAAAAAAATGTGCAGTGTATCTCGATGTACAGGCTGTGAACGAATGAGAACAAGGGAGCAAAATCAGACATTCAATGTATCAAATGTAATAAATCCTCTGAGGCCAATCAGCCCTCCTTCCCCCACTAACCTCAGCCCCACGTTATGCCAAATAGTGAAAGCAGATGTCTTATGAATAGGTAAAAAACAATCTGAATTCCCATTCCCCACAACTGAAACAAAATGTAGGGTTTGGGGTTTTGATTTGGGAAGCTTCCAAACTGAACTGCATGAGACATTTTATCCAAAGCCCTTCAAAGAAACAACCCAAAAAGAGGAATTCAATTTAGCTGGCACAAGGAGAGAAGATCTATTGTAATATGGAAGAAATTCAAACGCTATAGGAGAGCAAAATGACATCTCAAATTGCTGTGATTTATCTTGCCTTGCTCACCTATATTTCTTCAAAATAGCAAGCTAACAAACCCAGTTGTAATGCTTAATACACAGAAATCCTCCCCTTTCCCTGTCCCCTTTTCCCCTCCTCTAATTTTCTTCAAGGATTTGAAACTAAAAATGCTCCATCTTTGGGCTTAGAAAACAAAAACTTTCCGCAAGACTATACTATGATCTTCAACTTATTGCTCTTGGCGTCAATCTGTGTATAAAGAACGTCTTTTTAAGATACTTCACTCCTTGAGAGGATGTAAATGAAATAAGAAAAATACTATATTGGGATAGCTGAGACAACAATTTTTCGGATTTCTCGGTGTGTGTATTACAGGTTCATTTTCCCGACCAAATACTTCAGGAGCCTACCAGTGTGATTTACATCCAGCACAAAGACAGGTTGGGGTAACACAATATTATCCCTTGTTCTCGGACTCACAGCCTGGTTAGCTGGTTTGAGAGGAGTCGAATTCAGCAGGCATAAACTGACGCTTTCAATAGCATTGCAATGAAACAGGGTGGAAAGACGGAAACAGGTGTTTCCGTCTAGTGGCTTTTTAGTGACCGGCATGAAATTCAATAATCTCAATTCAGTACGAATTAGCCAGATAGTTGTATCCAGTGTCTCCTAGCCTGCTTTGAGTCAGGCTCTTTGCTTTGAACTGACTCTGGCCAGGCTTCAGTGTGCCAGACAGACGACTTTTTGTATAGCCCTTGCCAGCCTTGACTGTCCAAATCACAGCTCAGCACGGTGCTTGTCACTCATCCTGGCAGTACATGTTGGTGGGCAACCCGTTTCTCCCTGTGGAGAAGACCAAGGGCACTGGTGCTTGCGTCCCTCCTCTGGGAGCAGCTGGAAGAGCAAAACCACCAGGTGAGGCTGCTTCTCTCCGCCTGAATTTTATGTCTACTTAAAGGTACTTTTGAATCAAAACAATATTTCCAGGGAAATGATGTATTAAAGGTCAGAGCAATGTGGCTGGATGAAGCTTAAGATGATGATTGTGCCATTTCTGTCCCTTCACAGGACTGTGGAACCTTAGTACATTATTAATAGAGTTTTGCATGTTGGATGTTGGATGTCTTTTCAGAAAATGGCTGAGGAGAACGCCTTTTTTCCCTTCCTTTTTCTTCTAATACTTGTACCACTGAAACAGCCCTCATCACTACAGCAGGTCTCATACCTGCATCTGTACAATTGTCTGTACAATGCCTTCAGTTGTTTGGGGATCTGTGGGGGAGATAACTAGCAGGAAAGGAATCTGATCTCAGCAGGTCTTTGTGAGAGTTTTGATGCAACCTTTAGCTAATTAGTTTCATTTAATATAAATTCTCATGGCTGAAGTTCTCAAGAGACAGGAGGACTGTTCTATGAAAGGAAAAAGCTCTTATCCGTAGCAATACTTTTGTATGCTCTGTCTTCTTGGGGGAAAAGGGGTAAGAGGTAGGCTGTGAAAAGCCACTATTGCCAGAACATAGTTGGAGGGTTGGGTTTTGTACAGTCATTCCTGTGTGATGTAAAAAAATAGTTTGTAAAACATATACCCATAAAATTCCCATTGATTTATAGAACAAAATGAAATTACCCTAATAGCTGTAGACACTCTGCCTAGTCGAATTGATGTTGCATTGTAGTAAGCTTTTAAAGTCGTATGGACCATAACATTGCTTTGAAATGTTTCCCTGTAGTGGCTTCCCTTGACCACAGCCCTTGCACTGAAGAAACAGGTCCAGATATGGAGGCAAGACTTGAACTGAAACCTTGAGAAGTCAGAATTGTTGCAATAGTCACAGGGAGCTCGGGAGCTCTGGGGTATTTCTGTAGGTAGCCGTATTGCTCAGCCTGAGATCCTCTGCGTTAGCTGTTTCAGACGAGCCCTAGGAGCAGTAACCCGGACATGTTTATGTAGTATAGGTAAAGGAAAAACAGAGAACCGCATTCCTGTCTGATGCTCAGAATATAAATCTGTCAGAGGAGCCTTCGGAAGAGATTTTGGCCGGGGAGTAATGAAGTGAAGGATCTGTAGGTGAGTACAGATGACTTAGTAAACTAACATAACGGCTGATTGGGGAATTAGCAGCACTGGGGAAATTTGGAGTGAAACATACCCCGAACTTTGTCTGTGACTGTGCCACTTAAGTTTGCTGAACGTATTTCCTTAGAATTAATGGAGATACTGTAGAGAAAATTATCTGTTGCTTTTTTTTTTTTTTTTTTTTTCATCACTCACAAAGCTTCTTTCCTCCTGTTTCCCCCTGACTTTGGGTGAATTGAGAGTTGAGCTGGCTGAGCCTTTGCACGGTGCCCTGTATGCAACTCTGGTGAGGTGGGCATGGGAAAGGGCCAAAAAAAGAGTCAGGCTCTCCCTTCTCTCTTGAAATTCAGTCTGCCTTAGAGGAGTGTTGCCACAGGGTAATGCTCAATAAAACCTGCAGCAGCTTGGAAAGCCAGAGCTTGAAACACAGGAATAGGTTCCTTTTCTTCTGTGAGTCCTTAGCTCCAGAGAAGAACCAGGATTTAATTGATTTAAAGCGAAGCTGGATTTACTTAGTTAAAAAAGAAGTTGATTTGTAGCTGGTTGAGATGCTAATCTTTACGATCTTAAGATAAACTGAAAAAGAGATGGCAAAGATGTCACTCTACTTCATAAAGCCTGAGCTTCCTAGGCTAATACATAAAGCAATGTACTGCATTGCTCAAAGATTTTCCACTAATCAGACAACTAGAAAATGGACAATGTCTTGTTGAAAATTAACACTATGCTATAATTTTCTTTTTGAGTGGCTGTTTATTCTTCTTTCTTCCCACCACTTTTTTAATCTCGTCTCCAAATATTTTCATTCCTATTTCCCCATTTTCTGTTCACTCATTTCCTTAATCCTATACCACTGAGTCCCTCTGTTCATTTTCCTTATCCTTTACTGTTATTAATTCTCCCCACCCAACTGTTGCCTGGGTTAACTATTCTGGTTAGGCAGTAGGATTGGAAAAGCCAGCACTTATTTTGAGAAGACCTTATGGGGAAAGAGGATTCATACTGTAATCTCAGGTGAGGGTCTAAACATTTCCCAAATTCTCTGACCCCTAAATATGAATATCATTTGACTTTGAATAATGAGCTATTCGTTCATCTCTATATAAAACCTCATGTATCCTGACAGTTCCCTATTGCCTTCCTGTCTGAAGTGGCTCAGGAGTATAAATTATTCTAGCTAAGGTTGGCAGTAATTTATGCTCAATAAATTGACTATAGATCTGCTTGTTTCAGTAGGTAGCATGGGAAGGACTTATACATTTTGCTAAATTCCCTCATTTGTTCTCGGGTGGACTACTCGCCTTCCTGGGGCTGATCATGAGTCCCAAACTGCTGCGATAGGCAGCTACTGGTATGCCTCCAGTAAATCTACTCCTGTGAGTAGCAAGTTACTGGTATAAGGTAGAGGCAGCCAGGCTGGCCATTGAAAAGTCACTGGCACAACAGTGTGGAAACTGGAGGTCATATTTTGCAAAATACATAAAGGACAATTGTTGAAATGGAGATTAGCAGTGGCTATTCTTAAAAATATCCCCTTTATTTTGGCAGAAATTTATTGTATCTCTTTAGACTGTTTTTTGCTATGAAACAGATAGGCCAGGCAGTATTTTGTTTTCTTTTTTCCTTTCTTTTTAAAAAATGTAAAGTGGACCAGTTCCTTTGTAGGACTTCTGCAAAAAAGGGTGATAAAATCCTTTTGTCCAAGATGCAAAAGACAGAAAGTAATTCATCACCTTTCAAAGTACAATTTATTATGGGTCGGGGAGAAAGGTTTCACTCATGATCATTAGGTTTTAGCAGTGCAGATGCTGGACATGATGAACCAATGAGGCTTATCAGGTGTGATAATCAAAACAGATTTTCTTTTGCATCTGCTGTCATTTCCTGTCTCTTGTAGAGAAATCTAGGTTTCGGACACTGACTACCATTTCATAAATATAGACATATTCCTTTATTGTTCTGTGTGGAAATTATCACCTGAGATTTTAAATCAGAATGATGGGAATGATTATCATGCCTGAAGTTTGATGCAAGTTTTGAACCTGCATTCCTGGGCCACGTGGGAGCATCGAGGGCAGCTCCACCTGCCCGGGTGCGAGCGCTCCGCTTTTCCTGCCACAAGTGCCTATAGTTGTGGCAGTTGTGCTAAAGCAAAGCGGTGGGCCAGGCAGATGCATCTCATGGCCCACGTGTGATCCGTGGACTCCAGGCTGGTTACCTCGCATCAAGCATATGCAGAGAAATTTTGGGCCAGATCCTGCTGTGAACAGTGCACAGGCAGATCCCTGTGCAGTCTTACTGTAGACAAAAGGCTTTGTTTGGCTGCAGCGATCTGTGTGTGCAATTAAAAATCTGGCTAATTGTAATCAATATAATTAAAGGGCCAACCTTGCGTTGTGGTGTAATTCTGGCTTATTGAGTCAATGAAAATGTAGCTGTTGAATAGGGCTACAAAGATGATCAGAGGGTTAGAGCCCCTCTGCTGTGAGGACAGGCTGAGAGAGGTGGGGTTGTCCACCCTGGAGAAGAGAAGGCTCCAGGGAGACCTTATAGCAGCTTTCCAGTATCTGAAAGGGACCCACAGGAAAGATGGAGAGAGACTTTTTACAAGGACACGTAGTGATAGGACCAGGGCTAGTGGCTTCAGGCTGGAAAAGGGGAGTTTAGGTTAGAATTTCAGAAAGAAATTTTTCACTCTGAGGGTGGTGAGGCACTGGAACAGGTTGCCCATGGAAGCTGTGGATGCCCCATCCCTTGAGTTGTTCAAGACCAGGTTGGATGAGGCTTTGAGCAACCTGGTTTAGTAGGAGGTGTCCTTGCCTGTGGCAGCAGGGTTGGAACTGGATGATCTTTAAGGTCCATTCCAACCTAAACCATTCTATGATTCTATGAATTCAATGAATCCACAGCGCCACCTCTTCCATCAGTCCAGATGCCCACAGAACTCAGCTGTGCTGTGCTTTGCAGCTTTATAAAGTTTATTATTAGCACAGCACCTGAATGCCTCACCCATTAGTGGCTTTGCAGCTTGGTGAGTCAGCCTCACTGAGAGAAATCGAAATACAGCACTGAAGAGATTTCAGTACTTGTCAGTCACACACACTGACTGGCTCCAGTCACCTCCACCGGCCCAGACCAGTGCGGGGCAAAGGCAGAAAGGGATTCTCTGATACCTAAGAGCTAAACCTACAGATTAATATTGCAACCTCTGAGTTTCCCCAAAGGCATGGAGCAGTATAGGCTTTGCTGTGCTAGATGCTGTTGTGCACCGGTATCACTAAGCCTGGGGAACAATATTCCAGTGGCGACTCAGTCTATATATCTACACATGTATGTATACAGTATGTACACACACATATATACACATATGCACCCATATACATACATACATATACACAATCATCCGTATTTCACAAAGCTGCCTGTGGTCCCAGTGACAACCGAGGATTCAGAAGTAGTGCTCCAAATTCTGGCATAATCCTGGTCTTGTGGGAAATTGAAGAATTTGTGACTGCAAAACCTAATAGGACTACAACAATATTGGTCCCATTCTCAAACAACATCAATCAACGTTTACAACAAAATGAAGATTGAGTCAGTTATATGTGAAATCAGTTGTTACAGTCTTTTGGCAGGTGGGAATTGTCTCTCCTCTCCTCTCCTCTCCTCTCCTCTCCTCTCCTCTCCTCTCCTCTCTCTTTTTCTTTCCATTCTTATGGTCTGAATCCAAATGACACTTTTTTCCCTCTCTTTTAAAGAACATGCTACCTCTACAGAGTGTATGTTTTCCATCTGGAATTGCATGTGGGCTATAATTGGGGTTACCTGTAAGTTTGAGAATATGAGACTGCAGCAGACAGATTTCAAGGGAATAAAAGGACATCCCATATTTTTCCAATCACTTTACAGTGATTTTTGCTTTTTTTTATAAGCAAAATAATCAAATGAGTCATCCCCCCCCCAATTTCAGTAGCTCAGATATCAATGAAGATGTGCTCTCTGGTGCCAGCTTTTACTGCCCCAATATTGAAACTTCCATTTTCTGCCCTACAACCAAAAAATTAATTCCAGAAAAAGGAAAGTGTCTCTCCTTCAACTGTCCCCGTTCTGTCCATCAAATTAAATAAACATTCTGTTGCATTAGTCATATTTAACTCACTCAAAAATTTTAGGATTAGGTGTCCTCCTTCCTATCTTACACAAATAAGCCAAGTCAAATAAATGTCTGCTCATCATTTCAAGTAAGAATGAACTTAAACTGGATGTTTAATATGACTATAGCTAAGCCTTGGGCTTTGCTGCCAGGTTGTCAAGCCGATATGGCCTTCTTGTTGGGAAGCTGCTGAAGGGATCAGTGCAGGGAGGTCCAGTCCCCATTCCACACAACTCACATGGGCTCTACCTGCCTTATAGCTCGTTAGCTGCTCTTGGGGTGTTTCTAAGTGCATAATACTTACCAGGTCTGGAGTTTGTAGGGCTTTTGTATACAGCCTAACTTCAAACTAATCTATTAGGACTAATTCCATATGTACTGAGATACCCTTGTGCAGATAATGCTGATTCATACAATGTCACCTGCCCACTGAGCCATACAAAAAGGGCTCACTTTACTCCCCAGACCATCTTTACTCATTTTTTTTTACATAGTAGTTCAAAGTCAGTGATTCTTTGACATTTCCTCTTGATGATTATCTTTTTGTGCCTTTAATTGTAAAACAAGCACTAACATGTTTTGCCTTTTTTTTTTTTTTTTTCCAAATAGTTGGCCAGCAACTGGTATAAAGTTTTATCAAAATTCCTTCAATCAATGGACAGTGAGACTGAGGAAACATTTTGTCAGGGAAACGGGGGAGGGAAGAAGAAAGATAAGTTGCTGTCCTTCAAACTCAATATCAGATAAGAATGTCTCCTAAGGAAAAAAAGCCTAAATTGTAGCAGGAGCAGAAGTATTATATATTTAATTGCAGCAGCTACTGGTCTTTCATGAAGGGAGCCTCTAATCAAAGGCTTTGATTATAAGGGACACTGCTGAGATAAAAATCTTATACAACATTTTGAAAAGAAAAATTCCTCAACCTGGTCTTTTAAAAATACATTAGGTAGTACAAACTACAACTGTGTTGTGAATGGAGTCTACTTTTCAACAAGGATGCCTTTCTCTTTGTTTACCTAAAACATGACATAGTGTCCAGCCTGTAGAAAAACTAGTTCATCCGAACACTGGCACAGGAAAACGCTTAAACAAACAGCAAGAAAGGTAATTAGGATGAATCCTTGTACTTAAATATGACATGGACTAAATCTGTTGCTGAAGTTGACCCACAAATTTGGGGCCCTCTTCCTTCAGTGGGAAAATTCCCTAGACCAACAGCACAAGGACATATCCCAGCTCATAACAGTAATTAAGAAGTGCATAGTCTTCTTCCACCTCACTTTCTTCTCTCATTTGTTTTACTTCTTTTTAAACTGAAGATTTCATCCTGCAAACTCTCAAATCCTTCTGTAGCTTCACACACAAAAATTGTGTCATTCTAGCAGTATATGGGTCTATTCATGTGATCAAAGTTGTGAATGTTGTTAAAAATTTATGGGATTCTTACTAAAATTTAGGAAGTAAGACCTAGTGCCTGTAGGAAACTTGTATGGCTTCTAGCACAAGATGTCTCCACCTGTGGTATTGTCCATACAGGTTATTATAAAACAATAAAATAAAATAAAAATTACAAAACTGAGTTGTCTTTTAATGAAAATGTAAAGCACCAATTTCTAGGTTTTGTGGTTTTTTGTTTTGGTTTGATTTTTTGTTTTTTTGTGATGCTTGGGAATATTTAGAAAGAGGCAATATAAAATACATATTTTAGAACAACATAAAGCAAAGTTGGAGCCCATAACTACTCTACAGGGTCTTTTTAAAAAGTAAGATATGAAAAAAACTCCAAACTGAGGTCAATCTGACCATCTAAGCTTTAGATTAAAAAACGGTTATCTATCTGTCATCTATTTTGCGATCCATATCCATGCCTACTCATGAAGTCCTCTATCCCATCCGCTTCCTCTGCTAACCAGCTGCAACTTGAAGAGTTTGGCCTGTCTTCAGAGCAGCTTTCATCAGTTTCAACTTCATTTTCTTAAACCCAAATCTGCATGGGTTGTGTATGTGTAGTTTTGGGCACTGAGTAGCTTATTCTGCCTCCTGACGATCAGGCTCCTATTGATGTGCGATTTGTGCCCAAGTGTTGAAAGGGGCTTGTGCCTAAGTGATGAAAGAAATGTGCTTGAGCCTGAATGAAACCCAGTCCTTTGCTGCCAGCTCAGCACAAGGTAAACACTGGAAAACCCGAATGGTAGAGTGCAAGTGAAATGTTGCATAGCTGTAAAGCTGACCCATGGTCGTAAGATGAATTGCTTCCACTCGGGGTCTGATCCAGGCAGAGTGAGCTCAGTGGGACTCTTTCCAGTGGAAATTAATTCTGGACTTCACTCATTTCAGGAGGTGACTGGATGCCACCACATCTCTGATTCATGAATGAGAGCACAGGATGGTTCCCACTGCTTCTACTGCCTTTTTCCGTCCATCTGTCAAAGCTTAGAAGAGTTGTTTCCTAGGCCCTTTCAGTTCACTGACCCAACATTGACATTACACTTTTCCTTCTCATGAATGTGCAGCTGTAGTTAGTAAAATAATGACTCGACAGATCCATTTAATGTGGGGAGTCATTTAAATTGTGCCTTATCTACTGAATTTCCTGATAAAAATATATTTTTACTACTGCACTTAGCGTAACACAGCCCAGCCCAGCTAATGGAAAGGGAAAGAGACTCGCTTCCATCATCAACACAAGTCTGCTCCAGCTGCCCAAGACTTACTACAGGTGATGAAGTGTGAATCAGACAGAGCACAGCTCAACTTTCATGTGCAGGATTATCTGGCACGGTTGCTGGATAGAAAAAGAATCTTTTCACCATTAAAATGAGCAAATTTGATCTGGAGTCAAAGGAGCACACTACAATGCCATTCTTCACAGACTGGCGTTTTAGCACAGGAGCACACTTGAGCCCATTTCCTAGTTGTTAATGGAAGAGCAATTCCGTTATTCCTGTTGATATGTAACAATAGAGACTGGTCAGTTAATATTTTTTTTTTGCCGAAGTAATTGATAATTCTAGAAAGGACATTTACACTGATTTTTTTTTCTTTCTTCCTCTCTAGTTATCCATGGCAAAAGAAAAAAGTAGTTTTCTCAACAGAGACCGCTATCTGTTGGTTTACAGGCAGTAAACATTAAATGACAATCTAATCTATGAAAATAGGGATCCCTTTATTTAACTTTAAGGATAGCTCTTCATTGAGTTGGAAAAAGTAGGAGAAAATGGAAAGACCCTATTTGTAAGAAACATTTGAAAATAGTGGGCCAAATTCTGCTGTCATTTCTGTAGAAAGATGGCATGAGATCTTGGCCTAGCAAAGAAAAAGATCTACGACATCCTTAATTACTAGCTTGTGAACAATTCTTTTTGCCCTTCTTCGAAGGGCTGCATGATATAATATATGCTTGCGGGATCTTCACTACTTCCATGCTTTGATTTAACTACATGCCTATGTGTCTTGCTGGAAAGGACCAAAGTTCAGAAAAGATGTTGAGCACCTAAGTCTTCCTTAAGGAAATGTGCTTGATTCTAGTGGGTTTTAGCCAGGGGCTTTTAGCCAAGAGTTTTAAATGCCTTTTAGAACCAAATTTAAACCTTCAAATCTAAACTGAAGTATGGGCCTTGAGCTGATTTGTTTCTCACTTGTCTAAGTAAATAAACCTAGAAAAGATCAACCTCAGACACTTCTGCATCATTTGCATAAGAAGGAACAAAAAGCAGCTAAACCCATCTTAATTCTGCCTCATCTATGTTATTATTAAGGCGCAATTTCAGGTCCAATTCTGATTTTGAATATGAAGCTGCACATCACAGCATAGTTGATTTTTACCAGAGAAATGTTAACATGCCTCTGGAAACAAGCACACCATCATTAAACAAGAAAATATTATTAAACAAGAAAACATTATTAAACAAGAAAAGTGGCAGTAGATAAGTAAACTAGGCACAGCTCTTTTGTAATCTTACAGTTCAAATACAAAAAAGCCTAAAGCCCTCTCTATAGCATTTTATGTGGTTAACCATCACACAGAAAAGACTGGGCTTTTCTTATGATAGTTAATGAACTACCTCCCCGTTTTCAGATCATTTGCCTAAGCCTTTCATTTCCTTCATTTTTTTGTTATTAATAATCTGTAGCTACTGATATAGAGACCAAACAGGTTGGGGTTTTTTTTTGGGCTGGGTTGTACCCCTTTCCAGAAGGCGAGTCTCTATGTAAATATTAATTGTTGCTACCCACTTATATTTTATGCCTGTGACTCACCACGCTTTACATATCTATCTGGCATCAGTGCTTTATGTGATACTATTCTACAGTCAGCTAAAAATCAGTTATTTAGGTGAAATTTAGGAATCTTTTAGAGAAAAAAAATGACAACCCATGTCTGCTAACTCAAGTTGTGGTGGGCCTTCCTCATTATAGCTCCAGGACGTGAGAAAAAACTTTTTCATTGAGATCCTTTTTCCGTTTCCATCAGTATGATCTCCTGTTTGAAGACAGCCTCACTATTTCAGCAGGCTGGGTTTCTATAGTCCACAATTCAAGCCCTCCGTTTCTTCCTCTGCCTAACTGCCCACAAAAGAGTTGAAGGAAATGAGCCAGTAAATACCCCTGCAGAAATAAATTCCCAAATCAGCATGGTAATAATAATCATAATCAAATAAAGTCTTACAGTAAGTAGATTTCTAAATTAATGAGATTTCATGAAGACTACCAGAGACCTTTTTTTGCTATGGATTTTAAGCAGAAGTTGGGCAGACACTGCACTGATAAGAGATAATATAAAACCCTTGTGATAGAGAGGTAATTGACCCCCACTGTAAGATTAACATTAGAGATCGGTCTGCACCAAACCTCTGGGCCTTTAACATCCCAGAATTTGTGGAGGATGGTGGGCAAGTCCTGGCCATGCATCTGTAGCTCAGCATCTTGCCTGACACTTTCCAGACCCAAACATGCATGTGCCATGGCTGTGAGGTTTGGTGCTGTGATTCATTTGGTAGAGACACCTTCTGTGACTAAAACACTCCATTATAAAGTCTTCCAGGATTTGCCTTAATCACAAGAGCAGTTGGCTGACGTAGAAAATGGGATATTTTGTTTAGGGTAACTGTTGTTATAAGCTGATTATATATGATACAGTCCACCAGGATATATTCAAGCACGGTCATTACACCAAGCCCGAGTTTTAAAAAACAAATTCCTTCTACAGCTGTAAAATTTGCTCATCCTCCGAACACCAGAGCTTACTGTGCTCATTCAGTCTAGAAGAAATGTATGACTCATACAAGCAAATACCTTCTGGCATGATGCATAATCGTTCCAGTGAACTCACTGCAACTAGGGATTACTGAGCCAGTCTGAAAGCACAGAATAAACATTTAATAGGCAACAAGAGTATATTGTATGGTTTTATGCTAGGTTGTCTTAAATTACTGAGATGGACACCTCAGTGGCATCAGCTGGAATTACCGGAGGCTGAGCATGGTAGATCACCAGTTTGCTCTGACATGATAAGGAATATATTCAAAGCTAAATAAAAAGTAATAGCCACCACCAAACAAGAGAATTTTACAGGGGTTTCACAGGAATCAATTCTACCAGTAATTACACTCCCTTTTCATCGAGGTTGTGAAGATAAATAAAAAGTTTGTTTGCTGATAAAGCGCATAGCTTATGCAAAGGTTGGAATAGTAAGTACTAATAAGGAGAAGATAGTCACTGAGAGAAATCAGGGAAACCAAGCAAATCCAAATAAAGCACATATAAACAGACCCAAATGCAAAGGCAGACATTCAGGGACCAGAAATGGAGGCCATGTTTTTAGAAATAAGGACGGGTATCCTGCAAAGTAGTGATGCTGAGAAGTTTCTTGGATAAAAACACATGAACAACTGAACCTGGGCTCCCAGCTCAATCCTGTGGCAAAGAGGGACAGTGTAACCCTGGGGTGAACCAGCTGACCCACAGTAAGGGGACGGGGTGTTTTTTTGGAGGGATTAGGCTACTTAAATGCAGCTGTAAACCCTTTTTACTAGAAAGACATTGCTCTATTACTGTCCTGGTTTGAGCGACACAGGACTGATTTCTTTTCTAATGCTTGGGAAAACGGTATTTTTAGAAGACTTTGGTGTCTGAACTTGTGAAAATATTTACTTTATAGCCAGTTACGGTATGTGGGTTTCAAGGTTTCAGTGTTTTCAAGCTCGCCAGGTGCAGGGTTGAGGAGGAGCGAGACCTGGGCATTGACCCAAGTTGGCCAACAGGATTATTTCATACCATGAATGTCAAATTCAACATAAATTAGAAAGTTTGCTGAGGAGTTTCTCCTCTTCCATGGTGGCTGTGATCCAGAGAACTTCTTGCCCTGGTGCCGGACCCCTGAGCCCTTCCCTTCCTCCCCAAGCTGTAGCGTTCACAGTGTCCAACATTTACTGTCCCCTGCTGGGAGCGCATGGCTTCCTACGGATAGAATTGGCTGAGTATAACCCTTGTACATTTTATGTTGGCATCAGGACCAATACTGGTTCCTTAGTGTTATTAATGGTAATTATCTAGTCTTATTTGATTAAATCTGCTTATATTTCAATGCCTGGGTTTCCTTGTTTTTCCCGATTCCCTTTCCTGGGTGGGGAGGGGTCATCCGATGATAGAACAATTGTCTAAATGACAATAAATTGTTGTGGGTTTCTCAAACCATAACAATCACCTGCAAATATTGCCTCGTGCCTTTGCAGCCTATAGCTCCGGTGTTCATATTTTTCCAAGGATGTTAAAAAATAAACTGATTATAGAAGGAGTGTAAAAATCTATTCAAAGCCTAGAGAAAATGCTGAGAGTGAGAGATGTTCAGTTTGATTACCTTATCACTTGATCATAATATCTGAAATACCTTTTTGAGAAACTCAGGATTTTTAATTTACCAGAAAAAAGACTATGAAAGACTGATGATTTTAAAAGAATATCAGACAAAACTAACAATAATTAAAAAAACGCCAAACAGACAAAACTTCTTGGTAGTGAGAGCCATGAGAACTAAGGGATTCTTCATTTCTTGATGTCTACAAAGTAAAACTACATTCCATCCTGAAAATGTCGCTTTGCCAAAAAAAAAAAAAAGCTTTCATCAGGGTCAAGTGATTGGTCTCAATGGAAGAGTAACTGGATGAACTTCAGTTGAAAGTGATACTCAGGAGAATAAACCAGATCATGTAATGGCACTTCTGCCCATAATTCCATGAATATTCATATAAATCAGGATCATGAAAATGCAGTCACACTCTGCTTTGGCTTTGCCTTTGAGCCATGTTCACATATTCTTCTGCACTAATTTAAAAAATCTGAGCTCATGATCACCAAATTTCCCCTGATTTCCCAATGCCATCCAAAACCTGTAGACTCAGACCTGAACCAGCTCATTTTAATTTAAGTTTTTATTTCTTTATTTATTTCAGGCAATTTCAATAAGCTTTATGTAAGTTTGTAAACAAACTTGATCCTGTCAAGTTTTAGCATGTGTAATTTTCAAAGTCCTGCATTTAATTGTATCTGCTGTCATCATGTCTCGGGGCTGGAAACTGGGCTTCTGGATACTATATTAATACACACTATTATAAAAATAAAGAGCAAAATAGGAAGTTTTGGGTCACAGTTGCAAGGCTGTTGCCAAATCACTAATGTCCTCCCCCTCCAAAACAGCAATAAAAAATCATCTCTAGAGATTCCAGCACTGAAGGCAACAAAGTACAGTAGTTACATTTTGAGATGGAATCCAGAAACTGCCAAAATCAAGATATGCAATCTCCACTTGGGAAGAGGCGATGAAAACCCAAGTACATAGTCTGACAAGTGAATCATGTCAACAAAAAGAAAGCAACAAAAATCAACTTGTAAAAAGCATCTCTGTGTGTCAAATTGTTCAAAGCAGTGGACACAGTGCTGAAATAAGTTCAGTAAAGATGAACATCTCATCATAGCTTTCAAGAGTTGAAGCTGCATACCAGAAATGGAATGAAATTCCATATCGCTTTGCAGCTGGTAATGTAGGGGTGATAACAGTGTGGAAACACTGTCTGCACTGGATCCTGATATTCCGCACTCAGGAGAGCAATTGTGTTTCATATCCGAAGCACTTGATATAAATATGTTTATTCTTAGAGGTGCACTAAAGAGTGCATACCATATCATACCCAAGGATGAGGGAAGTATGCAGACGGGGAAGGATGCAGATTGGTTTCTTGTAAGAATGGTGGGAAAGGCAGCAAGGTTTCCTAAAATCTCTTTGCAGGCTGGGATGACTTCTGCAAACCAGTTCAGTTTCGTGAGCTGATCGTGAGACAGTGTCAGTAATTCCTATAAATTCCACGTCCAGCCTGCTGCAAAAGTCCTGCTCCTCTACAGTCATGGGAAGGTTATGTGATATTTAGGGAGTAGGATATTTCATTGGAAAATAAGAATGCCTGTATGCTTTCTCAGAGCTCTTCCTTACCATTTGTGGTAAGGAATTCAACACACTATTGTGTGTTGGAAAAGTCTTTAATGTAAGACAACTACTTTTTGGTTTAAATGACAGTTTCATTGAATCACGAAGCAGAGGAATCAGCTCTTAGTACTATCTTGCACACTATCTAGTGGATGGCAAATGTATAATAAATTGAATGGATTTTCAACAACTTTGAAAAAATCTGCTGTAATCAAATTAGTGGTGAATGCTTTGAAAGGATGTGGTGTATGTACTCAATTCTTTGGTCGTGTAACTATGTTGCCTTCACTGGAATAACACAGAATTCTGTTTGTTTTCTTGCTTCACAAAACAAGTAGATGCAAGGAGGTCTGTAAAGGTGGAACACATTTGAAAAACACAACTAAAGCAAGATGTAGCAGCTACACAGAGATAAAAACCAAAGATGAGACTGAACAGTGATTTAGAACAGTATTATTACTTATTGCTCAGATGAGTATTTTCATGTTTCTAGCATAATTTAAGCATTCAACAGTACTTGGATTACTGACCTAAATGCTTCTAGTGACAATATGCCTGTTCCAATGATATTTGCCCTCATATGATTTACTCTGACTCTGAATATCTCTGAGCTTTTATACAAGAATATGTAAAAAAGAGAGGCTGATCAAATTACAGATAATGTGGAAAAACACATTAAAACTTACATTAACAGTATGCAAGTCAAAGATGAATTAATTTCACATAAAAAAACCAAACCACCAGCAAAGAGAAATACATTTTCAGTTGACATGCACTGAGGGAAAATAGTGCACATCATTAAACCCTCTTCTCGGTAATATTTTTGCAAGTAAAAGAACCTTTTTCTGTAGATTCTATATTCTCAAATCATTCATTCAAGAAATTTTGCGTGGTGCATTCAACAAGTAGTCCTAGAAACCACGGGGAGAGAGGTGTTAAGAGACTGGTTCTGCCAAGCCAAATGGAGGCACGTCAAAATGGCACCAAGCCCAGCTAAGGCTTTTCTGTGTACCAAGCAACACGAACATGATGGGAATGCGGCCAATTCAAACACGCTGTGCTTCTGCTGGAGGAATAAAAGCAAATGAGAATTTGTTGCTTCTCTTATTCTCTCTCATTGCTCCACACTATGCAGCGGGCAAATTATTCTGTTTTATTGCCGTTGCATTTAAAATATATATAAATATTATTAGTCGCGGTGGCTCTGAATCATTCTGTTTCTTCAGTGCACGCTTGATGGCATAAATAGACCCCAAAGAATCAACAGGATTATTTATCCTCTAAGAAGCAGGCACAGGTTTAGTATCTTTACCAAGATGAGATACTGATTCCCATTTTTTGTGGCTCAGTTGTTTTCTCTGTCATTCTTTTCTTTCACTTCTTTTTATTCAAATAAACTATTATGGTGTAAAGCGGGAGTTAAGCTAATAAAAACTCCGTGTCCCAAAATGTGCAACTTTGTCACTCAGGAGTCACCTTAACTTGCACGAACAGTCGCATTTGACTTCAGCATTTTTAATACAAGTAAGTAAGAACACTAAATGTAAGTCAGGGAAGCACACTCAGACCCTCAGCTGTCATTTAGTCACTGATCCTGGGAACTGATACGCTCATGGAGTAAGGAAATAAAAATTGTAAACAAAAAAAAATAAACACAGCCCCATTACCATAACAAGCTAAGAGGCTGGGTGCAAAAGGTCAAAATCTAGACAGAAAGAAGATTAATATTTTCTCTGTGTCCTTCTGTTGTCTGTATCACCTGGAGCAGGCAGACCTGGACTTTGTTACAGGTAAATAATTACAGTTGTATCTGCCATAAATATCCACTTGAAGGGGCTACTGCAAAAAAATTGAGATTGTATCTCCAAGCAACTGTCAAATGGCTAGAATAAATTTAGAGGGCTTGAAATACTGATGTACACTTTCTATCATAGATATCTCTTGGTCTAGACTTTCAGGCTGCATTTTGACAGAACACATTGGATGACTGAGAAATTAGGGACTCAGGACCAAAAAAATTACATAGTGTTGGCACTTGTGGTTTGTGTCTTCTTTACCCGTGGTACTAGCAAACAGGAAGTCATTGCTTCACAGCAAACCCAGAAATATTAACAGGACATATCCTTTTGCATTTAAAACACAGAATGCAATAAATCTTGGACCATGATGGCAAACCTAAAGAGGTCACTGAGTAATGGTAGGCATAATATCTGTACTTTTCAGTGCTATAATAAATCTGACAGTGCTCTTTTTTTAAAGTTGGGATGCTTCTGTACAGACTGAAGATCAAAAGTTTCTTTGCCCCCCAAAAGGAAAAAGAAAAGCACACACATGCGCTGCAATCACCTGTTTTTCATTTTGCATATTCGGTGGAATATGGAACAATAGAGAGTGAAATAATATGCCTGTCTCTTTTAGTGTGGGTGATATTCTCATAAGCCCTGACTGAATGAGAAAAATCTGTCCCTTATTTATAAGAAGAGATAGGAAAGTCATTCAAACTTTGAACTTCCTTGTGTGTTTAGCCCCCTCTCCTACTTTCCCAAACACACACTAAAATATCATTATGGGGGTTCCTTCCTGGGCTGACCCAAAAGCTCTGATTTCAGTTTAGAACATTGCTCCGGTGAAGGTAGCGCTGACCTCCCCACAGCCGTATCTGACCATACCTGTCTTCAGAGGCCATTCTGTATCTCCTCCAGAAGACTCCCCTCAACATTTCTTAGGTCAGAATAGATGTTCTTTGGGCTACAGTCTAAGACATTAGTGCTTCAGAGCCTCCAGCTTGGAAACCTTTTCCTTAATATGTAACATATGTAGAAAGACTGTGTTCCTTGGAAGAAACATCTTGCAGACGCATAACAGTTCCACCAAACAGACCTATTTCCACCTGCAGTTGCAATGCTGTTGCTGCAGCTCCCCCCCTGCCAAGGCTGAATTTAGCTGCTTGGCAGTGCAAAGCTATATAGACTCTAAGTTTTTCTAATAGTGTAAAAGCAAGTAGCAAATAGAATGCGTTGAATTTTTTCTTTATTTGTGTGTGCAATTATGGATCTAGCCAAACTCCAGAAATTCTTTCTTTATGCTAACCTCAGAAACAAAGTGTGTTTATAAAATATAGAAGTAAAAGGATGGGAACCCTGTTTAAAAAGGCAGCCATATGACATCTTGTAAGATACTCCTTTTCTCTTTTCATCTGCCTCTTGCCATGGCTCTTCCCTGAGTCACGACTTACCTAGCTTACAGGTCAGGCCACATGTTATTGCTCAGCAGACCGTGATAATCAAAGGAAGACTAATAATCCAGGAATATTCAGCAGGACAAGCGGAGAAAAGCAGCACCCCTGAGCTACCAGCTGCAGAGGGCAAGGAGTAAGAAGACAAGAAACCCAGGGGCTGAAATGAGTTGCCTGTGGGATGGGTGCACAGGTACCCAGCAGCATAACGGGACCTTAGGACCAGCTTTGGGCCCAGGTGATGGGTGTTTTCCAGTGTGTCTGACGCTGAACTGCCAGCTGAGTATGATCTGCCAAGCCTCTGTCTCACCACCTGTGAGACCGAAGATGCATAAAGGCACGGCAGAGAGTTTTGCCTGCAGCCTTTATCTAGCCTATGGTAACTGTTTATACTGCTCGCTCATATTAATCTTTTCCCACTTCTGTGTTACAGCAAACAGAAATTGCTTGTTGTAGGGAACCCTCTGTGTAAAACGTTCTCACAAGAGAAAGCTGTAACCTGTTGCGGTGGCTCATTTTTCGCACCAATGTCTAGTAAGGCAAAGCCAGTCTCCTGGGCTCTGATGACTGCTGAGCAACGTGCCCTCTTCACTGTCCAAGTTCTCTGCAACCTCATCATCACCTCGCCTGTTCTGAAACATCTGCTTCTCCAACCTCTCTGATAGTGATACAAATGATAATTTTTCAGACTTCCAGCAATTATCTTAGCTCTTTTTCTCATGTTACCACTGTAGTGCAGAAGGAGCTCCCTGGGAACGGCCAACAAACCACTAAATCTGTCTTCGTGACACTTTACCGTCTGCAGATGGTGTGTGATAGACTTTGCTTTTCAAAAATGAGCATTTCACCCTTGGTAAATTGTTTTGACTGCATCTGTGAAGTACATCCATTATCCTATAACTACAGATAGAGTATAGATTTATATATTACCTGACTTTGTGGACTAAAATTCACAACTGGCCATTAGCTATAAAAATTATAATAATACTTGTTTTGACAGTGGTCAAATAACTGATTCAAAGTGCACTGGTATCAAAGGAA
Source organism: Chionis minor (assembly GCA_013398295.1). NCBI lineage: Eukaryota > Metazoa > Chordata > Aves > Charadriiformes > Chionidae > Chionis > Chionis minor. Next base: position 155,496 of record VZSF01001227.1, read on the forward strand.
AGATTGCCACGGGAATCACACGAGGGGAATAGATTCTCGATCTGAGTCATGCTCTAAATTAGCATGAATTTTTATGCATATGAATTTATGTTGACAGAGTTTGTACATTACTCATTTGCCACTGTATAACACAGGGACAGCTCTTTTTTCAGCAAGCAGCGATTGCATCTTCAAAATCTTGCCAGTGACTGTGGAGCCTGAAGTCAGATGTTTACATTCCCATTCCCAAGTCAGTTAGAAAGTTTTGCAGCCTCTGTTTGCGTTACATTTTAAAAATAACAGGATTAATTCAGTCCAGGACCACAACGAAGGTTAGTAACACTGCAGCTGGAAATACATGAATTATTTTAAACCTCCTGAACTCTATTACCCAGGAATATCTCCAACTAGCAAGTGTAAACAAGCTAACAGGCTTGCTTTCCCCTCTCTCTTACCATGAGTGATATGCCAGTATAATGCATGAATACTAGTGCAGCCAAGGATACAAACAGGCCCAGCTGCAACTATTTATTTAGGTTTGCCAGGTAGAAAGGAGGCAGATTTAATTCTATCACCAACAGTGAGGCTTACAGAATGACTAGAAGGAAACTCAACCAACAGATACATAAGATCGAGCCACTCTTTAAATGCTATTTCTGTGTTATTTTCCAATTCGGAAGGTTAGAAATCATTTAAAGAGATTTAGGTCTTTATGTACGAAATGGGGAGGGTAGAGGAAGCCTCTGTTGAAACATGCAGCTGATGTAGCTCATATTAACACCTATGCACATGTAAATGTCAATAGATTACTGACGCATATATCTAAATTCCACCTGAGGGTAGTATGTTAGTAACATAGTTTTATACTAGCCCAAAGTAAATCAATAGATATATATATTTGACACTGTTTGTGCTTTTCTAAAATAAACACTTCACAAAGCCCATTTTGCTTTGTAGACAGATGTTTTCCAGAGTAGGACAAAGACAGCACACAGTCCAAGAGCCCCCTTCAAACTTTGCCGTCCTTACCCGGGATTTGCAGAGCTCATTGACCACTCCAAGGCCTTTACATGCGCTTTACTGAAGTTGTCACGGCATGTCTGCTGCTCCTGTCGTGCTTGTGAGTATGGGGAATAAAAGAGACACGTGGAAGAATGCAATTTCTGCATCCACATCCAGGAAGTGCAGTGCACTGGGGTCTCTAGAGCTTTAGCTCTGGGCTGAGATAACTTGGCAAGATGACCCAGGAGGACCACCAGCCATTGCCTGGTAAAATGGGATCATTTCATTCCCTTGCTCCTTAGGCCGTTCCAGACATTCAATGCCACTGCTATGGCGCTCACTGAAGCAAAGCCAATTCAACATAAAAATCAAGGTAAAAACTAGCTTGCTACGTCTTTGGAAGACTGAAGAAAGGATTATGTGTACAGCTACGCAGCCACTGATGTCGGTGCTCTGTTCTGATGATTGAGTGGTCTATGTATGGCTTTTCTAAAAGTTTAAACTAAAACTTAAACTAAGCCTAAATTTTTCTGTTTAAGGAACAAATGAGGATAAAATATAGCACAGGTTCTATTAAATACAAATGTCTGTTGATTCCCAAATGAGCTTAATAAATCTGAATCTTTGACAGATTTATTTGGTAAAGCAGCAAAATTTTGAAATATTAGCCAAGCTCTATTATGGATTGCTGGAGATTTCTGCTCTGTCACTGGAAGAAGCTGAGGAACAACCTGTTGTCCCTAATAGTATGAATGGAACTGGGGCCTGGAAAAGATTTATCCTCAGCACAGTGCCAGTCTTGGCTCTTGTCTTCTCTTCAGAGATCCAGCATCCTAGAGAGTCCTATAAAATATGCTATTTCTTTGCATTCGTTATGGCTACTCATTACAGCCAGCACCTGGGCATTTTAGGCCAAGTCGGTAAGATGGAAACGGAGGGCATGAACCTAAAGGAGCAATCAAAGTCCATTGCTTGGGTAGAAGATTATTTGGAGAAGCCATTCTCCTAACCTGTGAACCAAAGCCCTCTTCTTGTGTTTTCAGGCTGCCAGAATGTAAGAATCTAAAAGTAAGAGTTTGGGCTTGGCCTGAGCTTGAGTACAGAAATGTGACAGTCAGCCACCCCAAAAATAGCATGCGGGTGTAGAGACAGAGGCACTTGTATTGCCTACTTTAAGCGTCCCATTTAGGAGCTGTTGATCAACCTTGGGAGGGATGATGTCCTTTTTTCTGGTGACTGTGCAGCCTGGGAGATTGCCTGCATGAAGCACCCTGACTGCTTTCCATTTTGAATTTCCATGGTGAAGGAGCAAAACAGAGATCGGCTGTTTCACTGCAGGAGTTCCTGTACGAGGAAAGTTATCTAAGCTAGAGCACGAAGCAGAGACAACATCTCAAATATCACATCTTCCACAACTGAAAAGCAGCTACTAGATCCACTTCGCCTAGGAAGCAAGCTTAGGCAGTAGGCTACTTGGAGACTTGGTTTTCATAAAATGCACAGTTCTACTTTCGGAAAAAGAAGTCGAGTGCAAATCAATGATACATATCCTCTTCTGTGCTAACTAATCACCTTTGGTACAGATAGAGGTACTTGTAATAATACTTTGCAAATAAGTTTTTATGGTAAGAGCTTTTTGAATTCACGTAGCGCTATTCATCCAGGGACTCCAAAATACTTTATCATCATGACATATTATTTTACAAGGCAGAAACTAATGGAGAGAATATTCAAGACATATGCCTATGGCTGTATAGACAGTCAATAACAGAATCAGGAATAAGCTTCATCTCCCAATTTAGGGTTGTTTCACAAGGTCACAGATTACCCTGCCAAGGGAGGCAAAAGCTACATTTTTTTTGTCATCAAATAGTTACAGATTCCAGATACACAAAAGCACAAAAGCTGGCAGAAATGCAAACACTGAAGTGGTCACTACCTAGCGCACTCAGATAAGTAATATTCCTGTTCAGTAAATTAGCACATTCATGAGTTATATAGTTTTGTTTGTCAGCAGTTTTTCCTAGCGTGCATAGACCAGATTTCCACTACATCATTCAGAGGTTAGCAGGAAACAAATTTAAACCCTCAGTGTTTTCACCACCATACAACTTGCAAAGTCATTTTTCAATGAACTTAACAGGTTCTCTTGGAAAAGACTAATAAATGGTGAGTGTTGCCTTTGACTTTCCCTTAGCAGAACTCATTGTTCATCTAATTTTTGCAACAGATTTCCTACCTCATTTAAAACTTCAGCTAGAAGCGTTTTCCTGTTACATATTGCAAACAGACATATACAGTGACTCAAAAGCTTGGATCGGGTTGTGTAGTCAATATAGTTTTTGGCAAAAGACTGGGAAGCCTTTTTCTGGCTGAAAGCTAAGAATGATAAAAATAGATCCCGAATTTACAGTCACTGTGACAAACTGGCTTCCAAAAGCTTCACAACAGCACAAAGGGAACAAACTAGCAAAAGGGAAGTGAGCTGGAAAGATATATATTTTTTCCCCAACAAGACTTAAATTCACCATCTTTTGAGGTTTACAATGATCTTATATCATTGCATATGGCATGCGCCGCACAATGGCAACCAAGATGTCAGCTTAGCTTGCAACCAGCCATTCTTTTCCAAAGCTTTTCTGTGAGCTCAACACATTTAATTCACAATCACTTACAGAGCTTATACAACCCTATAAAATAACCTAGTCTCCTGAATCACCTCTTACCTACAAGATATAATTTTATTCTATTTCATATGATTTCATTATCTTATTTTTGTCACTTGATCTCATTTTTCTTGGGGTTCTAAAGGATTTAACAACGAATGATAAGAATGAGATTATCAGCACAAAATATACAATAATTAAATGTCAGTCATGTCTGTGACAGAACAAATGCAATTCTGTATCTCACAACTTTTGGTGCTGGCTAGTGCAATACTCATTAAATATTTTTACCGTTAATGCTGATAGTTTCGCAGTTATTTCAAACAGATGAAATACATTTCGCTTACTTACCCTTCATTCTTCCTCCTCTGCAAATAAGTTTTTTCCAGTGAAAGATTAGCATAGTCGGTACCAGGAATTTCAAATGGGATTGTTTATGCATCAAAGAGTAAGTATTAATAACAAAAATGCACTCACAGTATGATTGCTTTGTGATGATTAGAATATAAATTGTTAGTTCTATATATACAGACACACACACACACTGAATTATATGCCTTGCTATGGTATGTCTTTCGCATTCCTCTAACATCTGATAGTCAGATGCCATGTCACACACATACTTGTCAATTTGTTTTATCACTAAAAAGTTTGTCTATGATGTTGCACGGAGCTGACAACGCAGCACACTCAGAATCCACCTAAAACGTGTTACCCAAAGAAATATCTAGCACTTAGAGGGATGAGGTGGAAGGAGAGAACCTTTGCCCTAGGATCAAGCAAGCAAAAGCGTTAGCTTCACACATAAAACTAGTTTTCTCATTATTGCTGATGAGAGGTACACGCTAAGCAATAAATTAAGTCAGTGCAGCCAGTGGTGGACAGAAATTCCTTTCTGCAGGCTCCGCTCCAACACTTATGAGTTATGGGGTCATCGCTAACTTGTGAAAATAACTCACATATCACACTCTCCCCATCTCTACACTTCTTACTACTTCTGCCTGTGGAGCTGGCACAGAAGCCTTGGAGCTGGACGAGGATCCAGGAGACACAGAGAGACCATTTAGCAAACAGTCCTGCGGCAACTCGATCAGGCTCGTGGGGCTCGTGGGAACAGCAGCCAGTGGAAGGCCAGCCCCTGCTGCTCCCAGCTCCCCGTCACTTCTGCCCTTCCTGAGGGGAAGATGCTCTCGAGCACAACAACACATGGTTGCACAGGGCTGGAGAGGGGCTGAAACCACACCTGCGCCGCGGCCCTTGTCAAAACCCCCACCGCCCTTCGGAGGAACAGAAATTTCCCAGGAATCCAGCCAGCCAAACAAGCAGATAAACAACCGAGCTGACCGTGAAAGCTATGGGAATAAATAACACGGTGTTAAGCACAGGCTAGGCTAAGTATGCGAACCTTCAGTCAGAGTTGTGACCTCAGCTTCTGCAGAGGTACCCAGGATGGCTTTAATTGCCAGGTTTGCAGGCTGGAAGCGAAGCTGCTGCCGCAGCGCAGAGCTCGGTGCAGGTCGCAGGCTCCCCCGGAACGGGCGGCGCTGGGCTCTCTGCTGCCGTGCTCGGGTCGGCCCCGCTCACCGGGCAAAATAAATCCACCCGTCGCACCCACTGGAATTACACAGCTGATAACCGAACGATACGAACCCCCACTGAAGGAAAAACTACCCCTCTGGCTTCATTAATGTGGGCAACTGCCCAGCGTTTCCCTAGGGCTGGCTTTGATCAGCTGCACTGTTATTTAGCATCTGAAGCAGCTAGTGTATAATGTCCTTCTCACTCCTTTAATAGGAAAGGGCTGCCTTTATCTGTGAGGCAGAATCACGCTTATTATCATGTTAATTAATACATTTCTAATGAGAAGCTGTTTCACCAGTTTACACACTGGCACAAGCGAAAATTGAAATGATTTGGCCAATTTAAGAAGAAGTTACTTAAAAAATAAGCAAGGAAGAAACTTCAAAGGACCAAACAAACAGGGAAAATATTAGAGCTAATGAAAAGTTGGTTAATTATCCTTTTGTTCACTCTTTTATATCTTTTCCCCATTCTTAACTGTCTCATCTAATTAGATTATAACTATTTACAACAGGAATTATATTTTACTCTGTATTGTGTATGGGGTCTTCATCATACAATGCAAATAACTGCTACTAATAATAACTAACGAAGGACTTCCTTTTGCACTGTGAGTCTTCCCAAACCAGGGAGTCCAGCATGGGTGTAGCATCCAAATTGAACTGGTTTCTGGGCTTGGCTTTCTCAGTGACAGAGGACCAGAGCTCGAGACTTCGCAGACTTGGTTATTTCTACTCCTCCTGTGCCAGGCCAGCTTCCTTGCGCCCTGGATCACTGTTCTTAGATCTAAGCTCATCACCTCAAAGCAACTACTCTCTGTAAGTTAATCCTCTTTGGTATTTGCTGAAGGGAACGTGCTGCATTCGGCAGCGGTAGCTGCTCTCTGTAGGGGCACCTTTCCTCCTGTTTCTGAGGCTGTCCAAGAAAAAGTTTGTCTGTCAGATCTCGGTATCACCAATACCTTTTCAGAATCCAGGAGACCAGCAAAGCCACTGCCTTTCTGGTGCTGAAGGGCAATGCCGCACATTTACAGCTTCTTCTAGGAAGGTCAACAGTCCCTCCCCATTCCTCAGAATCTTTCTTCTGGGCAGCTCAGTGTTGCATAATATACTTGTTAAGTAACTGCATAAATTATCCTTTTTCATTGTAGTATGACACAGATACTTCAAGAGAGGCCGAGGGCTCACTGAGATAGTGACTCCACGCACTCAGAGTCAGAGGCTTTAAAGAGCTAACAGAAGACAGATAACAACATTTCCTTTCTGCCACCTGTTAATTCTTTTTAACAGATGGAGAACTGGAGAATGGAGAGATTAAAAGCCCTGATACAGGAAACCATATTTTTTCAAGACAGTGCTTAAACACATGCTTCTGCAAGCACAGGCTTCTGTGCCAGTGAAGTTGAGCATGCGCTTAAATACTTTTCTGATGCAGGCTATAAGTGACTCTTTCAGGGTCATAAAAGCAGCAGAACAAGCTGTCCCTGAAACTCCCGGTTTACATCACAGTGTTGGTCCTTTCTTCACACAGTCCGTTTCCCAAACCCTAACTCTGGAGAGCTCTGGTCACCTCTTAGGCTCTCCAGCTAGAGGCTGGCAGGTAAATCTCTGCGTCAGTTACTTAGGTAAAAGTACTCAAGTTTGGGTACAAGTGATAAACGTGAAATCAGGTAAAGGTGAGAAATACAGAAACAGCAGTTAAGGGAATTAAATTTCGTCTCCCACAGTTTAAGATGCTGTAAATAAGAAAACAATGGGAGTTAGTTACCTGTGTTTACAATGCAAGTCAGAAGAGAATCAGATCCATCATCAGTTACAATATTGTGCAAATCTTTGTGGCAGTTTTACTCATTTTAGCATTTCATGCCTTCATTAATTTACCATGAAAATGACAAAATGTTTAGAGCTGAGTACTAAATCTCTATCAGTTCTCAATAAATTAGTTTAGGAGACAAAAAAATTGCTGAGAAAGACAGTCTTGGGGGAATGACAAGGGATTGAAAGTAGGGAGAGGTTTCCCTCAAGCTGATTCTTTGACCTTAGTCAAGGAAGACCCTTAATCCCTCTGTGCCTCAGTCTCCCACTCGTGTATCAGGAAAACAACACTCTCTTCTTCCCAGGCTGTGGTTGCCTCGCCTACTTTAACTTACTTTTAGAAATGCAAAGGTAATGCTGTTTTTAACTACCGCAATCCCCTTCTTCCTTATCTCAAATTAGCTCCTTGCCCATTCAAGCTCTCCCAGAGAGTCTAATGCAGAGCTGTAACCTCATAAGAGCCGCATGTCAAATCTGCCAGTGCATTCTGGACAGTTTTCATAAAAGCGCGCCGTACAGTCCCTTGCAGTATGATAAACAACTAACGCACACATTTCAGGTACTATAAAAATAATCCGCAAAGCCTTCCTATGCCGCTACAAAGAGATTCAAACCGAGATAGGGAGTGCCATAGCTTGTACCTGGGCCCTTCCAGATGTGCTGCCTTGCTCTCCATTACTCGCACATGCAAAGGTGAGACCTCCATGCCTCCTCCATGCCTTATTTCTCTTTCTCTGGCGCATAAGCCGCCTGGATAAAAGGGTGTTTGCCACACTGCCCCACACAAAAGGGATGTGATCTTTGCAGGGGTCTTTCATTACCCCTGCTGTAAGTTTAGCAGAAAACCTCTTTCATCTTTATTGCCAAAACTCTCTGTATGCTACTCTACATACACTCAAAAATGAAAAGTACTAAATATTTTTTTAATAAACCTTTGCCTAAGCATTGGAGAAGTAAAGCAGACAGTATGAAAGGCAGAGTGCTAAACAGCATAGTAAGAGGAAAACACTTCAGTTACCAAATGGATGCTCTTTAGGTCTTTTTTCCATTAAAACCTCTATCTGTGCTGTTTTCATAGAGGATGTTTTGCCATCACATGCAAATTCCTCATTTTTCAGGGAAAGCTTTACATAACCTGCCTATTTGGCCTTTGTTAGTCATGCTACAAAGATTTAAAGGCTTTGAAGATTGTCTTAACTAAAAAGAGCCCCAAGAACAACAATGCACTTTCTTCCAGTCACTGATCAGGCATCTAAAGAGTAACTAATAATGTGAATTTTAAAGAGCAAAAGGCAACAAGAAAATATTTAATAGTACAACTAACAGCACAGCATACCTTCTGCAGAAAGCTGTCTGCTTTACTTTCCTTTTATCAATATTGCCAAGAAAGTAAATTTGTCACTGTACAGTTGAGAATCTCTCAAAGATCTACTTTAATGTTTCACGCTACGTTTGCAAAACAAGAGTAATAAAAATAATGACACCATTATTACTCTTCTCCCTTTGTTTTCAGTTCATCACTTGCATATTTGAATAATGAATTATATTCACATTATCTCTACACTTTTGCTCTTGACTTCCTCTGCTGGCTGAAAGTAAAGCTATTATCCAGTTGTCAGCTCTGAAGAGCCATTCAACACAGCAGCCAATGATCCTGACACGTAGATATACTACTATGCAAAATTATCTAGAGTACAATTTCAAGCTATATATGAGCAAATTACCAGCCGGTGTAAAAATGAATCTTCAGCTTAGGTGAAATATTAAAAATTTCTTCAGGTCCACTTTAGAACATAAATAAGTAGACAACAGAATTAGTTGTGAATTAGGCACAAAAGGCTAATTAACACTATTGTATCATCTTGATTGACTTAAAGTCTATTAAATCACTATTTTATTGTTTGAATCTCTGAACCTTACAGGAAAAATAGAGCCTCCTTCTATTAAGAGGCCCCTGTTCATTCTCAGATCTGCAGCTTTTGACTGAATTTCATTAAGACTCATTCCACTAACCAATACTTTGCACATGTAATTTCCTGATAAAGGAATGATTGTTTGTATCGGTTGATTTATACAGCTATTTTATTAAGTGCCATGTTAAGTTATAAACAAATCACATAAAAAACCCCACACAATTTTCCCTTAGTGTCACATCCCTTCATGTAATTGTAAATATAACTGGAGCTTCAGATGAAGTCAGATTTTCACGATGCAGTGGAGGGGCAAATGCAGCCTAGCAGCAACCACTCTCAAGGGCAAAGACTTTCTGCTCATTGTGCTCAAGTGTTTTTGTCAGGAAAGAATAACCGGAGGTTGAGAAGGTGAGGAGGTGCCCTCTACCAGACAGAAAGCAATGTCCCCAGGATGACATTAGACAAAGAGGTGTAAGAACGGACGGCAAATCAGAGCAAGCTACTGTGCTTGCTCTGAAGAATTGTCTAAGAGCAGCTGCTGCCTCTGTGGTCAACATTTATTCTTCTAAATCAGCTGCCTCAACCCCTTCTTTACCAACTAGACCTATGCCTGTTCTCATCGCTATATTGGGAATGTTATCGAGATTTTTGAAAGGCAAGAGGCAAAAGCCCAACTAGTCTTTAGGGCAAAGCAAGATGGAAGTAACTGATTATCTATAAAGAGTGAGAAGAATGTCTTGTGGCTCTCCTTTGGGGATGTCTCAGAGCCCATCAACTTTTATTGAAATTTAACTAGGGCTGCAATGGTTTGAAATATATTTTCATGGATTGCAGCTCCTGAACATTTACATCTAGAAGAATTTTAGCTCTTCACCAACACTGTTTCATCTTATATCACTTAGTGTAACTTAGCATTGCAGTTGCCTCACCTTAAACGTGGATGTGTAAGCAAGCAGATTAAATGGTTTATCTAAGATCATGGAATGAGGATAACCACTTGTCCAGGAAACTCAAACGTGTCCTGTTTCTCCTCCTGGAAATCTCATTTTTATGAGATTTGAGTCGCCATTCCCAGAGATCTGGCAACTTGGCAGTAGTAACAGTACCTCTTTTTGGTCTGTGGACATTGGCAAGTCCTGGACAGAGGAACATCTTCTACATATCAATTGCACAGTGCAGGCAAAATGAGTCGGATGTGTTCATGAATGTGCCAAAAAATGTCGACACATGCACAATAAACCTGATATGCCTGGCTTACTGCACACTGGGAATCCATCTCCATAATGCATGCATGCATATTTCTGCCTGGGAAATCATGGACAGCAGCATGGCAACCCTACATAGAAAGTCCTCTTTGAAAGCCATGCTCTCAAGCCAATGTTTAATTCATTAGGTTAGCCTTCCTTAGTCAGTGATCAGTAGAACTGTTTAGCTCATGATGCATTAGAAGTAAGTCTAAGACACTCCTTGCTGAAAAACAAATGTATTAATTCACACATGTTACAAAGAAGGAAACAAGATGGAGGGAAATTAAAGTAACGTATTCAAAGTTTAGCTCAATTGTTATTGTTTGTAAATGAAAATCTCTGTGGCCGCACAATTTGGGATGTGGACTTTTTTTTTAGCAGTTAGATGTGGCAAAATGAACTACAGAAGCTGAATAAAAATTAGATTATGCTGATTCTTGCTCTGTTGATCTGCTATGAACCTTAGCACTGTCAACATGATAGAAATAGCAGTCTATGTTGTTGGCTAAAATCTGGCCCACCTCTCTCAGTGGTCTACTCAGTGTCTTTCAGATCCAGTCACCATGCTCTAAAACCTTTGCTGTGTAAATTGTTAGAGAATCGAGCAATGGTTAGAGTATAAGCAGTCCATCCCATGCTACGTGATCACTCAGTCACAGCTTGCATGACCTCCCAGCAGCATCTCTGTCCTTTTAGAGTGGAAGGGTGCTGAGAGTCAGCATACAGGTGGGTAGGAAATGTTAGAGCAAGCACGTGGGCTGACTTGGAAACTATAATCAAAGTTCATTGGGATTCCTCATGCCTAGCTTCTGCACTGAACTAGGCATCCAGATACCATCTGCATGGTGCAAGAGGTATTTCAGAAGCATGATTTACCTCGCTCACCTTAGACAAAAAGCATCCTTAAAACGTGTTTTTCTCGACTGAAGAGGCAGAAAGACAATTAACTCAGATGTAGTCATCTACAGCACAGACTTCTTGAGTTAGATGAGAAACTTCCACACCTAGAACCTGCTTACATTTAGATATATGCTTAGATGTCCTTGGCACTGAGGCAGAGGAGCTCTAATATTGAGTCCCTGCCTTCAGGGTTGTAAGAAAGGGCTAAGAGCAATCGGGTGATGTAGAACTACAAGAGAGGCAAGGGAGTCCTGCTCCCCAGTGTTGGTGCTTGTCCTGGAGCCGGAAGGCTTATTTCCGAGCCTTTGCCTAGCCACGGTCTTTCTCCAAGTGTTCTTGGGCATGTCACTTAATTCCTTCTCCTCCGTTCCCAGTCTATAAAGTGAAAGCACCAGCACTTAACTACTTCACATGGAGGTTGCCAGAACAAATATAAGGCAATTTGAAGAGCTCTGATGATATAATAATGAGAATCAGATAAATGCCACTGATGTGGGAAAGAAAGAGGATCAAAGAAAGGCCAGCAGAAGTATGCAGTCACATATGAAATTAGCATATGGACATTTTAAGTTTCAAAGGAAATCTTTTGGGTCATTGAATATACAATTCTCCACAGTAAACATTTTTCCTTATACAAATATTCATATGTATTCCCACCATAATACAGTCTTTCCTATTTTGAGAAAGAGCATTACTGTGTTTTCCTCATGCCTAAGAAGATTTCTGTAACATTGAATTGAATAAAATTTAAGATTTCATGATTAAAAACCAAACAAGATACAAATAATAAAAGAGCGCAGACATACAGTGACAAAGTAGGGACTCATCTTCATTTAGACGGAGGCAACAAAACTTGGATTGCTGAGCTTGTTTGACAGAAATAGATACAGTATGCCAGTACATTTTAAATGGAGAAACAATTTTGGCCACAGCTGTCTTTGGGAGTCCAGAAATATTGAACATCAGCTTGACTAACAAGGAACAGTCGTGGAAAAATGATCTTTTTGTCCCAGCATTCTCCTTTTCTAGTTAATATCACCACTGATGGGCTCAGATTCATCCGAGTCAGTTACTCTTCATTCAGATCCCAGTTTTATCCAGAACATATGCAGCTGGGAAGCTGCATTTTAATACAAAAATCACAATACAGTCAATACAATCCTGGTATCTCAAACCTTTCAAAAGAATACCTTCATCCAAATCAACAGTGCAAACTCATTAGTCTGGGTCTTTCTCTGGATATTGGCAGGTAGCAAAATGCTTTATTAAACTTCTGTAGCACCACGTGAATGTACCTCTGAAGATACATTATTTTTAATTCAGTGCTACAAGGCAAATCATGGGCTTCATATTGAGCAAACTAATATTTTCATAATATTTTTCTTGTTCGACTGTTTTTTTGGTCAGTAAATCCAACCCCAAAGCAGACAAACACAATCCTTAGGTTTTCCAGAAAACGCAAACAGTAAAACTCAAACTATTTGGGATAAAGTTGGTAGCTATTGCCTAGTATTTTCCTAAACAATCCTCTTCCTTGCCTTTTGTGCCAAAGTAAAACTGAGAGGCATGGAAAGTGGTAAATGATGGAATTTGAAAAAAAAAACCCCAAACCCACACCACCAGAAAAAACCAGATAGATTATTGTTACCGCTATTTTTTGCATCAGCATAGCACGTGGTGGTGTCAAACAAAGACCAGGGCCCCATCAAATTAAATTCTAGACCAACTAAGGGACTGGCCAAGGAAGCTTCTGGCAGAGCTAGGAACTGACCTGTGTTCCCACAGCCCTCCCCAATAACTATCTTTTCCCTTCATCGTTCGCACTTTACGTAATTCAGAACAGACCTCAGGTTCCATTTAAAAGGGTTCCATATTTGCTAACAGGTTCTCATTCATGCTTATCTTTTTTCTAGAATCTATCATTCTCTGAGCTTTGTTTCCTTGCTGATTTCTGTAGCTAACTAGTCCTGGGGGCAACTTCAAGCCTGCTTGTCCTTGAAAGCAATTTGTATGAGAATTCAAGCTGACTAGAAACACTCTCTTCTTGGAGGGTTTGCATTCAAGAAGGAGCATCCAAGCGCCATGCTCCCACCAATGCCTTCAGGTGGTATCACAGGAGGGAAGGGACATATGTGCATGGGGACCCCATGCTGCAGCAGGGCATAGCACAGACCAATTGCTCCCAAAGGCCATCTTACGCTGCACATAGAGCAGCGATCACCTCTACAGTGTGCCATCAGCTCCTGTTCCCCTTCATCTGGAGCAGTGCATGATGTCCAGGCTGGCACTGCCCTGCTGGAGCAACACCAGCTTTCCAGAGAAAACCCTGTCCTGCAGCAATCACATGGTCGTGTTTGTCTGGCCATCCCTTAGGTTAACCTTTCCCTAGAAGCCAGGAAGGTTGCTTCAGGCGGCTTGGAGAACTTGAGTCTCTTCCACCTGGTCTGACTATGCATTTCTTTCTCACAGCTTTCTTTTCTCTCCAGAGATTCGTTTTTCAATGTCTAATTTCTCACAGACCTTTTAAGCACTCAGTTCTGCCAAAAAGAAAAAGCTGTGTAGTCTTGCCTTGGGCCCTGAAGTGGACCTTGGTCTTGCATTTATTTATATAGTCATTGCGTTGTTCTCTTGCTGGTTTCCACAATAACTAGACATATAAAAATGTAAAATGGATATCAATATGCTGGAACGATGCTTCACCATCAATCACATGCACTGTTGGCTAAATTATACCCCATATACCTAAATTATTAAGTACTTACTCCATATCCACCTCATGGTCTACTTATCTAACACCCCATTTACAAAAAAATATCCAGCACTTAAAAGTAAGGACTTTTATAGTTAAGGACTCCATAAATCTTACATTGCCCATAAAACAATACACGTGCACATGGCCACACATTTTACTGAGCATAAGCTCTGGTCCCTTGTTTGCAGACCTGGAGGCTTTTACCTCTTGGCTGTTGGTAACAGTCCCCTCCAGAAATATCTTCATCATCTTCCTAACCAAAAAGAGCTGTGTGTCTGCACAGACACATGGTACCTACTCACGATTGCACTAGGGTTTGTGACAAAAATAGCCATTTCTATGCAAGAAAAGTATGACCCATACCTGACTTGAGTAAAAGCACACTCAAGTGCTAAATCCTCAACAGAAGAATTTTGTAAATAATCTTGCTTTACTTTGATTCAGGTTCTTCCAGTATAGCTGGCATTTGGAGTTTCAGGAATATTTAATTATATAGAAAGCCTTAAGGGGCAATAACAAGCTAGTTTCTGAGCTAATGGGAGAGAAAAGAATACGAGATTAAAATCTAAAAATTAAATAGAGGGTCATTCTTTTTAATGACTAATAACTCTCAAAGAATTTAAGTTTCAATTAAATTCTGCCTCCAAAGGTATTTATGTAGTCATGAAACTATTTTTAAATATTTCACATTCAGAGTGCTCCAGTTTCCTCACTGGTTCTGGATAATATCAGACACCATTATGATATCTGAGCAACTTTGCAGAAACTCTGGTTTTTGCTTTTAACCTCTTGTTCAAACTAGTGCTCTTATTTTCTATTCATGGCTTTGGGGTTTTTAATGATTTCTTAGAAAATTCTGCTGCCTATGGAGTAAATAGCACAAAATTTAGGCCAAACCAGGTTACTGGCACCTTTGAGTACTGAATGAAAAGAGGAAGTTAGAGTTTGGTGACTAGAGCATTCATGTGGGAAAGTAATGTAAGACGGGCAGCTAAGTGGGCATCAGGCAATTACTGTCTGTCCTGGAACAAGGGAAAAAATGGGCTCTTCTCCCTCGCATGTCAAAAACATTCATTTCATGACTGCAGAACAAGAAAATATGAAAGGCACCCCTTTTCTTAACAGGACACACAGAACAGCACAAGGTAACCACTGATACAGGTCTGGGAATGCATAAATATATTACAAGTCTAAGAAAATATAAATGGTCTCATTTGGCAACATGCAGACACATAACTCTCAGATGTTAAACCCAAACCCTTTCACACACATTAAGAGCAGAGCTGTATCAGCTAACATCTTACATTAATTTATATAAGCAACTCAGGGATTCCCAGGTTACAAAGCATTGTGGTTTTCTAGGGAAAGAAAAAAAAAGCCAAACACCTTCAGTTAGAAAGCAATTAATGCTGGAAGTAGGAGGCATGGCTCACCCTGTTGGTGCCTGGAGCACTGTGGTTCTCCATGCAAGCAGAGGTCTCCTCTCACCAGTCTGAGAGCGAGCCTAGTCTTCTCAGACAACTCTACAAGTCCTTTATAAATCTTTGTTTTATAAGATGCATGATTGTGTCTCCAGAGTCTATAACTTCAAACACCTTTCCACAGCATGAGACAGACACCTGTACTTTCCTGCAGACCCAACAGCAACCGCAGCTTAGATACACCAGCAATGAATTTCCTCTCCTCTCTCCCAGCTCGAAGCATGAATTTCTGTTATCACTAACTACCCAAAATGGACACTATTTTCCACCATACTGCAAAGAAGTGCAGCTCATGTCCATGGTACTTGGAGGTTCTTCTGTTGCTATTGGTGCCTCATATGACCAAGATGCCTTACATTATCATAGAATCACAGAATCACTTGGGATGGAAGAGACCTTCAAGATCATTGAGTCCAACCATAAACCTATGCCAAAACCACCCCTAAACCATGTCCCTCAGCATCACGTCTACCCATCTTTTAAATACCTCCAGGGATGGTGATTCCACCACCTCCCTGAGCAGCCTGTTCCAATGTTTGACAACCCGTTCCGTAAAGATGTTTTTCCTAATATCCAACCTAAACCTCCCCTGGCACAACTTGAGGCGATTTCCTCTTGTCCTATCGCTTGTTACTTGGGAGAAGAGACCGACCCCCACCTCGCCACAACCTCCTTTCAGGTAGTTGTAGAGAGTGAGAAGGTCTCCCCTCAACCTTCTCTTCTCCAGACTAAACAATCCCAACTCTCTCAGCTGCTCCTCATAAGACCTGTTCTCCAGACCCCTCACCAGCTTCGTTGCCCTTCTCTGGACACGCTCCAGCACCTCAATGTCTCTCCCGTACTGCGGTGCCCAAAACTGAACACAGCACTCAAGCTGCGGCCTCACCAGTGCTGAGTACAGGGGCACAGTCACTTCCCTGCTCCTGCTGGCCACGCAGATGTTTTCCTCTTAAAAATTAAACTACAGAATATTGGCAACAGCATCTTTCAACCCAGTCCAGACTGTGGTCTAACACTATGTCCATTTTTCAGTCTGCCAGCTGATGGACGTAGCATGTCGGGTGATTACATAGTCCTTTTCCCAGGATACCTGCGGAACAATCAAAAATTAAGTCGGGGGTACCCTGAAGATCCCTAATGTTGGAAGGATCTGGCTGATCAAGGATGACTTTTAAAGTTATCCTATAAGCTGGGTAGGCATCCCTGGTCTGGCAGACTACAACATATGGGCTGAAGCTCCCGTTTCTCTCAGCCAGACCCCCCCAATTTGCTGGTCTTTCCTTTTACACCAACCTTGTGATGGAGGTATGCCAGCTTTATCCAGAGAGCCTTGACTTGGAAATCCAGGGTCTTGAGAAGAGGGCAGAAAAGAACTCCTTCTCCTCCTTGTTTTGGTTTTCTGCTTTATTTTCAGGCTGACTTGTGGTAGTTTTTACTTGTAAGAGATTGAATTTTAAATTTACCTTTTTTCTTGATGAAAACCAAAGAAATACGGATGAATGCAAATTCCTATTTTCATGAAAGTGTAATTTCTCATCCAATCTCAGGAAAATAAGAATATAAAAAAAAACAGTTATGGAAAAATCCATTTGAATCAAGAACATAAGTCTATCACTGGTCCCAAACGTACTGACATTTTTTTGTTTGCCCCCTGTGACAATTGGACTAGGCATCTTTGCTGTGTAGTCAATATCTGAGAGCTTCCCCGGCCCGCTAAAAACAGAAGGCAGAATATATTCATTGCTAGAAAAATCCTTAAAGGAAACTCTGTAATTACTCCAGGAATCTGTAGTTCAAAACTCATGTCTCTTTAAAAAATTATAAAGGGAAAAGATGCACAGGAAATTAAAAATAACTTAATCCAATGACATTAAAAGTATACTGTGCTATATACTATAAATTTTTTATAGTAAGGGATTCCTGGATCCAGTGAGTAAGAAAGAAGAAATTACATTTTTATATAATTGCATTTTACGTCTGTATATTTGTAAAATTTTATATAATTTGTCCATTTTACCAAATGGGAATTAGGGATTAGACTAAGGCTCTATTTAATAAAGGATGAAGCTAGGTGTTAAAATTTCAGATGCTGGGAAAAGCAGCTTGACTCCCTATGAAATATTTGGAGAAAAATGCGGCTTTTTACAGCAGAGGCAAGCGATCCTGTGTGTTGAGCAGCCAGGCCTTTGGAGAGCCAAGGGACGTACAGCACACTGAGTGGCTGTCTTAAATGTAGACATTCACTCCAACCTGCTGGAAGGGGCTTTGTCCCCTTCACCTCAAGCGGGGATTTCTTCTGAATGCAGGCAAGTGTGTTCATGGCGCCAGAATTTGAGAGGGGATTAAAAACCTGAGTCTGCTGGATCCCCTCACCTCCCTCTCCTTCAGGGTGTTGGCCGGATGTCTTCCTCAAGCAAAGAGAGACTTGTTTTTGTGCGCTGTCCCGTAATGTTGCATTGAAATGGACCACTGTCAGGCACCCTACTCAACAGCAGGTCCGTGGCTGCAGGCACCCAGCTCACAGCAAAGTACCGATGGCACCCGGGTGCCTACAGAGCGAGGAGGTGGCTGGGAAGGGGTTTTCAGGTTTACACCTGTCAATAACCTCCATATTGCACCTAAATGCCGTATTAAGTATCTAGACCTCATTTTCTGTCAACCCCCGCAAAGGAAAACAAAGTGGTCCTGGGTGAAACTCTCACAGATACTCGGAGTGTCCATAGCATAGTTCGCAACTAAATGCAAGCTCCTCAGCTCTGTACTCACGATCCTGTGCTGCCTTCTTATTTTAATGGGGACACGCTGCAGATGCAACATCAAAATTCAGCTCTGGGTCCCAAAATTTAAGATAGGATGTCTAGAATCCACTAACTTAAAAAATATTAAGTATACAAGGGGAGCAGAAAGACTATAACACAACTACTTCAGTAGATTAAGCAACACCATCCTCAGCTGGTGTACGCTGGCGTAACCATTTACACCAGTTAAGGGTCAGCAGGATTTGCTTTTCTCTAAGAAAGAAACTGCAGCTGAACTCATAATCCAGTTAGCTTAAAAATAACAGACTTGACAGTGTTTCTACTTCTAAAGCAGCTTGTGATTTTGGTTGCGAATTTGATGCAACACAGCTGGAGATACAACAATTCCATCTAACATACACATGCACATGTTACATACACACAATATACACATATATTAACATATCTCCATTTTCTTCATTCCCCACAAATTAAAGTGACAAGCTAGATGTTAGTCTTTTCTGAATTAATCCTGTCTGAATCGCATTAGTGTCATGTTCACTATACACCAGTAACCGCTAGGCTATAAAATTTATGATATAACATTCAGAATTAATCTGCAAATATATACTAATTCACACTGACCTTTTTTCAAGCTGAGGCCTTTTTAGCACTCACAGTAGGTTTAACATTGCCCTACTGAGTGTTATTACGAAGCAGTCAATGGTTGTCCATAATTACATCATGCAAATGACATTTGCTTTTTTGTTTGAGCTTATTCCCTCCGATGTTTCCTTCTTTTATCACACTCTTCACACATCTGTGTCCCTGAAATGGCACTGTAAACTCCTCCTCTTTTGGTCCCCAAGTTCCTTTTTCTGTCTTCCCTGACTGTCAGGCAGCCACCGCCAGCAGTTTGGGCTGGTGCAGCAGTGACATATCCCTCTGACATGGGTTATGTCGCCAGCTGGTTGGAACAGGTGTACACTGATTTTACCATCAAACGGCAACACGCACTTGGCTTCCTACCAGCGCACGGGCATGAAAAACCTGTTCCCTTAAAATTTCTTCTGAGATTGATGGGCTGTTCTTTGACACAGCATCCAGCGACAATTTCAATTCCCAGATTATTTCTCACCGTTCGGGCTCGTTCGACAATAGCAACAATAGAAAGTCGCGGAGAACTTCGTGTTAGTGGAGATAAATTACTCGGTCTTTTCCTCTCTTTCTTCAGCAAAATAAAATACAACTTCAGCTGGAGCAGCATGAGTGCCCTACTGCTTGCAAAACAACACCTGACGCCAAATGCCTGCCTTGTAGAAAATAATCGGTGCAAAATATGAAGTAACATTTTGTAAAATTCACTTCAAAAAGGCAAAGAAGTTAACAATTATTCTTCATCTCAAACTGCTTAATCCAATTTAAAAAAATCAATGCTAGGATATGCATCAATAGCCGTATCTGGTCATGGCTGTGTCCTGCGAGCCATATTAGTGAAAACGCAGCAAAGTTGAGGATACGCAGCAGAGACCAAATACACCAGCTGATGATCTTCATCTTCCCAGTGTCACCCACAGTGGCGGTGCACTTCTGAAAGTACAGGGCTCAGCTCAGCTCTATATTTTTGAGGTTGAGATCATCTTTTTACTCTGTTCCCAGAGTAATAAGTAATGCTCTGATTAATTCTGCAATAGAAAATAATCTAATACTAAAAATATCTCAAATTCCACTAAGCCAGTTCTGCAGCCTTTAAAAATCCAAGGCAATTATACTAGTTTATATCTGACAATATGTCTTGATTTGTGAATACTTTGGGAAACCCTTGTTCTTCACAGCTGAGAAATTGCACTTTCCACTAAAAGCCATTGCTTGTATTATCTTGTTAGGGTACCCCAGAGTAAGCATTGGACGGGAAAGCAGACTTTTAATGACAACTGATCAGAAGGTCAATGGCTGCAAGTCACAATTAAAGTAATCGAGTTAGCAAGACAGTGTTATTTTAGTCTAAAACCAGCTGAAATGCAGAGGTGCAGGAGGGGAGCAGTGCATGGTTCAGGTGTTCCTGTTCTTAATATTTCTTTTCCTACCAGGACAATTTTTAAATTCTTTTTCCACAGCTCCTTTTTAAGTGAAATTTTGAGGGAAATTCCGCACATCACATTCCTAACAAACCGCCTATCAGATAAAGTTACCTGACAATGTATTTATTAGAACTATAAAGAGACTTCCTTAAGAGTCATTTATATTAAAAAAAAGTGTTTGTTTGTGTTAAGTATTTAAGCCTCTGTACTGATACACAGCATTATAGGGCTGGTGCCATGGTAACTACTGTGTGGGTTTTTTAATTGAACAGCTGACTTTCAGTAGGGAGAATAGCTACCTACTTCCCTGTTTCCTCCGATACACTAAGGCTCTGTCCCAAAGAAAAACAATGAATTAGGAGCTGTTAGTGCATTCTGACTTGACAGCAATATTTTGTCAATACAGTAAGTGCAGTTCGTATAGAAAAGTCTCCAAAACCTGCCATAGCACACACACATCTTTCTTCAATAACTTGATTTCAGATCAGCTTACAATTGCCTTTTTTTTTTTTTCTTGTCTGATATTAAGGACAGGAGGTGTCTGAAAGAACTCATTGTGTCCATATACAGCCTAGTATAGGAAAAGACCTACATATTATTACATGTTATGTATAATTGTACCACAAAGAAGACTTTTTCCTCCAAATAGTTAATTGGGATGCAATACTGGTTATTTTAAGCTTTACAAAAGAGTTCTTTACATAATAGAGTGGCTGTTTCATGCAGCTCCTATGATAAAATTCTCACCAGTCTTAAAATGACAGATGTAATATTACCTTTAATAAGTGTCTACCGATGCATGCAAATTGAATTAAATAGTGGGAGTACAAATTTGTCCGATAATTAAGATAAAAATTCATGTCAGCTTAAGCCCTGGTGTATATTAGTAACCCTGTATACTTCTTTTTCTGTGTTCTCTGCCAATTACTTTTAGTGTCGAACTCTTGATTACTGTAATATGTAGTCCTTTAAAAATTTAAAAGTGATCTGTAGAAAGTATTAAACAAATAAAAGACTTCTTTTTAAAGCACTTCCAATACAAAATATTATATCTGTAACTTCAAAATCAGAGCCATACAAATTGCTCAAACTTCAGAATGTCCCATATTTGAATAAATTCTGAGAGTGTAATAGAAATGTGAAATAATAAGTATAGATGTACAATAATAAGCAGAGTGAGCAGCAAACAATTTCTCCAACCTGTGAAAATGATCACTATTCTGGAAAAGGTGTCTGTTTCATGTCAGGGCAAAATTCTACCATCAGCCCAAGTTTTCCACAAGCCAATTATGAAATTTAGCTATTGGACTTTCTCGTTAGTCTCTCTTTGAAGATATACTTGGAACTGGAAATTCAACATTTTTATAGTTAAGACACTCACCTAGGACATGAAACAGACAGCCCAGGTACTTGAACCTGGGTTTAAACACTTCTTGTAAATGTCCTAAGTCATGAGCTGCTCATGGATAATATCTTGCGTACTATTATTTTTTGACCTGAGATGCTTTCTTGGATGTGATGCACCTTATAAAAATGTTACTTAAACTGCTAGAACTCCATGTAAGTTGTAATTACAATAAAATGTTGTTTTTCAGCCAAAGCCTATAAAATCTGCAGGAAAAAAAATAAAATCCCTATCATCTCTTGGCATAAATGGATGTACTGAAATTGCCTGGAATATGAATTTACAATTTTTTAGGATTCACTTTATATCAGAATTTTCTTATCTAAAATATTTCTGTGTCGGTAATGTCACATCCTTGAAGAAAACCAGAGTCTGGGGTCATTTGAGGCTAATCGTTGCACTGTAGAAGGGAATTCGTGGTTGACATCTGCAGTAATCTTTAAGGTTTAGAATTCTAATTCAGAACACCAAAAGCTGGATACATATTTCGAAAATGAGATAAAATTGGAACTTTGTCCTGAAACATCTCAATTTTATTTTTGTGAGGAATTAGAGGCAAGGTTCCCAGCTCTCAATGTTGCTCATGTTCAGGGCTGAACTCTGGAGCAAAAGTCCATAATTGCTTTGCTGATGCAGTGAGGTGTCCCACGAGAAGAACCCACCCATCGGTCCCAAACTGATGGAAGTCTCCTGAAATTAGCTGGTCTTCCAAGTATTGCCATATTTGAGGACAAAACATAAGAACAAGACTGTTGGGATCTTGGATTCAAAAATGTTATTACAACTCACGTTACTGCTTTAGCACCAGGTAACAGAAGATGTGGCTTTTGATAGGCTTGGGATGTGTTTGGTCCCTTTATGTGGAAGATACAACCTATATGTATTCTCCAATGATGGATAAACACCCTTAACGAACTTTGCAGACATTAAGCGAAGTTAAACATCTGTCAAAAATAAATACCAGCTGGTCTGAAAAATCCAGTCTTTTTTATGTAACTGGTTTGTTATCACTTAAAAAAAAGCAGCCAGTCATCGCATAGGCTTACAGGCTACATCGGCAGAACAGGCACTTTTGAAGTAGAAAACCAAACCAGACCAGAAACACTGGATGGACACAGTTCAGAGTTACTTAGACCCACTCTCAGACTGGGAGATGAAGCCAGCTTTTCTGCTGCAGGCTTACAGAGTAGCTCAAAGTAATTTTGGGGAGGTGTGTGTGCCGCTGCAGCATGGATCGCCCACCGACTCCGGCCACGAGGTTACACTGAATGCGTGGTTTTTTTCTTACAGGAGCCTGCCCTGCTGAAATCCCTGACTGTGCTCCTAGACATACCCTTATTATTGCTCTGCCTGTTTGTAAAATGGAGGTAATAGCACTCCACTTGCTCAGAAGGATGTCGTGAGAATAAATACATTAAAGGTAATGAGGTGCTCAGGTACTACAGTAATAGGAGCCATATGAGTAAGCTTTGTTTAAATTCGTGTATGCTAATAACAGCGTTCGTTCCGTCGCTGCTATAACACCGTACTTGGCAACATTCTAAGCATTATAAAGAGTCATACTGTATAATGAGTGAGATTATAGAGCTGAATGGATTTGGAAGCCAAGACTGGCCTAATAGAGCGAATAACACAGACCCTGTCATTAACCCTCGCCTCCCTTTCCTGCCGCACCCAGCGGGGTGGGCGCTGCATCGCGGCCGGACAGCCCACACCCGGGCAGCCTCCATCCTCACAACTGCAAGAAGACAGGCAGGATCCACACCCGGCAGAAATAAGCATAACTCCAGTTAAAATACTGGTTCGACCTGATTTAAACCAAGATGAGATGTTGTCCTTGATATTTCAATGTATCGGAGGGGGTAGAATCACATCCCACGCTAGGAGACCCCTTCTTGAAAGAAATGGCACTGGAAGGGGCTCTCAAAACCATTCCTGAAAGTGCCCAAATAGTGGGGTTTTTTTGATCCTTTGACATTTTTCCATTTTTTGCCCTCGTTATACAGATAAAATGAGAAAAGCAACATGGGATTTATCACTGCTCGGAGCTTCAGGAGTGAGCTTGAGTTTTACTTTAGGCTTTACAACGTTCGGAAGTGTTCCAAGCTCAACCGCTAGAACCCATCTAAGGTTATTATGACTTTGCAATATGAAAATCAGTGCTTCAGGTAGGTGTTGCAGTAAGAAGACATGGAAACAGTTCCCCTGTAACTGTGCCAACAGCAGCTGGAAGTGAATGTCTAATTTAATGCAATCTCCTGATGCTTCTTGCTACCAGTGTAGATATGGTCAGATTTATTTGGTTCATCCATCGACTGTTCCAGTGGCCTCCATAAAATGATGTGGGGGAGAGAGGTCTGTACCGCAAAGCAACAACAGTACAAGAGCAGAACAAGAAACCAACAGTCATAAACAGCAGGTAATGACTGCAGCAGGTATCATAAATAGTTTCCTCAGACAGAAGGAGCCACACCCACCATCTTACCTAAGGACTGAAGCAACAAGGCTTTTGGGAATCTGGATTTCCTGCTACCTTTTCCTGAAAAAGGACAGTAAAATATATCTTCTGAGCCAATGCCCCTTTGGTCAGCATTTCTACAGGGAGCTACACTGGACTTTATACAAAAGAAGTGTCGCTTTCTCTGAGAAGCAGCAGCGCGTGAGAGGAGAGATGCTTTTAAATGGGTTGAGCGCAGAGGGGCTGAGTTTCCCCCACCCTGATCTATGTGAGGAATAAAGTCGCTGGAAGGAGCAGCCCAGGGTTGTTCCTGGTGTTACTCTATTGCTTTTCGTCGACTGCAGCAGAAGCTCTACCTAATTACGCCCGTGATGAATTTGTCCTATCTGCTGTAGACATTACTAAGGAGTGTTTATTACAAATTGGTATGTGATGGTGTCTTCTCTGTAATCCTCACAACTAGGTCCCATGAAATGTGAGTTGATGACAAGGATCAGCCTAAGATTTAACATCCTTGTCTTTGCCGGGCTTCTTGCCATATTTTTTTTTTCTTTAATGTAGTGTGGTTGGTGAGTTAATATACACAGCTATTCAGAACTATAAATGACTATTTATCCTGCAGCCAGCTAAAAAGGTTCTAACTATATCACAAATGAGGGTATACCAGGAAAATGGCTAACTGTGGTCTTTAATTTGTCAATAATGATTTTAGACCATGACCCTTAATAGGACACTGTCACTTGTGCTGTGATTTATGCCTACTGTGATGACATCAGTACCAATACTGCTGATAAAAGAACACTTATATTGAAGCAAACAGGATGATGAATGGAGTACAAGTCTACTTACTCATTTCATTACTGACTCTTCTGTTCACCACAGAGCTAATGTAGCGAGTCATTGTCTGCCTTGGGAGTATTTTGCAGGTTGAATTTAATGGCACAAGTGTGTGATATGTACTTCAGTCCTGGTGTTTGAAATAGCACAATCATAGATTATATGCGTGTTGGATAGTTTACGTATCAAACGGAAAATAACGTTACATCGATTTTTTTTAAACAGAGAACAGCTAGAAAGTACTTCTCATGTTTGTACTGCAGAATTTCCAAGGTTTATGAAAGCACTTGATTCCCCAACCAGTTAAATTTCTGCATATGTTTTATAGAGTGGACAAAAAGAGCAAGTAACGTTACCAGCACAGTTAAGTATGACACACATGCTTTTCAAAGCATGCACAGGGTTTTTTTAAAAAGAAGTTTTCCACTGCAAATGCAGAAGCGTTAATATATACCCATCTTTAAGAATGCTTTCATTAGCACACATTTGATTCTGAAACCTTTGCCGAAGTAAACAATGTAAATGTTAACATTAACCTTAATGAGACCTATTTCCTAAGATATAAATACTATACTAATGAAGGAGTCTGCCAGCATAATCAGGAGAGCAAAGAAATCCCTGAGGACTCTTCAAGCGTGTGTATGTCACCAATAATTCTGCTAACCCTTGAGTGCTAGTGACTTTGAATGTAGAGAAGGGGAGGTAAATGCAGTTTTATTAGTGCAGTTTTATTGCTATGGCCAGCTGCACTCTTTTCTCTATAAAAGGTAATTACTTCCAATAGTAACAAGCTAATTGATTGCTAATTAAATCAATTGGCACACTAACCGCTGTCAGAAAGTGACAGATTAGCTGGTCACATGACAGTGTGTTCGTAATGAAAAGTGGACATGGTCTGAGTGTGATTGACACAGCAGATGAAAAGTGATTTGGGATCTCCTAGGTGGTCATGAAGAGGGCATGGAAAACATGATTGATTCAATGGTGACTGTCAGGGAGGAAATGAGAATTGAATGGGATTCAGTGTTGCCCTGGAACCTCACCACATGATGCTCCAAGTTTTTTCACATGTAAATAAGCCAGACAGGGCTTTCTGGCAAATGAAAGGCAGGATGGGGGAGGAAAATGGGTGGAACAGAAAGTGAAAGTAAAATCAACAGAACTTATTTAGAAACTTCAGTTTGCTTTGCGAAGTGGAAACAAACCCACAAATTTATAATGGGTATAAACTTCTGAGCATCAGTATTTCCACCACTAAGGATATGTCCCAGTGTGTTATTTTTATTGTGAAGGTTCATGAATTAGTTTAGGAAGGCCTTCACAAAAAGAAAAATAATTTTTAGTCTGTTGCTTTAGTTTCCAAGAACAGTATATGCTTTATAAAACAAAGGAGAGGAAATGGAAATAATTTGATGCTATTAAAATTGCACTGAAGAGTGCATATACAATTAATCTCTCTCCATGTCTCTCTGTCTCTTTGAGGTGTGTATATATATATTTATGCAAAAATACAGCAAGTTCAGTATCACAAAAACAAATTGGGTGTTTCCTATCAGCCGAACCCAGACTGGCATTGTTGTACAAGGTGAGTGGACACAG
Organism: Chionis minor; assembly: GCA_013398295.1. Lineage (NCBI taxonomy): Eukaryota > Metazoa > Chordata > Aves > Charadriiformes > Chionidae > Chionis > Chionis minor. The sequence continues at coordinate 181,949 of VZSF01001227.1, forward strand.
TAATTAAAACCCACCACTTTTTAAAAAGGAAATGGGACTTCTGGCGTCATCCCTTCTCTCACACTGCCTTAGTCAACTGCTTCCAGGATACTGTGGGAAAGAGGTGCTGCTAGTTATGATTGATTTGACTTTCTGTAATAAAGAACAGAAGTCAAAATAGAGATGCATCTCTTTCCAATGCCATAGCAGCTTGTCAGGTCGCTGAATGAGGCTGTGACTGGGTGGGGAGAGACATATATACCATCTTGAGGTTTTTGGTTTGGCTAACTGAAGCAAAGTGGGATTAGAACGATGTAGGTGATGCTTTGTGCCTTCATTTTTGGCCAGACTGTTTGCCAAATCAACATAGTATCACTTCATTGAGTGGTGGGATCTGGATCTTCAACAGAATAAAAGGCAAAGCACGTGTTCTGCCTCCCTTAACTACTGCTATGTCTCCTGTGTGTTCCTGTAACTTTGGTTTTTTGCTTCCTTCGTTTTCTGTTTTTGAATGGATGGGAACTGGCATCTCTTCAAACACGTAGGTACTACCCCAGGGGAAGCAAAGAAGGACCTTCATTCACAAGAATTTTCATTCATTTAATCCAAGTAAGCCTAGACTTCTCAATTTATTTTTCCCTCAGACATGAAAATTAAAGCAAATGGAAAAATACTGGAAAAAATCCTACTTATACACATTATCCTGACACTTTAACACTATGCCTGAATCCATGAGTTCCTATGTAAAATTATGCTCCAGATTATGCTGTAGCCTTACAGAACCAATAAGCAGCACCTCTAGTTAGGCAAAGCACACGTTTTATGAATATAATAGTATTTTTCCAGGGCATGTTAAGGGATCATTACTTCCTCTGAGTATTCCTTTTCTACTGTCAGTTTATAGTTTATAAAGGATCTTCCCCATCAAAAAACTTTTGATTCAGATGAGTGTGACTGGTGAAACTATTTCTTGATATTAACTTTTCAGGGATGTCCATTCTTGCTCTTAAGAATTATTCTTGCACTTCCATGTGTCTATTTTTTTAACTACTTAACACAAATGAAGACGAAGTTCATGTGCAAAAGTTATTAGATATTAATTTCTTGAAATACTCTTAACTAGGCAGAATTTTATCTTCTATTTTCAGCCAAGTCTTTTAGATCTATAAGCAAGAATGGGCATCACATATAGATATATATTTTGTCATTTATCTCATCTGGTGAACCTAAAACCAGATGTTACGAAATATTACCAGCAAAAAAAAATCACACAAGTATTTTGGCATCGAATTCCCAGCCAGGCTAACTTCTAAACATGGTAGCAGTCAGTAATGAGTCATAAAAATCTTCCCCTGTTGAATAGGAAGGTATTACAAAATGCTCTGGAAGTTCCACAGAAAGCACTAGAATACATATCTCAACTTCATAATATGTACTTTGGTCTTTTAAGGTGAACTAGTAAATTTTCTTTTCTTACAATGATGACTTCCTCCCACCTGATCCACAGCATATTTAGTGGGGATCAAATTGGCACCCACATTCTGGATTTGACCTGGCAGAACAGCTCAAATTCAAAGTAAAAAATTTCCCATGTTCCTACCTCATAGGACACAGAGTTATGCATCAGGTCACGCAGAGCTGTGAGACTGCTACAGATACAGGGAAAAGTCCTTTTTAGGTGTTTTCTATCTTTTTATCTCATCCATTAAGTCAGCTTCCTTATTCTGGGATGCGTGTAAGGGTGTATCACAAGACACGTACTGCGTACTCAGGCAAGCTGAAGGCAATGGTAGCGGTGGAGCTCTGGGAGTAAGCTCATGGGTGAGAACTCCACCACTGCAGGTGGTGCCTGGCTAGGTACCAGCTTGGTACCAGATCCACTAGCCCCAGCAGTTCCTCTCCATTCCCATCTTCCCACAAGTGCCAACTGGGATTATTCAGTGACACCTCTGACAGCAAAGCCCCGCTGTTAATTGTGCAACATGTGTGTCTGACTTGGAAACACACCCAAGCCTGTATTGGAATGTGTTTTTTCTCCAAAACAATGAAAGCTGGAAAACTAATAATGAAAGCTGGAAAACTAATTAAAATACTTCCCCCCTCTCCTTTTCTTCTTTTAAGGTGAGATGCTTGCAAACTGACTTGATTTTAGGAACTGTGTATTGGGTGTCTGCAATCAGATCCCACATTTGGCATGTTGAGCAGTTTCCTAGACCGTGTTCCATCAGCTCTCTTGAAACAATCACTACACTGATTTACACACCCAAACATGGACTCAGGCTCTCCAGGTAGGCACAAGAGCATGAAAATCTATACCCTAGCTATTTACCCAAAATCCCAAATGGAACATTTGTCTTGCAGAGAAGTCCTGTTTCTTGACATTCAGTCCAATGTTTAGGATCATCTTTCCTCATGATTAATTCAATTGCTGAACAGGAAGAACCTGTAACAAGGATCCTGTCCTTCAGTGTGTTGTAAATATGTCCTTTCAGCAACTAACAAGAAGTGGGAGGGGAAAAATATTTTCACAGCTTGTCATGTTATATCACTGATAGAAATAAAATTGAATTAAACTTGCATGGAGTCAACAAGGCTGCCATTTACAAAATAAAACTAACCACATTTACAACTGGGTTATTTTAGGTCACAGAGCTAATTCCTTAATACATTGATCAAACTGCAAATGTAAGAGATATTTAAATAAATCTAGTGGTATCTGTAAAATTCAAGGGGTTCATATGGTTTGGATAAACATGGTATCTGCTTGCCTGCTTCCATGGGTATAACTATCCCGTTCCATCAATTGTAACCAATGGCTTGTCTAGTTGAGGCACTTGGGAAAGATAAAGCAAATCCCTTAATGGTGTGAAGTCAATACAACATAAATTAAAGCATGTCAAATCCCCATGTAAATGCTGCCAGCTAAAGGGGCTTTAGATCAGATGAAGCCTTCATACCCAGATTAAGCACTTTAACCTACACACATTGACATCATAAGTTTTCTTTATTTGCCTTATTTTTTCTGAGCATCCACAAACAGACAAATTGTCTTATGCTCATATGCTGTAGGGAAAGAAAATCCTATGATTTATATCAAAGACTTTATTTAAGTTCCACAATGATACCCTTGATACAGTTAGGAACAAAATTCCCCTTGATTTCAGTGGAGTCACGTCCCAACCTGTTTGAGTTTATTTTAGCAGCAAACAGTCTGAGGAGTGCCAGACTTTATCTGCTATCTATTGTTCATCATGAAAAGAAGGGCAATAATCTGACCGTGTTTATCTGAGTGCCAGGATTGCCTCCTGCCAATGATACAGAAACATATTCCGAAAGGATTCCCAGCCACAACCTTGGGCCTAATCTGACTTTTTTTTGGTATGAATTCTTAAACACACAAGAATTAGTGCTGCCTGGGCATCATTTAACATATCAAAACCATATGAACTGTCTGTGTCTGCTGGGTAAAATGAATCCCAGAAGGATAACATTACAAATAGGTGGAGCTTCAATAGCACTCTCACCCACTCTCAACCTGCTTTGAATTCTGCCATTTGCTCCCTGTTGTGAAATTCAGTTTTTTCTTCTTTGGACCTGATCCAAAACTCATTAGAGCCAGCGTGAATTTAAATGAATGGACTTTGCATCATGGCTTTAATTAAAGCCTTTTACAGCCTCAGCCCTCTGAATGTTTCACCCTTGCTGAAACACTCTTATCTTTGCTTCTTCTGCTATTAATGACACCAATCTTATCCATCCCCACATAGCCTGCTCAAAGATGACTTTTTCAATTACCATCAACTGCCATCTCTATGCTAATAATTCACTGATCTACATCTCTCTGGACCTATCTCTGTGTCCAAATTAAGGTCTTGGTCTACCTCTTTAACATCCTCTGGTGTTTAACTATCACCTAAAGCTCAGTACGGCAAAAACGTACCCTTTAACTTTCCTTCCAAGCTTTCTCTCTCACTTTGTTTGTTTGTTATCAGCAATTTCACCATCTTACCCGATTCAAACCATAACCCTGGCATTAACTTTGACTCATGTCAATGCCTAGATCTTTGGATGCCTGTTTTGCCTAAACTTGTCTGGTCTAGCATCTCTCAAATACAGGGTCCCTCCAAGTGACTCAAGTTTTCATCATCGTACCTCTCAATTAATGCAATATCATTTTCTCAGGCACAGAAAAAATGCCAACTTACTCCACTCATATCCAGCAAAAGTGCTACCAAAAAGAATGTTTTTCTAGCCTGTTGCTTTGACTATACCTTTTCCTTCCTAAGGTATATATGAACCGCACTTCTTCACTTTCCAAGCTCTTCACAGACTCCTGCCAGTGCATCTACTGTCTCTTCCTCACTACTGAAACATTACCCCACGTCAGACCCTCAGACCCCTTCATCAAGCCCTTTTTGTTCTTTTGCTTCTGCATAATTGGAAAATGCTCACCCTAAGTATGCACAGAGGTATCTCATTATCCTTGTAAAACTTAATTTTGCTGGAAAAAAGAAAAAAAATATGTCAGTGGTCAGACTGCTTGATCATTCATACAAAAAGTGTTTAATTGCTTCTTTTTAGTTCCTTTTTGACTGTATCCACTTGCTGCCTATTATTGCAGAGATGTATCATAAGATCTTTGGACAGTGTCTGCTTTTTACTTTTGCACTCATGCAGCCTCAAGGCAAAAAGGTCTTTAGATACTGTGATAATATTAATCCATAGGAATATTTGTTAAGATTTGGAAAAGGTCAGAAAGCACATGATACAAAAGAACATATTTTTGGTACTTTAAATCATTGGCCCGATGAGTGAACGTGACTAATATTTAAAAGTAAAATAACTGAATGAATGTTTGTATAGCACCCAGGTGATGAGTCCCTGATCTCACTGGGTCCTTCAGGTACCCAGGTACAGTTAAATAACAGAATCATCTCACCACTGAAAAGCACAAGTTTTTAATGCCAGGGCTTTATGGCAGAGGATATGAGAACGAATGAAATGTTTGCTTAATGCAACTTCTGTAGAGAAATGATTTATAACGATGCACTGTGTAGTCTACATTTATGTAAGGCTTTGTTCAGTGCCACACAGACTTTAGGCTCCAGCATTTTGTGGCACAAGATCACCAGTTTTATACGTCCCAACATACAGTCTGGTCCATGCTGAAGAGGGACCGAATGCTACTTTGAGGGATACTGCTGCCATCACCCTCTTCCTACTCACACTATCGCCTTCTACTCCTGCCCCAGCAGGACCACAGCTCTGCAGATGCGATCACTCCAGGCTCTGTGCTGTAGCTCATTTCCAATCTCAGTGCACTTTGCTAGCAGAGGGGGTAGAACTGTGTATTGATCTGGCTTTTCTCTATTTTTATCACTGAGAGTGCATTCCCACATAATCTAGTACCTTACAGTTACTAACAGAGAAGAGATCGGAGGTCATAGGGCAATAGCTGTTTTTTTCAGCTTAAAGCTTCTGAGACAGTATTTCTAGCAGCAGCAGCGATGTGAGGACTAGGTCCTTGGGGCAGGAAAGCAGAGCTTCCTTTCCCACTCAAGTTTTGGAGTCAAAACTGGAGAAATCATAGGGCAGCAGAGTCACTTCTGTGAGCTGCTCTCATATCTAAAGGAAATAACTTGGTGAGGAGGAGCAGAATTGGCATTTTTAATGATAGGAAGTGAAACCGCCACCTCTGTTCAATTCTTATCAATATCTAATTTCCTTATAGTAAACACTTGGGGTGATTTTTCTATTAGATGCATAGTAAGGAAATGTGCTGTGGTGAGGTTTACGTATTGGCTTGTAAACAAATTTCACCACTAAGTATTAAGTACTTGTACCAAAACTGCTTTGACAACCTACTTAGCAGGTGGTAAATGGAGACAACCAGAGGATCCATTTCAAAATAGCTCCACTCTGAACTAAATTATTTAGTGCAGATACAGCCTGAAAAAATTTCTGCCCTCATTTTATATCCTCTCCAACACCACAGCCAGAATTTCCCTGGTCTATGTAACACTTCTCTTCTGCGTTCCTCATCTTCCTTCTCTGACCTTTTCCAGTTTCTGCTTTACGGTCTCTCAAATACAGCATTCGGCATTCAAGACGTGGGAGCACAGATCAACACAAGAGTATGAAGATGTTTTGTGGTTTGTTCTCTCTCTAATAACTTTTCACATTCTACTTGCTCTTTTGATATGGAAAGACTATATTAGTAGTTCCTTTCTATGTACTGTGGCTGATACTGAGAGAAGAGTAAGGAATTTTACGAAGGACATTGCTGGAGGTCAGTCCAGCCTCCGGCTCACTTGGATATACAAGGGACCGAGAGTTCAGATGCCATAAAGATGGTCACAGGGTAAAATCTAGATTGATACAGTACAGATATAAAAGCAAGATGTAATTAAGGAAGGATTACGGGTGGAAAGGAACAGTTAAATTTTTGTACTTTTCCGGGAAGATAGAAAGTGATATGGGTTAGTCCCAGGCATATGGTGAGCAACGGATGCCTGGAGTCCATGCAGCAGCTCTGCCAGCCCTTCCCTGCTGTATTCCTCCTGCTCTGCCACTGCTGGACGTCCCCTGGGCATTGTCTGCTGTTTGTGCCAGATAGTGGGGTGGTTTTCTACGACACAGACAAAAAAGCCTGCCAAGGATCTAACTCCACAAACCGTTCAGCAGAGTCCCAAGACAGCTTTTAAAATTAGATTTACAGCGATAAAAGGATGAGGGTGTAAATCTACACAAACTACTTGCTGCAGACTTTTAATGAAAGTACAACGCATTGAGTTCACTAAAGATAACTAGATTCAGAACTTGGGCTAGAAAGTCCATCATTCATCCTAGAAAGCATGCTGCAGACAAATCTATTCATCCTCAGGATGAAAACATGCAGAAGACAGTTTGGTGAAAGCTGTTTTGGACTGCTTTGGGCTGGGGGGAATTGAAGGAATTTTGTAACTTAGACAACTAATGGCGAGTTTCATTTTGGAGAGGTCATCTGTTTTTATTTGGAACCCAGAATTCCTTGGCCTAAAAGCTGCAATACAACCTATTTGCTGTAAAGCAAATTGAACAGATTGAGATAGTCTAAAAGTCACGATGACTGCATCTTGACTGTGAACATTTGACTTCCAATTATGTGTCCAAAAATCTTACTCTGTGTAGATGTGGACCTACAGATCAGTAGCTGACTCCCTTTCTATTTTTTTGTGTTTTTAGCTGAGCACCTTAATTTTTTATTCCCTCTATAGCTGAGTAAATGCTAGACTCCTGAAAAGCACCAGACATTACCAAAGACTTCCGTGCAAACAGATTAGCTTCTGAAAATCTGCTTTTAGGCACCTATTTCCATCAACCTCCATATACATGGGACTTCATATCAAAGAGGTAAATTCCTTTTGCATGGGAAGAGATTGGCCTTAAACAATCAAGTATGCAAAATGATGAGAAAGCACAGACATTTAAAGAGCCTTTGTCCAAGAAGTGTGATATGAAAGAGGAAATTCTCTGCTCTGCCTGAGAGGTTTAAAACCAATATGGCTGCCCCAGCCATAAAATTTAACTTAAACTGCCAGGAAAGTAAAAAAATTTTCAAAAACAAATTTGGGATTAATTTGACCAGAGATGAAGCATGCAGTAGTGAAGAGACTAGGGGAGTGAATCTATAACCACTGCTAAGAACTTAAATACGAGTGTATGAGCTGCAGAGCTTGTAGTTAGGTGGTAGCTGAACAGGAGGATTCAGGATTACAGGTTTGGATTTAGGGCTCAGTTATATTCAGACACAGACACAGGCAGAGCACTGAAACAAGCTTTGGAGTACCGGGAGCTGTTTTACACAGCTCACTTCTTAGCCTACTGCAAATACAAATGCAATCAAATGAGCTTGGCCTTGTGTATTGGGTTTGCATGGCAAGATCTGGCTTCTGTGAGAAGCTGCTAGAAGCTTCCCCCATGTCCAACAGAGCCAATGCCAGCCAGCTCCAAGATGGACCCGCCGCTGGCCAAGGCCAAGGCCAAGCCCATCAATGACAGTGGTAGTGCCTCTGGGATAACATATTTAAGGAGGGGGAAAAAAAGCCCTGCACGGCAGCAGCCAGAAGAGAGGAGTGAGACTATGTGAGAGCAACACCTCTGCAGACACCAAGACCAGTGAAGAATGAGGGGCAGGAGGTGTTGCAGGTGCTAGAGCAAAGATCCCCCTGCAGCTCATGGTGAGGACCATGGTGAGGCAGGCTGTCCCCCTGCAGCCCATGGACGTTAACAGTGGAGCAGATATCCACTTGCATCGTGTGGACAACCCCACGCTGGAGCAGGTGAATGCCTGAAGGAGGCCGTGATCCCGTGGAGAGGCCACTCTGGAGCAGGCTCCTGCTGGGACCTATGAACCGATGGAGAAAGGAGCCCACGTGGAGCAGGTTCGCTGACAGGACTTGTGACCCCATGGGGACCCACACTGGAGCAGTCTGTTCCTGAAGGGCTGCACCCTGTGGAAGGCATCCATGCTGGAGCAGTTTGTGAAGAACTGCGCCCCATGGAAGGACCCAGGTTGGAGAATTTTGTGGAGAACTGTCTCCCATAGGAGGGATCCCACACTGGAGCAGGGGAAGAGTGTGAGGTGTCCTCCCCCTGAGGAGGAAGGAGCAGCAGAGACAAAATGTGATGAACTGACCTCAACGCTAATTCCCCATCCCCCTGTGCTGCTGTGGGGGGAGGACGTAGAGAAAATCAGGAGTGAAGTTGAGCCCAGGAAGAAGTGAGGGGTGGGGGGGAGGTGTTTTCAGATTTCGATTTTACTTCTCATTACCCCACTCTGATTGGTTTGGTAGTAAATTAAATTAATTTTCCCCAAGTCGAGTCTGTTTTGCCCATGATGATAATTGCTGAGTGATCTCCTTGTCCTTATCTCAACCCACGAGCCTTTCATTATATTTTCTCTTCACCCTGTCCAGCTGAGGAGGGGAAGTGATAGAGCAGCTTTGGTGGGCACCTGGTGTCCAGCCAGGGTCATCCCACCACACCTTGTCTGAAGACAAGGAAGAAAGCCCTGCTAACTGGGTGTCCACAGTTGTCATGAGATGGAAGTGGGCAGTTAACATAGATGAGGTGGTGTACGGTTATTGATTCTTCTGCATTATGTTTGAGCACTCTGGCAGGTAACTTGCCCCAGTCTCTCATGAGAAGGTCAACTCCTTTATTTGGAGTGAGCCATCAGCTACTAGTTTGTCTCCGTTGCAATTAACCAAGAAGTTTGTTTGTTAATAGAGCAAATTCTCTTTTTTATTCTCCCTCAGATGTTTCGTATACCTGTTCATCATTTTGCCACTCTTTATTCTTGCCATTTCTTTAATTTCCACTAAAATTTTCTTTTAAAGAAATTTGTCGTCTTTATATAAGTGGCTTTAGCACAGTTCATTCAATACTGTTAAGATTTTCCTGTAGTCAGCCTGTATTAACATAGATAATCCAAGGCCGAGTCATTTTGTGATGACAGGGAAGTTGTAATGATCAAGAACAGACCACAGCTGGCATTAGCAAGGGGGTCAAAGATTAGAAACTCATTAATGGATGGTTATGAAGCTTCTCTTGAATGTGACATTCAAGCCCCAAATTGTGATATTTATTATCCTTATTTGATGTTGGAGAACAATCAATAACATTTGCTTATTGGTTATCTACCAAGATTGAGAAGTTTCCATTCATAAGGAATAATGAATCACACACTGAAGAAGTCCTTCTCCCCTGCAAGTATAATTAAATATTGCATTAGCTGATCAATAATAACTAGATTTAGAGGGGGTATGGGACACTATGCCATTAGCTTGATGACAGAAGCAGTTTAGGTTTTTTTAAAATTTGTCTTTGAGAAAAGATAGTCAAGATTTTAGAAAACATAAATCTACATACTTTTTTTAAAGACCTTTTTTTAAGCAGGGAATTGAGTCATTCCTCAGCATCAAACTGGCTTAAACAACCACTTTTTAACAAGAGCTAAATGTCAACTCTTATTTTGAAATCCTTGCTCTACCTGAACATGAATTAGAAAAAGAAAGGAAAAAATGACATTGCCAGTAAGAACAAAAATGAAATTTCACTTTGTGCCCCCAGGACGGTCCCCTTCAGTGCAGAGAGGACTCGCACCTGCTATGACCACTGACAGCAATACCAAAGCTCACACTCTGCACGCCCCAGTGAGAACGTCTCAGTCTAGGGCATTTTTGTGCCCACAGGGATGGAAATGGGGACTCTCTTTGCCTGGTGGAAGTTGCCCACGTGGATCCTGGGGCCTTCAGAATTAGGAATTGCTTTGCTTTCTATTGTTGACTGGGTCACTAGCCTTTTTGACGACGAAATCAATTCGCAAATCACCACCATTACATCAGGAAAACACTAGCTACTGCTGAAGTGGTATTAAAAGTAAGCCCGAAAGTTTATTGATTTAAATTCACATTTTAAAGTTTGGGGTTTTTTTTTAAAAAAAACCTCTGGTGTCTATTTTCAACCTCTTTGTGCCTGGGGCACAGTGCTTTATAACTTCCTCTCCCATATACAGGCATACAGGCAGGTTAGAAGACAGACCCAAAAATCACTTCCTGCAAACTACCTCAGGCTGTTCCTGATGATGTGGCGTAATAAGATGACCCAAAAATTTTCTTAACTGAGGACTATACCTTACTCAATAAAATAAACAGGAGATGAATTTGGCTAGCAGGGAATAGTAAGTTGCTGGAGGCAGTTATAAATCTTTTTTCCTCTTTTTTTTAAACTTTAGATTTGATTTAGAGTCTTGTAAAAGTCTTTTGCTTTTAGAAATACAAGTACGCTCCCATACTGAAAATAGAAAAGCCATTTAGTGCACTGTCTTGCTCAGCTACAAATATTCATCAAAAGCATCATCTTCCTCTCTTCACTTTCTCTTGCTTCTCATAGTCTACTGATAGACAAATGGTTTGTCCCTCCCCTCAAGTCTTATCTGCCTTTTCTGTGCAGTATAGTCCAAAGATAAGATTTAGTATCACAGTTGCATAATAATTTAATAAGCAGACCTTGGAGAACAAGAAAAAAAGAAGAAAGAGAAATGCTAAAATATTGCTCAGAAAGAGAAATTGATGGAGCTGTTCATAAAAAAAAATCAGCCTGGGATCTCTGAGCCGCAATTCAGACTGAAGACAATAGAGTTTCTGAATGCTACCTGAGCAGACTCCCCAAACAGCTGATGATCCCCCAGAATAGGGGTCCTTAAATTTACCCGGTTAAGGGAAGTACTCCCCAGCCTGTATCACTTTCCTCAAAGTGGGCCTTACCGTTCACAGTTTACCCATTAAAGTGATTAAAGTGAATCCTTGGGTCACGAATCCCTAGGATCATTCTGATGCCACACCAAAGGAAGCCAGCATTGCAGCTAGAACCCATCTCTGATGGAACCTCTTGCTTAAATATATGGAAACAAAAGCTTTCTGCACGCATTTCCGCTGTGCGTGGATTTTTTGAGCAAGAATATGACCGCTAAGGTGCTGGTCTTCAGACAAGCTAAACCAGCGTCCCCCCTACAATCTCAGAAGCAGGTCTGTGTGTTGGTGACACCAAGACTGCAGCAGAGCGTTTACAATGTATTTTTGCCTCTAGAGTATCCTGAAAAACTGCAAGTACTGGTCTTGGCGAGGACTGTTAGCATAATTTAGAGCGTGCAAGATTAACCAGACCGTTGCATCTCCAAGCCTACAAACCACACCAAAACAGGGCTTTCCAATCACCAGATGGTCTCCCCCATCTTTCTCCATTTTTGCTGAAATATGCACCTCCGTTACTTTATTTGTTCCATGCAGCCACCTTTCATCCCCACAGACATTCTCGGGACTGCATTGCTGCAGATTAAGCAGGAATCACATAAAACAAAGACATACAACATACCAACACAGTGCAAGAGTAGGTCTCCTTGTCCAGGATCCTGGGCTGGCTGCTGGAGGACAGGACAGCGCTGCTCAACTGCCTCTCTCTCCCTGCGGTCCCCAAGTACTGCAGAAGAAAAAAATCGTTGTTTTGAAACGCAGGAAAAGCTTTACTTAGTACAATATTATCACCATGAGCAATACTCTGTAAAACACACCATAATTAATCACCAGTATTAACTAGAAATAAGCCTAAATCTCAGACTAGGAGACTGAACTAAGCTGAGATCCAAGGGCTTTTAGGTGTCTGATTACAGTTCAGGCTTTATTAGAAAGTTAAAAAAAGTAATCACACTGAGCTTCAACAGCACAGGCCATGACTGCTCAGAGCTCCAGGGGTTCAGAAATGACACTTGTGCAGATTACTTTCTTCCACACAATATGATAAACTTAATGTTTTTTTCACCCACAGGTAAAAAAAAAAAAAAATCCGTTTAAAAATAAACAGTGTTTGTTGTTATTTAGAAGTAACATGTATGAAACCACTCTGTACAAAATGAAGTATATGGTCAGTCTTTAAAACTTTAAGTGTATCCTTCCAATACATAAATGGTTGGGTTTAAGTAATTAAAATCTTCATGCACATTATCTTTCAGGCATAAGTTTTGTCCCTCATTCAGAACACACATGATTTTGACACGGTAACTGGTTCTTTATAAGTTACAACTGGTATTTTATTTGGAAAGGATTAAAGTGAGGATTTTTTAGTAACAGAACCAGCAGAAATGAAATTAAAATAAAAAGTGTATAAATTTAATGCAATACATGAAGAGTTCTCTTTGTAAATAACGTGCATTTTTTTAAATTTACTTGGACTACAGAATCAGGTCGTAAGTTTTATATTTTTATTATGGGTTTCTTTCAAGACTACTACAGTTTCTTTTGCTAGTTGCTTGCTTTCAGGGTGTCTTCAGTACGACTGGGTGGGGAAAACAAAGGAATAAGCCTTATCAGTTATTTAAGCTGATATCTTGCACTACCATGGAAGAGATATTTTGATGATACAGTTTTCATTACTAAAATGCTATAGCATAATAAATTAATTCAATGTTGTGCACTTATCTATTAGACACATTACTACAGAAAAATAAAAATGTTAATTATTCACTATCATCTCTCTGATTATTTGTTGTGGCTGATAATTACATTGAATGTATTTTATATCAGTAATAACCTTCTGTCTACATTTACAACATATCATATCTGGGGGGCTTGTCAAGCTTTTTCCCAAAGCCTTTTCTTTATTAAGACACAGACCTCATGAGTACATAACCTTTATGTTGAAGGCTGATTTTCCTCTTTCATATAAAGAACAAATATTATAGATTAATTAATCCAATGTGATTATAATTTAATCACCCTTCTTCTGCAGTCACAAGGGACTGTTACTATTCAGTGCCTCATTCATATTGTTATGGAGAATAAATGCAGTCATAAAAATATTTGTGTGTCACAATTCATACAACTAAACAAAACTCAGTATCAGTAAACAAAATCCACTATTTTTCTTTCATCAGAGAAGCTTTGTGGTCCCGCAGGTTCTTACTTTCTACCTCTTAACCATTTGCATCTATTCAATGTATTTTGCTATACAGCCTTCATTTCCAAACACAGTAATACACTCTGTTGCCTTTCCAAACAATAATTAACTTGGTTTTTTAAGAGGCTGACCCAAAATTGAAGTCTGGATCCTGTGCACACCTGATTAAATGCTGCTTGCCCCAGTCCATTTTTAAAGCAATGACTTATGTATTCCACTCATGTCTAGCCTATTCCACTTGATTTTATTGTCAGTGAAAATGATTACTTATTAATCTAACTTCTCTAACATTTGCTTTTATGCCATTTCCTTAAAGTGTAGCCTGGACCATATTCCTATCACCATGGAAATCCTTTTGGATTATTTCTATTTCAAATTCTATGAGCTCTTTGAACGCTGAATCCTCTCAACATTTATTTTAGAAGGACAGGAAAAAAAAAAGAAATTTCTTTTCATAAGACCTTTGAACAAAGTGTAATTTGAAAGTGTGAATGAAGCTACTGTTTAATAAAAAATGAACATTTGAGCTACTTGGCCTTGGAACAATGTTGTTTAATTAAATTAATCAAGTTTAATTTTTTTACTGAACTTTGAGAAACTAAGGTAATAATTCACAAATGCATTAGATGGAAGCAAAAGTTACGAGAGATACAACCCTGATGTCTCTTCTGCACATCTAGGAAGTCTTAGTAAGTGCACTTACATTGCACTTCAGTAATTGCCATTGTAATCCTACATAAAAATAAGTTAAACTACTGTTTAGAAAACAAGTATCGAGTATTAAAATAGGTATTACTGGTCCAAATCAATTGATCAATAAAAATGCAGCCCATTCAGAATGGAGGTTAAATGCACAAGAAACACACAAACCACTAAAATAATTGATATGAAGAAAGTTTTGGATCTGTGCAAATTACCAGTACTGGCCTTATGGCTGATAATGTCGAGAATCAAGTATTTTTAAAAGAAATCAAAAGTTTTGATTAGACCACATGAATTTGTACACTGGATGTTTCAAATCTATTTTTCCTTCATTTCAAAACTATACTTTTCTAATCTGAAGTTCCCATCTACAGTTTTCTCTTTTAATGGTAATTGTCATTACCATGGAAATCCAGGCAATTTTGTGGATGTGAGAAATGAATGGGTTTTTTTAAATGCAGTTCTACTATTTCAGAAAAAGCTTATGTGGGAAAACCTAGGTATGGTTGCTTAAGTTAGGGTTATTGAATTCGGCAGCCCAACAGGGGCGAGGCTGCTGTAGTTCCATGCTCAGGCTTGTTCCTCCCCAAACCACCTTGATCCCGGGTGCTGTCTTACAGACAAGGCTTTATTTCTCCCTCTTTCTCTAAGGCACTGAAGTTCTTTAAGGCAGTGATAGAAACTTACAGGCATGGAAACAACAGCCAGTAATTTTCATATGGTGGAATTCCCTAGGTACAAACTGATTTTTCCTCTGGTTTTCTTCTCTGTTAGTAGGATACAAGTGTGAGCTGTCAAGGAGCTAGGACATGACTTGATCATTTAAAGCTCAGGTGAAGAACATTGAAGTTGGAGCAACTCTGGCTTGGGACTTTCCAAACTCTTCGCTGCCTCAATATAGAAGTTACTTGGGTGGTCCTCCTTCTTCTTCTCTATCCCAAGCACTGGGATCAGCCAAGAAGTTTTCCCTTACTGTATCTGATGTTTTAGACACACATTACCAAATTACATGAGCAGTTTTTGCACAACCAGTTACACAGGTATCCTAAATACCAAACTATAGCTTCAACTAAACTAAGCTGATCTTAGATCACATATGATATGCAAAAATTATGTTCACAAAAACCTTCCAGACATCATCAGAAGTGAGTGATATAAACCTAAATGGGACAGAGGCCAAGTTGGAAAGATCAGAAGATAGCATAGATGGAAAAATAAGATTATTATGTTTGAGTGTTGTATAGACAAGACTTCCTTTACATGGGTATATTGCTGCACATGGATGTTCATACCTACTATAAGAGCTTATCTAGTGACCTTTCTTTATGGTATTTTGCGACAGATTTCAGAATATTGGTTTTGAACACCGAGTGCAATAGTACGTCCTTGAACTAGTACTTCAACTGGCATGAAGAGAATTGCAGTAAGCACCATCCTTCTCCTGTCCACTTAATGTTTGCCTTTTACATGTATTTTTAACACAATCAGTAGTCTCCATTTGCCACCTACAGGACCCAGACCTGCTGCAATTTCTCATGGTGTTCACCAGCTACTTTAAAACACAGACTGTAAAGGACAAACCTTATATCCTGGGCTTGGGTACCAACTTCAAAACCAACCTCAAATTCCAGCAGGTTTGGGAATTCAGCAGCTCATCATAACCTATACTCTTTGTTCTGTTACTATCTTTTGCACACTGGCTATCTGGGAGAAAACATGCTTATTTATGCAACACAAACACAGTAACAACTTGAGATTCCCACCTGTAATTGTCCTACATAGTTCTGCAAACAGACTAAAAAAAATTTCTCCACCTCAGAGACTTCATATACTAAATATGACAATCTAGTTGTTGAATGTGTCAATTATCTCTTGATCTCTTTCCCTCACTATATAATCTGTAACACATATACAAAATTTCTGTACTGAAAAATCAAAGACTAACCTAGAGACTCAAATTCCAGCATAATTCTAAGTACTTGTGCAAGTTATTTTCTCTAAATTATTCCCTCTTGAACAGGAATGCACGTGATGATTGAAAACCACTTTGGTCTAAGTACCAGGAGAAATGGATATACTTGTGAAATTGAGAGCTGTGAACATGCAAGCCAAGGAAAGAATCTTATGTACAGGAAAATGAAAACCATATCTGACCCAAACAGAACGTAACTCCAATATCATCCTTCATACGCCTCCCTTTCCTCCCGTTCTTCAGCCACATCTACTGACATGCCAGTGCTTAGGATGCAGATTGTACACTCTTTGGGGTAGATTTCTTTGCCTTCAGTGAAGCTGCATCCTGTGCTTTGGTGCTATGCTAAATCAGTGATTTTAGTGTGCAGAGAATTAAGAGATTGTTTACTGGCAGTGAGCAGAATTTTTTACTTTAATTCATGCTGCAGTAGTACATGAGGACAGTTCATGGGCTTCCCATGCTCTGCAAAGGCACCACAGTGGAGGAATCCGGATTCAGATGGCTTTATTTTCTTAATTGTTAGCTTCATTGCCTGTTTTCCCATCCTAGTGCTGACCCAGCCCAGCCTTGTTTAATGTCTGCAGCCTGACAGAAGCAGAGCTTGGGGAGATACGTCTGTAAGGAAAATTGCGTAGCTTTTCAAGTGTAGTTTCTTTTAAACCACCAGCATGAGACATGTTTGCTAGCGAACATGTTTACACAGCTCTTCCCCTTTCAACATAAAAGGGAAGCTATTGTGATGGTACAAAAAAGAATGGTAAAAGTGAGGTCCCCACGAATACAAGTGGTGGCCATTGTAATAACAGTGTTTTGCAGTTACAGAGCCTTTCATCTAAGGATTTCAAATTCATTGCAAAGATTGATTAATTAAGGCTCACGGTGAGAGTTCTGTGAATCATCAAACCACAAGCATTTCACACCTCACTGACTTGCAACTCAGAGAAGCTCTTGATGAACATGAGCTAAGTTTCATGAGACTTGAGGGAACCTAGATCAACTCCAGTGGGTTGGCGCTGAAGTCATTTTTAAGATGTGTAAATTTAAAGGGAAGCCAGGTGAGCAATCCTGAGCGCGTTGTTAAGAAGCACAGTGAGCAATCCTTGGGAAAAAACCCCTCCTAGATATCGAAACCGCTGCGCACTTGAAGTTGGTAAGGTGCTAGCAAAATCAATAGTGCACTCCCATTGAGAAGAATCATTTCATTCTATTAAAAAAGCTTGGGTTTTTTTTAGCTGGTAAATTCTACATTAATAAAAGTTGAATATCACTTCTCCTTTTTGCAGCGCTTGTATCCATTGTCATTGACCCAAAGTTATTGCCGATTAAAGGGGGTCTTCGTAATGGGCCAGTCTCTCTCTCCTGTATGTTGGATGACTTGCACAGCACCTGAGGCTTCCCAGTAGCTCTCCCATCAGCCCATTCCTTCCCACTGGCAGCATTGCCTCACCTCTCTGGTTATGCACTTCTCTGGAAGCTATTAATTTCATTTTCAAGAATGTTTACAGGACTATAACTACAGACATTTAAAATCCTGATGAGTATTTTCTCTGCCTTAAGTTCAGTTGTAAAATATTCCCTGGTCATGCACAGCTTATAAAAAATGTTTTATACATAAGAAGGTAGGCGCCTGTTTTTTTTTAGTTAAAAATAATGATTTGGTTAGTCATATTTTACAGTTGCTAATTACTCTACAAATGCCATAACCTGTCTGAATCGTAACTGCTCAATAAAAGATTTTATTTTGTTTAAGAGATGCTAAGTACTGCAGTGTAATAGTACATGTGTCAGGCCAATATATTACAAAATTTAAATGTATCATATTCACTTCTTTCTTTCTTTCTGTTGTTGTTGGCTGAGGAGATCAGTTCCAGTTGAAAGTAAAACCTTTCCTTGATTTTCTCCCCACTCTGAGATTTCTCTACTGTTTATTTGGATGTAAATTGAGCATAACTCTGTGGAAATTGTGGTGCGAGAGGACTGTTGGGCTTATTGCCGATTTCAATGACAATAGTGACCTGTTGGAATACCAAACAAATGGGAACTAAGTGAAATTTGTGCAATTGCTTTGATTAAGATCTTTTCTGGCATATATCTGGCGCAGTCACATACTTTGCATACATACACTGGAAATGTGTTTGGCTCCATGTTACTCTACTGCAGAGTTACAGAGAAATGCGGCATGTGCTTTTTCAACCATCACTTCATCTTCCTTTCATTTATAAACTCCCCGAATGTGCTGAAAGCGGTCGATGTTGGTAGCACAGAGGAGATCATAGCTTGGGCACTCCACACTTCTGCAGAAGCTGCTCTCTCCCAGATGAACCCAGCCTACCTGGCCCCAAGTTAGCTTTCTGGTACCCCCCTGAGCCCAGAAGCAGGACCCTATCCTCCATCCTCAGCCCCTTCCCTGTCAGCAGTTCAGATCGGGTTAAGGAGATGGGCACAGCCAGGTGGCTGAATCAGACACTGTGACTACTCTTCCCCATTGTCCCCTAGGTTCTTTAGTCTTGCCTTCAGCATCTCCTTTGGAGAATTCTTCAGATCTTGCTCCCCAGACCCTTCTTTGGTTCCCTTCTCCTGCAGGCAACTTCAGCAAGGAAACGGGAACCACAGATGCTATAGCAGCAGTTCACCAGCTGAATAAAGGAGTCAGGTTTGATTATGATCAGTTAATTCAGGCAATGTGTCTTCATGGAGAGAGGACTGGACAAAGAGGTCAGTGTTTCACCCCTATCCACTGCTGGTCTGCTGACTGAATTCAGGCACATCAGCTCACCTTCCAGTGGCCCAGCTTCCCGACAGGAAGACAACAATTGCATCAGCTCCTTGTATAATTCACTCAAAGATAATGAAAAGCTCTAGATATTATTAATTCTGGCAGGAACTCAAGAGGTAGGGAACTTTAACTGTCCGAAAAAGCTTTAGCAAATAATGCATTACAGATACAGGTGTGACCTCTCCTACATTATTCCAGAATCCAGAAAAAAATATTTTTAAATCACTTTCGTTCAGGAGTGTTGAGCAAGCAAGTGACAATAATGAAACATACCAGAGTCATAAATTACTGTGAGTCACATATAAGCTGTTTTCAAGACATTAAGAAGTATGAAAGCAATAGCAAAAGCAAAGAAAGTTGTAGTAACAGAATGAAGAAAAAAAAACCACACCAAACCACCTCTTCAGTTCAACTCCCCTAAATCCATTCCCCTGATTTAACTGTTTGGGCTTCCTTCACTTGAAGGCACTCAAGTGAATGGCAATAGCCTGTGTCACCTAAAGCTTATGAAAAGATTTTGTCCTGAATGAAGCCCTTTGGAAATCAGCTGAAGGTCTTGGAAAGGAACTCTCAGCTCTCTGTAGAAGAGCAGTAATTCAAATTTCTTTTCATATAAGACCAGAAGAGCAAATTAGCATTCACACTGAAAACTACCAGCAATAATTACAGTGAAATGTGTTTCTTTTCCTGGTAGAATGCAAAGCACAGCAAAGTTAAGTGTTGCCAGATATTTTTATGTAAAGAAAGATCTTTAGGTGATTTTATAGGAGTGAGGAAAAGTTCAGACTTCCAGCAAAGCTGTAGTGGCTTCCTTTCATGCTAGGTAGAGGAATACTATCTTGTCAGGATTTCTAAGGCTCTTCTCCTGGGAGGGAGTTTTGATTTAAAAACAAAATGAAAAATATCTGCATGGCTTGTCTAGAAGAGCTGGTTAACTATTAAAAAGCAAGATAACCTACTTTCACCAACATGCCACAGACAGTGACCATAACCATGAAGCAGCGCTGATTCAGACAAGCAGGGCCTGAGCAGAGTTGCCTCGACACACAGAAGATCCCACAAACACCCTGCCAGTACTGCAGAGTCAGTTCAGCGTAGACATGTGTCACAAAGTGCAATGTCACCCTGTACTGTATTCTACCACCAGATTTGTCATGTCTGATGCTAGCAGTGCGCCAGCGCTCAGTCTAGTTACGCTTATTGTCACTGACTTCAGCCCTGCTTGTTCAGTTCCATTTGATCTCTGCACATCAGATCCCTCATTAAAGGCTGTGTCCTAGAAGTGAATAAAGGTGGATGATCTTTTATACTTACCTCTGTCACCTGTAAAGATAATCACCTGCATTTACCAACTAGACGAAACTCTTCACTTGTTCAGCATCCATGAATCTCATGGAGCTATGCCAAAGTCTGGTTGCTGTTGCTAAATTTGGTCAAATTCTGCTTCATGGGAAGGAATGTTATTCACATTGCTGTGAACTACTCAGGTCTACGGCACCTGTGGGAGGCTATTTCAAAGGGAAGGCTGTTCTGTCCTTCAGATGTTCTCAGTCTTATTTTCATGCTGATTTTAATCCCACTGGCAGTACCTCACAGGACCACTTTGGCACAAGACACATGAACAAGGCATTGCCAGTGCCTGCGGTGGATGGAAAACCCATAAACCCAAAGCATTTTCTCCTGTCCACCTCCTTTCCCAAATTTCAGTGAAATCCAGAAATCAAATTTCGTTTGTTTAAAATTTTCTACTTTGTCCTACTTCTTGTTTGCATACACAGCCACAATTCCTGTTGCCTTTAACAGGAATTTTACCTCCAAACAAACTGTAGAAAAAGGTCCAATATTATAAATGTCCCTTAAGATAGCAGGCCATCCTGGGAACCATAAAACTCTCAAAAGCAGCCCTACCCAATACACTCAATTTTCCAAGGAGGTTGCAAGTAATCTTTGCTCCATAAATTCAAAAGTCTTGGGAACCCCAGCTATCATCTACTTATCCCCAGCAGACACCAGGAAAGTTGGCTGCCCCAACATTACATCCTAATGTTATTCAGAGCCTTTAAAACATGAGAATTTGTTTTGACAAGAACCCCTCTCCAGCTCAGGTAACAGGTCCCTCAAACATGTCGAGGAACAGTTCTACTTGAATCATTCACACCACTGTGAGCAGCATTAGCAAACATGGAGGAAACAGGATATTTTGCATTATTAAAGCAGAAGACAAAGGGATTGTTGATCACACTAAGAAAATCATGCATGTATAAATGATTACTTCGTCTATATTTCCTCTTAGGCAATAGCTGATGCAGAGACAATCAGATATTTGCAAGATACAAGGCAGATATTCAATTTAATTAAAATAAATATTCCCAAAAAGATATCAAAAGCCAAGCAAGGTCCCCATTCAGATAGATAACTGTATTCCTTTGTTAATAAGGTCCATGATTTAGGGCCTCAGAAGAGGGAATTAACTTCTTATCATAGGATAATTTTTCTATACTTACTGCTATCAACTATGAGATATAAAAACAGAAACACTCTAAGGTGACAGAATTCAGAATTTTTAAAATGAGGTATTTTGGATGTTTGCTGAAAACAAACCTTATTAAAAATACTCGATGGGCCGTGGCTGTGCTGACTTAAAGAAGGCATTTCCAACACTGTTTTTCTGGGTACCGTTGTCCCCAGTTTTCAGCCCTTGAAGCTGTTGTGCAGGCAGGGGGTCCCAGCTGGTCCTACCACCTCCTTGTTCCCCAGACCAGGGCCCAGGCTGGGAGCTTGTGTTGAAGTTACTTACATAGGTAAGAAGTTATTTATATAAATTAAATGATAGGGAGACACCCTTTGCAGATGTGACATGGACAGAAATATTCTGGCAGAGGGTACAGATATCTTTGTACTATTAAATACAGCCACTGGAAATAACTATGGATTAATATTTCCTCAGCACAGATGCCATTTTCCTAAAGAGAAAAATACAGCAGAAAACCAATTCTGTGGGGTCAAATCCGTGGCTGGTGTAAGTCAAGATAGTCCCTGGACTGCAAATGGAGTTTACATGCAATTTACACCAGATGGGAGCCTGACTTTACAAAGCAAGGGCTGGAGGCTAAATGATAATCTTGAAAGTTGCAAAGCCTTGGATTATGAAATGTCTCTCAATATATTTCCATTTCAACTCCTTCCAGTATCGTTTGCTCACAGCAGTTCAAATGCAAAAGAAACATCTATTTCATTATCTCAAATAGCTTATAAATGCTTAAAAAAATTTCATTATTTGCACAGTGTAAGGACTCCAATGCACCCTAACAACTGTTTGACCTGAATATATTAAAAATATTGTAATGTTTTGTTACATATCCCAAGGTAAAAAAAAAAAAAAATTAAAAAAAAATCAGGCTATGGCTTATTAGTTTTCTCCTCCCTGCTTCTTATAAAGGTTTATTTGACAGAGCATAAGATAGTGGTAAAATCCGAAGGTAAAGGTTAAACTCTGTTTTATTATGTTTACAGGATTTAAAGGGTAAATCAGGAAGTGCTTATTTAACATCAAGTGAAAGTGGTGGATTAGTAACCAGACCGAGACTTAAAAGCATCCTTAATCCTTAAAATCTCTGAGGGTGAAAGGTCAGTCTTTAACACCAGGTTGTGTAAAGAATGAAGCAGACAGAAGCTTCTGTTTCATCATTGCCCAGTTAATCCACTGAGGAAATGAGCAGCATTGGTTTTTGCTAGGTAAACTCCTCCTAAAACCAAGGAAACAGAGGAAAGCCTGAACAGGAAATAATTAAAGTAGGTTTATTCCACGAACACAGCAGAGCAGCACAGGAGATATTTTGAACTGTTTTTAAAAATGACACTTCTGTGACTATTAATCGTCTATCTTGATTATGTTTTCATCGCTTCTTATTTTCATTATTCTTTTAATGATTAAATTAACACAGTATTTTGAGGGAGATGCAGAACAAGACAAACATTTTCAGAGGCACAATGGGTCGCTTCCCATAGACACTGTTTTATGTTCTGTATATTCTGGCATCTTGTGGATTAGAGAGCACAAATGGGGCTCATAAATACCCTCTTTCTTTTAAACTTATGAGTTCTGGACAAATAATTAAATGCAGCTCTGTTATTGTGTTACCACACTGACGTGTGTCAAAGAAATAGGTGCAGGGGAATATAGTTTGCAACATTTCTCCTCTTTTACTCTGTAATCTCTACCAAGTGGTAGAAGGCCAGCATTCACTGGCTGTGTCAGCTGAGATTAAAATGGGTTTTGAAGTTCCCAGTACCTGGGATAAAACATAGCTCAACAAAGCTTTTCTCTGCAAATGCAATATAAAGTATAGTATGTTATAGAAAATGTTTAGAGCCCACTAGTTAGTAAATATATCCACTTCTTGTATAGACAAATCTTAATTATTTTTTTTCCACGATCAATATGAAAAGACAAAGCGCTCACGTATTTCAGCTACTAGGGAAAAGAGTATTTTCAATACTAGCAGTCTTTCAATATTTATATTGAGCTTGCCTTTATTAAATCACTGGTGAAAAATAAGAGGATTCACCCAAGCTGTAGTTTCATCATATAAAACTGCACAGACATTTATCTTATAAAATTGCAGAAGTGTAGCTCCATGTAGACTGATGGAGCTGAGCTGCATTTGGCATTAGGAGCTGATTTTCTTGCCTAAGGTGTTTATGACGCATACAGTTGCTAATAGCTTATGCAGTTCATTTTTTACAGAATCTGTGGTTTAAGCATAACGCTTAGTACTTCTGAAATATTACTTTTCATTTTTAAAAAATTGCAGAGTGTTTAACGTGAATTATGAAGAGTGCTTAGTTGCACACATTTGAGATCTGCCTCAGATTTTTCACAGTATTCATTCCTACCTTTGTGCTTCCATTTTATCAAAACATTTTCTTAATTAAGAAAAAAGAAAAGTACTCAAATTACATTTTGTAAAATAAAATGAATGTTTGGATTCTTTGGAGTTACTTTCCAACAGATAAGTATGCTCAGAGCACCAGCAGAGCTGAAACTGCACTTCCGTAATCAGAGGGATCAGGTGTAGGAGGAAACATTCTTTAACGCAAATAAAGGGATCAAAAAGCTTACATAGTATTTCTTCTATCTTCATGGATATTTTTAGCTTGATTTCCTAAAGAAGTGAGGTTGATGTGACTGACCATCTATGTGCCTTTACCCCTTCTTGTAATTTTGAACCCAATGACTGCTTCTGAATGCATTTGACGAATGCACAGTAATCCCAAACTTCCTAATCAGGTTCCTACAAATGTCATTAGAATAAATCACTCCAGGGAGGGCAGAGATGTTTAAGTTACCCAACTCATGGAAAAGTTGAAGCAAGTGCTTTTGAGATTCACAGTGGAGAGAAATATCAGAAATGCCTAAATTGTGAGGAAAAATTCAAAACAAATTGTCAGCCATAAATTCATAGGAAAGCAGGATTCATTAGTTTTGAAGCTCATAAAACTGTCTATTTGGTTTGCTGCGACATGATGACTTCCCGGCCCATCAACACACACACCTATTCAGTAGTAGCAGTACATAGTACAGAGCTGCAAAACAAAACAATAGCTAAAACACAATAATTACAGGCATCAAGAAATGTTAACTATTTCTAGGGGTCTCTTAATTTTGTAGGGGAAGGAGAGTGGATGGTTTCAAAGATTATGTTTCAAAGCCATATTTGAAGAAAAGATATCTATTTATATACTATAAATTAAATGTAATTAAAAAGGTAATATTGGGAAACAGAAAGAATGTTATTAATGATTCTGAATAAAACAGGATGTGGAAAGAAACAAAATAATTTAATGGCAGGGTTTTGTGTTTGGTTTTTTTGTTGTTGTTGTTTTGGGTTTTTTCCCCAATAAAATTACCAGTATTTAACATGTTTGTGCTACCTGACATTCCTAAAAGGCTTTCTGTTTGCTCTTAATAAATCTTGGTACTCCTGGAGTGCTGAAATCTGGTCTTCAAACCACCACTATTGTAAGAGCTAGAAAAGGAAGAGCAAACTAACAAATGGGGCTTAAAGCCACAACTTTCATGGCCTGGATTCCTACACAGATGCAAGGCAATAATGCCTCCCAATTACAGAGTTTAAATCACAATACCATCCTCTTGCCTGATCCTATTTACTTCAACACATTTACAATATGAATAGGAAATGAAGTATAAGACCACTATTTTCAGAAATATTTAGTTTGTAGTCTGTAAGCTTAGAGGCAAACAGCTTGAATTCCTTCAACCTGATTCCTCTTTGTTAACAGAAATAAAAAATAAATTGGTCAAGCTGCGCAATGAATAACATTAGAGCCCAGCAGACAAGGAAGTAATTCGGCAGTGTCTCTGTTCTTTAATAAGCTGAGAATCAACACCCAGTACTACCTCCATACTAGAACCAGACATGTAAAAAAATTACTTGTCTTATGTTTATAAATTATCCAAAAAACATGTTGTGAGAAAAATAACTTCACAAATATTCATCAATGGAACTTAGCTTCAGCCATAGCTTCCTCATTTCTCTTTAATTTACCCTAATGCAAGTACAAGGGGAACATGGCGTTTGTTAGTCATGTAACGTAGCAGGCAACACTATGTTTCCCAGGTAGCAGACTTCCAGATATGATTAATAGGAAAGTGAATTTCAGTATCAGTTCATGCTTAGTGTTGTTTGTGGTTTCTATGTTTCAAAAGCAAATCAGCCTAAATTTTTAAGAAAAAATACTTTTACATGATTTTCTATTAACAAATGAGATCTCTTGTGAGTAAGTAGTGGTTCAGAAGATAACTAAAACATATAGTTGGAAATTATTCAGTTATTTTTACATGATTTTTTTTTGCACTATCTATGCAATTCAAACAATGAATGATCAATATGAATAAAGAAAACAATACACACTCTGATTGCTTTACATCAACTAAAAACTAAGAAGGTCCCCCAAAATCACACCTGAAGACATTTCTCCATTGAAATTCAGAAATGTTATAGTCTGAAACCAGTCCACATTTCAGAAACAAAATCAGTAGAACTCTGGGATTCTGAAAGACAGTAAGAAACTCTGAAAATTAAAGAAGACTCAAACAATCCTTATACGAATATATTGTCCGAGTTCTTCACTACCATTTACATTAGCAAGAGCTATTTCTGGGAATCCAGAATTGAAGGGATGAGAATGTATTTCCCATACCAAATACTTTGTTAAAAGACATAAATGCAGTCCCTAGAAAAGATGTTCTTGTCACACTTCAAAAAAACCCCAACAAAATTAAAAATAATCGAAACCCAAATACAAATACCAGTGTCTCAGATATCTATAATAATTGACCAAGAAAAATGTTCTGCCTCTCATCTTAAGTTTTTGAAGAGGCAGAGTGAGAAACTAAATCACAGCCAACTAGCATTATAACAGAATTAATTTATCCCCATGTACTTTTCCCAAATGTAATAACACCATTCAAAGTAACACACTCTGGAACCATGCATTCATATGCGCACTTAGCGCACGCAGTGGTACATATTTGAGCACCTAAATCCCACTCAGAGTGAGGGTCACACGACAAACAGTTGCCTATGCCAACCCCCCACTTCTTCATCCAAACCCACATGGGGCCCTATTAAAATTTATGGAGCTCCACATAGGTGTGCATGTCTGCCTAGGTAAATCACTGGCAAGATTAGAACTATAATTATCATTATTAGGAGTGTCTAGTACATTTTATATGCTAGCAAAATCCACCAAGTATGCTGGCAATAGTGTGAGGACTTAGTAATACAATACATACTTAGTCTGAAGCACTCTCAAAGTCTGGTCCTTCATTTCTTTTGCAATCAACACTCCCCCTGAATTCTCCAGTATCTCTGAAGCTCAGCTATCTCCAATGCAACACTAGATGCAAATAATGAAAACTGATCTTTTTTTCATGATTGCTTCTAGGCATATGGGAGTGGAGGGACCAAAAATAATAATTTGCTAATACAGGAAAATAGTTACAGAAAAAAAATAAATCCCTGCTATTAATTTGAATAGAATTGCTGGGAAAAATAATACCTTTATCAAAAAAAAAATCTCCCATACTATTCAGAGTCTTTAATTTTGGTTGTCTTAATGTATTTTTCATGTAAGTCATAAAGTACAATTTTTATGTTTATTATGGCTTATACACAAAATTATGTCCAAAAAGCTTCATAGGTACTAAAGTATGACATCCTTTACTCCACCACACCCTAATAGTGAGAACAATAATTCACTCATAAAGATTGATAGCTGGTATTTGTCTTCAAGTTGTCCAATGATTGCATGAGAATTAAAATAAAATTATCTTCTCACCAAAGGAGTTAGTTATCCCTGCGGGCCAGGGCTGAGGTGGAGTTATGATGAATCATGCATTGGGAAGATCTCTAGCTTTCAATGAAATTAGTAACTTCCTTGCAAATTAAATTAATTACACCTAACAAAAATTTTTGTTCGCAAAACATGCACCTTTGGAGGTCTAAAAACAGAAGATGCACTATTCAAGTCAACAGAAATCCCTATTTTTTCCTCTCTTTCCCCACACATACCTTCACACTCTCTTGGATAGATGGAGGAGGAATCACTTCTAGAAGAGACAACAGAGAAGTTGTTCCACAACTTCTAAACTGTAAGTTGGTTTCTCAGCATGTATGAATTCATACAGTGCCTTTAGCTTGTATAGAGCTACACTGAGTCATACTGCCATGGGACCTGACCAAAAGTCTCGGCTTCTCTTAATAAAAAGGGGTGAATTAGAAATTTTGAAACAGTTTGGCTTTGAGCAATGTTTCTTACAGGGAAGATTTATGAGAACAATAACAACTACTGGAAATTTTAATTCAAAAATTCATTAGCAGTCCATGGTAATCATGGTCTTTTTCTTTTTCCACAGACAACATAAAAGCCAAGTTTCCTTGAATGAAAATAAAGGACCTTCCCCACTTCTGAACTCTGCATCTGAGGCAAGTCTTGGCATCATCTGCAGAGGAGGTTTTGAGGTCACAAACTTCTGGTTTAAAGCAAGCGTTTGACATCTCCAGTATAACCTTCCCTTCGCTGAACTTCATCTCCAAGATCACAGATGTTTCACTGCCTGCAGGTCATAGCCGGTATGACAGTGCCAGCAGGTTCTTCCCCTGTCTGATACCTCCCACTTGGGGTTAGGGAGAATGTTGCCTTTCTTCTAAAACTTATGTTGAAACCACCATCATCCATGAAAATCTCTTAATGGGGACATTCTCTGAGGTTTGTTTGTCACAGCCAGATTTGCTTGCTCTGAACTTTAGCCAAGTTTCACCTAGCTGGCACCTCTTATTACATCAAACACAGTGTTATGGCAATGGGTTAAGTTCAGTGCTAGGTATTGAGTTATAAAAGATTAAATACCAAGAGATAGCTCATTTATTTCCCCACATCTGATTCAGGTTAAAAGACTTCAAGAACACTGATGCGTTTTCTTCAGTCTGGACATACAAACTTTATCTGTAAGACAGATAAACTATGGAAGTATATGCTAATATACTCACATTGTTGAGCATATTGTGCTCATAAAAATACACTTTTTCTAAAAAAGGCTGTTCCTATGCTGTAATGTGTCTGTGATTATCTGGAAAGTATTCAGAAGTACCTGCTACAAAAGTATGGCTTATCTATAATTTAAACTGAAGGAGACATTCCTTTAGGCAACACAGACTTCATGACACATAAAGGAACAACTTTGGCTGCATCCAATAGTTTACCACCAGTATTGGAGTCTTTGCAGCATTTTTGCCTCCCTTAAAATAAAGAAGGTTTTCACTTAATATACCCAGAGGAAAACAATCTTGTTTTTGTAAAGGTAGCCTAGTGCTTTTGTGCTAACCATTGGCAGATAAGCTCCTTTTCCTCCTTCCCCAGATGGGATGCCACAGCATGCAGACATGAGGAAGGAGAGGCACAGGGCTTGGAGGAGGCAGCGTGGAACCGGTCTGTGAGCACAAAACTGAATTGCGAGATATAGCTGCAAAATCTCAGGAAACCCTTGTCTTGTTCCAGGGCCAACTTTGCTTTAGAAGTAAAACATTCCCCTCACTTTATTACAAAGCACCCAAGACATGAAGCACTGGCAGTACTCAGAGGTGGCACCTACGTAATTTAGCAACATCATCAAACTATGAGAGCTAGAATTTGATTTATAATGATGACTAACCCAATAAAATGGTAAAGCAAGTCAATACGCAGGCTCAGAGACTTCTCCAATTTTTTTTTTTTTTTTTACCCCCTAGTACTTTGATGATGCAGTCATCATAAAGCATTCCAGACATGTCATGCTCAGTGGAAACTATGGAACAACAAAGCCTCACGTGTATCCTTGCAGAGATCAGGTCATTCTTCATTAGAGCTGTGTAAACCTAGTTACAAGATCAGCTTCTTTTGTAGTAACAATGAAAGGAGAGGGGGAAAAAAAGCCCAAACACAAGCCTCTTGATCACAGCATGTATGAAACCAGTTCCTAGTAAGAAGGATATTTTTCAGTGAAAGTGGTAAATTTTCAGGTAGAGCAAAAAAAAACCCCAAAACACTCCAAACCAAAAAAACCCACCTCAAGAGTTCAAATCCTTGCAAATTGACATTGCTATGCTGATTTATTCCCATTGAGAGCTGTCCCTTCATAATTTGTTCCAGGCTGGAATTTTACTATGGAGAAATATGCACATTCTTGTAAAGCCAAGCAAAAATACACCCATCTAAAGGGATAGTTTCCATGTAGTTCTATTTTTGATCACTTTAGATATTTTAGGCTATGTCTTGCAATCATCCTATTTATGGGATCAAAAAGAAGTAACCCAGATATGTGAATAAAGTTAGTAAAGTCATTGGTCCAGACAGGACTCAGGCTGCTAAGTACATGATGATTGATATTGGACACATTTCTTTCTTGGCAGCGAGTTTTGGCTTTCAGCTACACCGTACTGACATCAGGCACATTAAAAGTGAACCCAAATATCTGCTGAAATTCACAGAGATGTTGAAACATTTTCAACTCTGAAGCCAAAGATGTGTCAGCTGAGAAAGCTGAAGTCTACCTTCAACTTCTGTCATTCTAATTTGGGGAAGAAAAGCTCAGCAAACTTGTCAAGTCTAAGCAAGCTCTTTTACAACCCACTGCTCTATTTTCTTGTGGCAGGAGTCCACCAGCAACAATCTTCATAAAAGCAGTGTAAAGGTCAGCTATTGGATGCATTTGCCAGCCCTGGATACAATCCCAATACACAAAAGTGGGTTCAGAACCTTAATCCATATTTCACTTTCTGTATCAGGCAAAGACAACAAGTTTTAGGCCCATCTTTTGCTGAGGCAAGTGATTTCCAGAGGGAGCACCTACTTGCTCAAGAGATGTATTACAGAACCAAAGCATACTTATTATCTTTAGACAATCTCTGCTCTCTTACAGGGCTCTAACTTCCCATTCTCACCCCTGTTAATATATTTTCTGCTTTCAAGTCCCCTTCCTAGTGCCACTGGATTCAAGTACTGATCAGACTCCATCAATCGGCCATTGCGCCACGAGCTGTTCCAGGAGCCTCAGTAGAGAAAACATGGTAAATATCTGAAAACTTTCAGACTAAGACACCACAAGTCTTGATGTGTGTGCTGCTTAACCAAAAACTGCATTCAAGTTGTAACTGGTTGCTCTGTTTGGTATCTGTGGTAACACGGATTGCTCAGTTTAATTATTTTGCTCTCTGGCGTGCAGCAGTTCTGCTGTTTTCCACGACTTCAAATAGTACCAGGGTTTCAATAACTTGCTTTTCTTTACAAGCTTTGGAGAAATTAACCTATACAGCCTTTTAAGATACTCTCTTTTTCAAAGACCCAACAAAATAATTCCTTTATCCTTAGTAGACAGTTTCATATACACTGGAATGACGATAAAGCAAAGTGCTTTCCCCAGACAATGTCTTTTTGGAAGAGCACAGCATTGGTATGGTTTTCATGTAGGTACTTTGTATTTTTATTATTGATTTTTCTTAACTTAATTAATCAGTTATACGTTTATTGGCTTCACCTGAGTGTCTTGCATTTTAATGTTACAATGAATCATTTGTTCAATAAATTCTTTTTTATTTTGTTTTAAACCACACCATGGTTTATATTTTAAATAGTTATTAAAGCAGGTTGAAAAAACAGTTACAGAACAAGTTCTAAATGATGAACATCCTGATTTAATTAAATTTTCAGATAAAAAAATATTTAGGAGGAGAACCAGATTACGAACCTTTTTTTTTTTCCCTCTGTACAGATGGGGTTTCAGATGTTTTTTCAGAGCTCACAAGTAGACACACACTAATATGACATTGCAACCATGTCTGGGCCAGACTACAGTAACTTCTGGTAGGTATTTCTTAAGCTTCCTCAGGGGCAAAAGCCAGGTCTGCAAAAAGAGCTCACTAATGTGTCCTTACAAATTGTTTCTTGGGCTGCATGAGGTTGCATTGAGCCCTCAGTTCCAAGTTTACATAATAGTTCAGGTAGGAGTATCTCTTCCAGAAATACAGTTCCAGATACAATTTCTATTTGAGATACATAAATAATATTAAAAAAAAAAGATATCTTGCTTTTAACTATTTAAACATTTCACTGTTTATACTTTCATGAGGATTTGAAATGAAAGCAAAGATGATCGCAGCAGTAGTGGTGTTCAGTTGTTTTGTTTTGTTTTGTTTTTTTTTAAAAAATCCCTCTCCATCAGAGAGGGAATAAAGATTAACGACCTATATGAAGAAAATTTGTGAAGTAAATTCTGAGGATAGAGCACAATTCAAAGACATCTTTGTGTTAACCTTTCACACAAAGTACCTCATACTGTACAAAGAGCAGAAATAGCCTATGCACCTGAACAGGGGTGCTACCCCTCATTTAGAAGCTATTCAAACAGCAAAGTGCAATTATTTGAAAAAGCAATTTAAAGGTTTCCCTCTAAGAATGTCATCCATAGATACCGGTAAGAGACAATATGTATGAGCACATATACTGAGATAAGAGACAATTTTGCTCATGCTGTGAGACGGGAGAAAGCTGAACGTGGGATGTATTTTGTGTAGCAATGGCATGAGAGTACTATTATTGTTCATATACTTTTCCTTCTTTAAAAATCAAAAGGTTTTGTTGCTTTTCTGAAGTCCAAACAATTTACACCAGGAAAAGAAACTAATATTGACCTTATTGTCAGGCAATGGGCAGGTACAAGCACATTTCAGCTGACTTTAACTAATGGAAGCATTTCAAGCCACATAAAGAATATAGTCTGTATGAATTAAGATGTGTACTAAGAACAATGAGAAAAGAAGCACTGAAAGATAAGACATTTTTTAATGGGTTGTGTAATCTGATAGTTCATGTCATGTGATGTAGAAGCTGGATTTTGCAAGGATAAGATATCAGTATAAGAAAGCAGAACAAAATGAATATTATAACTAGTCTCTAATGATGACACCTACAACGAATAGCTAAAAGTAACTTTCAAGGAAGGAGCTTTTAGGAGCTTGCTTTTACTACTGAATCTGAGCTGAACCCCTAAGGGAAATACTTTCCAGCAGCAATGAATTTCTGAAGTACACATCTGCACTTTGTACAGACACAGAATAGAAAGAACAGATTGCCAGAAATTCAGAAGTCCATTTTCCTGAAAGTCATGAGTTTTCCCAAAGCCAACTAGAACAGATCAGAATATCTGAAGACTTATCTGGTAGGAGATCTGTTTTGCATACATAATTCAATATCGGTTAGCCCAAATGGGCTTTGGACACTTCCATAACTTAAGAGTTTAAGCCCAGGCTTTGCTCTATTCAGAACAGACATCTGAGGCAGGCCCAGCTATGTCTCATCTGAACCAATTGGCCACCAATTATTTTGTACTGGGAATGAGGGGCAAATCAATACCTTTTGAGTAAAAAATTCTTTTTGTGACCTCAGAAGTTCTCTGCAGAGAAGTTCAGTTCCAACATACTGGCATTTCCTAGCAAGAGACAAGGAAGCTTCAATCATTTCACACAAAAATGTTACCAGCAGAAGAATGAGTAAATCCTAATGCTTAGCCTCAGGTCTTGGTCAGCTCAGACTTGGCTATGAGATGACAATTTGTCCTAGAAAGTGAACATTTCTGGAGTTATTATGACATCCTGCACACGTGGTGGTCCCAAATGCAGAATTAAGTAACATAAGGAGACTTTCAGAGTTGATTTCATCACATTATCATTTTTTGTGATTACATCTCATCCTTTTCCCCTTCTTTTTCATGACCACCGCTTAAGTTACAGCCTTTCAGAATGGAAAATGGAGCTCTTTTATAAGAAAACACAAGAGTGCTTTGTGTTTATTTGCCTTCTGTTTATTTGCCTTCTGTAGAACAAAGAAAATATAGCAATAATTTTAATACAAATTAGATTTCCCCATTATCTACTTATAAGTTACATGGCTATTAGTTCCGATACACAACTGGGTTGTCCCTTAAAATAAAACAAGATTAACAGATAATAAAACCCATAATTAACTGAAGTCATATGCCAAGATATTAGGTCCCTTACAGTCAACAACTAAGCCTCATCAGCCCTTCTCATCATTGGTCTTACTGTCCATACCAAGAAGTTAGGAATGGTATAAAAGCAAGTTTGTAGCTAGTGAAGAAACAAATTGTTTAGCATGATGTAAAGCCACCTTCTCCAGTAGCTGGATTATTTGGTAGTCACCATGTGGGAAACAGATCAGCCTTGCTGATCTCTAACACCCTCCTTGCCCACAGAAGGCCACAACATAGGTATCACCCAGATTTCCTCTACTATGTAATTTTTCCATGCCAGTAATAGCAGCCACTTATGTATTCTCCCACAGCTCCTGCGACCTGTTTCCTCTGCTGATCTACATCAGTGAACTCCATAGCATGAATATCTCAAGATCACGTTTAATTTGATGACAGTCTTGACTAGAAATCTGAAATATTGAATTTCATATCACAGGAGAGACCAAGCATGTGAGGGTTGTTTACAATAAAAACAGGATATAGAAAAAAGCCCTAGATTTTGGCAAAATAAATTAATAAATAAGAAAGACAACTAGTAAAAGCTGAGTTTGGGGATAGCTAAACCTATCAGTAAGCCTTCAAACACTGTAAACTGTCTCAGATATGCATTTGCTGAAATTAATTTACTGTTCCTTTACCCTCATCTGTTCCTTTCAATGCAGATATTGCTGCTTTGTGACTGACTCAGTTTAAGTTACAAGTTCCAACATGAGGATGACTATACAAACAATGAAGAAACTAAATCCACCTCCAACCATAAGACAGTGTGTGGTCGTGCAGACCATATTTGTGATTCCTTCCTCAAAAAAATGACAGATAACCACTCTGGCTTCTCAGCATGTTGCCATAACACAAAGGACATGGTGAGGTCAAAGCTGAGATCATGGCAGATCTAGGCTGGTCCTGCATCCAGAAAAAGGGTTTTTGAAGAGCAGAGGCTGGCTTAGGGCTCCAGGAAAGCAGCTGTCATGAAACAGGAGCCCCTTGCTGCATCTTTCCCCTCCTCTCCAGCCCCCTCCATCCTGGCATTCCCTGAGCTCTCAAGAGATACAGTAGGAAGAAGATTCACTTCATCACACTCTTTCTCCTCGACTTCTCTAGCTGACTGGTGCTCCAAGCATCTGCCTACTTTATAGGTACCCAGGCCTGGTCTTCAGAAGAGCTGATTTTTACCTCAAAGCATTTTTCCTGAGTAGAAGCTACACAAATACAAAAGCAGATTAAAAGGAAGATAGTATGTGTATACACATGTATGACACACTTTTCCAGGCAGACTACATGTAGTAAGTGTCTACATTGGGCCACCAGTGGTTCTTGCAGTATTTTCATACCTACCAATTGATACTGGTCAAAGATTAAATTGTTATGTAGGCTTAAAAAATTTAGGATTGATTGAAAATATATACCTGATCAGAAAATTCCTCTATGAATTCAATAGCATGCTACCATCATTAGGCATTGTTTCAACACAGAAGTAATAATTATGTGTATAACTTTCCATCCATCTTATTTTTCGTGTACTTCTTCCTAAGTAGGAATTTGGTGTGAGTAGGAGTCAAGGGAAAAGAGAAGCAGCAGGAGAATCAGAGTAGCAAGACACACACACACAAAAGAAGAAATTAAATTAAGAAATATTTTCATCTTCCCAACTCCTTGAGATCCTGAAAACCTGACTATGGTAGCGATGACTTTATGGCAGAAGAGACACACAAAAGCATAAACTGAAACCTAAACTCACTTGCAGTACGTATATACTTGCCACTGGGGTCTCGTTTCCCCTGTGGCCACAAACTCTCCCTTATTCAGACTGGGGGTTGCAGGGGAAGGAAATATCTTGTCTTTGTTCTTTGCTTTCTGCTGCACCATTTCACATTTCCCTCCTGTTCTCACTCCTGCCGTTCCCAGAGGGCAACCATGGGCCAGATGTGAATGAAGCAAGTCACAAATATGACCATAAATACTTCACCATGCAAATGCAATTTCTTTAGCCACATATAACAAAACGCTGTACATGTCAGACTGCTCATTCACACTCCAGCTTGCAACTAATCAGCACTAATCAGAGTGATCAGATTCACACTTCACTGAGCTTTCCCAGATTTATACTGCAGAGGACTCGGATTTTGACATTCAGAACAGAAGTACGTGTACACTCATAAGCAGGGAATAGCTGGCCATATGGGGCTCTTAGGAGAAAGAGCACCGAAAGTGTAAGGCGAACTTCAAATAAAGAACAAATTGATTCCTGATGCCATCTTTTCCTCTTAAACTAGTGAAGGATCCAGAAAATAAAGCAGCGCCACTCTTCATCACTTTCACATGATAAGTGGAACAACAACATGACATTACCTGATGTTACCATATATTCTATGTAAAAATTATTTGTTTTTGATAAATCTCTTGTAAGGCTTTGATCTTCAGGTCTCATGAGTCATCTTACAGAGGAGTTTACTGTATTTAATTTAGAAATCATTTGAAAAGGCCTACCATGTTCATTTCTCTCTGCACCCCTATGAAGGGAGATCTCTAAATGAAGGAAGTAGAAACCAATGAACTCTGCATATGATCTAACTGCATACAAATATTTGTTCAACATTAAAAAAAATCAAAGTAGAAAGAAACATTTTAAATTGCATTGCTTTAAGGAGCTATCAGATACAAAGGACTCATAATTATCACTTTTCAAGGTTTTGTTTTTGAGTGAAGCATTGATTAAGGAAATTGTTGGAAAAAATGAATGGCCAACAGGCCAGCAGACTTCAGTAACCTTCACAAATGGTTTTCTTTGCTTTAGAAATCCATTGGCAGGCTCAGTCTGAGATCACCTTCCTTCACCTCTATTCTAATTAATTATTCATCTTGTCTACCTGTAATAACATAAAACTTTGGCATTTCATCTAAATACCTTTTGTAGGTAACAGAAAAAAATTGGTGTTGAAAGACAACCGATCACCACTTCTGTGTTATCTGTGGGAGCTGAGCTTAAAAAAAACCCCAGCTGACTCAGGCAGGATGGTCATATTTTTGTCTGTCAGCTAGGTGAGATGAGTCTCAAGTTGTCTGTCTTCCTTTAAAAAAAATAAAAGAAAGTGTATGACTGATTTGGGAGGCTCAAGTTCAGTGCTGCAGATGCTGGGTATAAACTTGGGCTAATTATCTGGAAAGGAAACTAGTAATACTACTCATCAAATACTACCCAACAGCTACTCATTATTTTGGTATGTTGAACACTGGAGCTGTCTGAAGACTAAGGCTTGTGAAGAATTTCTACATTTGGAGAGAAGGAACAATCTTGCCCTTTTCTGGGAAGACAAGACTTCAGGATCTCTCTTTTAAAACTGCTGCTTCAGTTTGTTTCCAACTTATGAACATAAATGCTCAAAGAAAATTTGCTTTAATTTTCAAAATTTTCCTTTAAAAAATTTCTAAACAAAGTTTTTCATTACATCAATGTTTCATTCAAAGCAGCCCACTTTGCTGGGGAAAGGGAAGCACACTGGAAATCATTCATCTTCCTCTGAAATACAGGTGAAACACGCACTATAGAAGCGGGAAGCATCCCTGTGCTTAACTAGAAATATCCCAGACTTGTATATGGATTAATATCCTGTAACTGGTATTTATTTAGATATGATGCGTTAACTTACACCATCATGCTGGTATGCCTTGGGCAATTCTGACATCCTTACTGAGCAATGATAACGATAAAATTGCCAATCTTCCTTCAAAGAGTTCAGAAGATATTACTGAATGTGTGAACTGTGTATTGTGCTTATGCAAATCTCCATGACAAGCATTAAGGGAGCTCCTACCTGTACTTAAGTAGAGGCAAATCTATCAAACATTTGTGATCAGATGTACAAGTTATGGCATCAGAGCTGTTTAACACCACCATCACTGACCATTTACATTCTTCTACAAGTTGCTATGCAAAGCAAGATTACACACCACATTTTTCATTTTGAGAATGTGAATTTGATATTTCTTCTTCTGCTTTGAGGTGGGAGAAAAAACAAAACAAAGAGAACCAGAACAAATGTCAAGTTTCAAAAGTAAATTACATCATATGCACATAGCTCTTTTAGGTTAAGCAGAGTTTTCATTTATACCTTTCACTCTTACTAGTGATCAAATATCAAAGTGAAAACAGTCATTTTAATATGGAGAAGCAGAGCATTGCTGTTGCAAAACATTTATCCATAGTGAAATGCTCAGTTTCAGTGCTTTTTCAAATTTAAATTCCAAAGCCACAGAGGAATTTAACCTTCAGCAAATGAGCAACTTCCAACAGGAAAACAAACAGCCTGCCTGAAAGATGCTTTTCAGAATGGACCAAACTGATTATCATTGTCACAGACAGAAGTTATTATTTTCCTAAGGAAAACTGTCAATGGCTTCATGCAATTGCCAAGGATTTACAGGAGGACAGGAGTGGGCACAATGAGACATAGTAAGAATGGGACACATCCCTCCCATGCACACTTGAGTCCCAGGGGGAGCTGGGAGTAGCCAGTTCCAGGCAAAACCAAAAGAAGTCAGGTGAATAACTTCTAGATTGCCAGGAGACTACCTAGATACACTGGCTATTTGGCAATTAATTAACAAATGGAAATTAGTTAGGAAAAGCAGATGGTTTTTCCTTCTTGAAGCCACCCAATAGATATCATGCTAACCCAAGCCCAAGGGAGCATTGGCTTTTCAAGAGGGATACAATCCTGGTCATCCTAAAAGCATTGTCAGGTTGATGGGACTTGTGTAGGGTCTGTGGGGTACCATCAACCTGACGAGCCACCTCCCAAAAACCTAGAGAAGCACCTCTGCAGCACTTAGCAGCATCCCCTGCACCACTCATTCTCTGGCCAGAGCTCTGCAACCTGGGCCATTGCTTCCCACTGAGGCTCATCGAGGCAAAGGGCAACAGCAGTACCAGCAGCCACGGACCATGGAAGAGGAAAGGCCAATAATCATAAATACCAGCCTAATGGCATATGCCAGAGCCTGCCCGCCTCCCAAAGAAATCCTCACCTCATGGGCAGGTCAGTACAGTGCTGGACGCATCCAGCTACTGGTTAGACTGGTGGATGCCTTAGCATTCTCAACCTGGTCACATAATTATGTTTTAAAGTTACGTGAGTGAAGTGCTAAAAGTAAGGAGGCATCCTTTCATTTATCCAGATCTTTCATCATCAGAGATACCAGCACTCCCTCCTGGATCATCACAACTCAGCTGTCAGAGCTGCCCCTGGCAGACACCCAGCCTCATCTGAATTAGCCACTAATAAAACATCATCTGCTCTCACCTTCTCCACACTGTAGAAGTGGCTCTAGCTCTCTTTATATCGACTAAACCTGCTAATGACCCCCTGCTAATGATATCTGCCAATGACCCCTGGAGAGATAAGCTAATGATATTTACTAACGAACTGCAATTGAACTGCACCTTCTGCTCATTAAAGGCCAAAGTCCACTAACTTTACTGCCCTTAGGTAGCGTCTCGGTCTATCTGCTCTCCCTGGTATTAGCAGGACAACTTGCAGAAGAAAAGCACTTTACATAAAAAGGTGGCAGAGATGGCGCCTGTAGGTTAAACAGAGGGTTACGCTTTCCCATCTGTGGTGCTTTCAGGAGGTAATTTCCCCCAGAAGGAAAAGATGATCCTCTGATTAACCCAGGGCAGAGAGGCCTCAGCTGGGTGTGCGCCCTATCACAAATGTCTTGTGAAACACTAAGATACCCCTCTTTGCATCAACTTAGATTCTCCAACTGAGGATAGTATCTTGTCAAAAAAGCATATGTTGCTTTCTGAACATCGTATATGACCAGTAACAAATCTCTGACTAAAAATATCCAATGAAGGAAACACAGGACCTATAAAATGGTGGACAATTGTTCTGGTGGAGCAATTTTTTGTTAATATTTAGTATGCTAGAGGGAACCCTTACAAGCTAAGATGATTGAGGGTTTTAATCATTGGAAAGGAAATTTATAGAAAGAGATAGAAACTGAGTGGAAAGGTGGGGAAAAGCCAATATATTACAGTCAAATAAGAAAACTATCCAAAGGCTCTGATAATGCCATGACAAAGTGGGTTTCTTCCCAATACAGGTGAGTTTCAGGATAATGCTTGTTAAATATCCTGGGTTTGGGCTCAGGGGTCATTATGTCTCTGATTTAACCTGTGCCTGGGGGGTGTTCTTTGAGCAGGGCAGGGGGCCTGGGAGGTTATTACCTCTGGTGCCCTCACAGCTGAATTCAGTAGAGTCCATCAGGCAGAGCCCCCAGCTGATGGGGCTGCAGTGTGGTCTTTGTAGTAAACTGAAATCAATGGCAATTTGTTAATAGCTGGGGAGATGTGAATGTACCACCATTACCTGTGCCTACTTTTGGCAGCAACAGCCTCCAGGCTTATGTGTGTCCAAGGGGACAGATATCCTGGAGCAGAAGCCTCTTAAACTGTCTGTAAACTTAAATTAACAAGAGAGTAAGTTTGATCCCTCTGGACAAGGTCCCCTTACTTGTTCTTTGCTAATGATCAGGCATGCAAGGAAGAGCTATTTAATTTCTATGAATCCATGGTATCCAAAACACCTGGAAATAGAGGGTTTTCTTGCACACAGCCTCTTTAGTCTAAGTTCTGCCATTTTCATTGAATTTACCTTGTGTTTTTCTGATAGTTTCACTCAGGTGACTGAGTCTTCTCTGTAGCTTAGTTGTATAAATGAGAAAATGAGAACACAGGGGGCTCTACTCTCCAAAGACAGACATGGCTGGCCAACCACATATATAAGATATTAATATAGAGCGAGCAACAGTCTTTATTTCCAAATGTATAAGCAGGCAGGCACAGTGAGGGGGGAAAGAAACACAGAAATCCTAGAAAACAGATATTTACTGTGCTTCCCAGACATAAACATTCCAGCAGCCCTGCCCTGGGATCCTAGCACCATTATACAGCTAATATTGCTTGATTACCCATGCACCACCACAGCGTCAGCCTCCCAAGAACTGAAATCGAGTTTTCTATTCTTAGCTCGTGGTAATTTAAGCTCATTATGGAGGTGCTTGTATTCCATGAGCACAAGAGATAAAGGAAGCAATATAACTTTAATGAACAGCTGAAATAGCAACCACAGCAGGCTCTGTAGGCAAGGAAAAAAAAATATCTTTTCTCAGATGTTGTCTTGATTTCTGTCCCACAGGTCTGAGTAGTTAGTGCTCTCTGTATGTTTTATGAAGATATTCACACACATGCTTAACGGAAACAACTATGACATGCTATTTAATAAGAGGAGGTATATACTAGCTTGGAAGGTAGACCCACTCAAATTATGGAAAAGGAAGAAAGGAAAAGTGTTAGCACAGGTCCAGGACAGATAATGATAAATCATTTAAAATAATACTCAGTTTAAGCTAGGTAGCCATAGAGGTTTCCCTTTCACATTAATAAATGCCTTATGTGTCTAATGTTTCTCACTTAGACTGAAGAAAATGGATGGATGCAGATGTAACTGTCAGAAGCAGTAAGTGGAAGAGCAAATGCAAAGCATTCTGGGTTCTTTCTGATAAATGCCTACACCCCCCAGATTATTGATTCGGTACTGCTTTTCTTTCACTGCTATTCATTAAGGCTCTAATCAAATCATATGGTCAAATCCTGCAGCCCCCTTGGAGACAGTGGTTGTGTTTGCCAAGCAAAGAGTTCAGAGAGAATGCGAGTTAGGCAGAAACAACAAGTTTGGAACTATGAAGTTAAGGAAACCATCATCTTTCAGCAAGGATGGCAACTCAAGGACCACTTCACAAAAAAATATCACTCGGATTACTATCTACCTGCATCCAGGGCTCCTCCTTACTTTGTACACTCCCTCTGCCATGAGGTGCAGAAAAGCCTCCAGAAGTGAAAGGCAAGATCTGGAGGCAGCTGTGGAAGACGCCTGACTTCTTCTCAGGATTAAAACTTGTCCTAACTATTCTGAATTCCTATCTCATGAAATAATCACAAAAAAATGTTCAGAAGCTAGTGTAACTGGTCAGAATCTGGTGTGCTTTTAAATAGATTTGGAAATTAAATTTGGTCCAGTAGTTTCAAAACAGAACACTTCTTCATTAACTTATTTTTCCCTAACAAAATAATTTTTCTCTGTTTTTCACATGGCTTTCAATTTTCTTTTGGCACACACTCATCATTCCTTCCAATGAGGAAAGAGCAGAGGAAGGAAGAGTGAGGAAACATCTGCTTAGGATAAAGGGAAAAAAAACCCCAACACTTCAACTATTAAGAGTTTATGATTTGAAAACAAAGGGAATATTATGCTGAAAAAAAAAGTGTCTGAAAAGCTTCTGACATTGGTACCTAATTAAAATTCAGAAAGTGTTAAAACATAATTATTGCCATGGCCCAGAACCTTCTCATAGTAACTACCTATACAATACCTCTGAATATCCCTACACAGATCAAGGTTCAATTTATCTCAGGGGGGTACTTTCCCCTTTGTATTTGGGAGAAGGACTCCTACAAGATTGTGTATAGACACTTGACTTTTGCAGCAGCTGGTAATTATCACAGCACTAATTTGGAATGCTTTTATTTATCCAACCTTATCCAACATTAAAGTTCACATCTTCAAAGTAGGCTGGTATTAGGTTTAAAAAGAAAATCCAATATATTTCTGGACCAAAATATGCTAAAGGCAGTACAGTTTCAGCATTTCTCTGAAAAGTTTTTTGTTCTTCCATTTAGAAGAGAAAAGAAGGAATATTTGAGGCAAACATTCTCCACAATAACAACAAATTTGTTTTTGAAATATCCTGCTCTGTGCTGGAAAAGTTATGATGGAGAGTTTTCTGCCAACTTTTCTGTTCACCCACATTCCTCATCTGTGCAGGGAATTTCATTGGTGTCAGTAGAACTGCAGGCTTGAGTCCATCAAGATCTAGGTTAACACCTGAAGATGACACGTGAGGCCTTTTCAAAGAAGTGTCATTAAAATTTTAGAAATGGGGTTTCTTTTCTGCTTAAATTGACACTGAAGATTCAGTTGGGGAGGGGAATAGGGTGGAAGCAGCTGGAAAATGATAACAGAATCCTGTTTATAAACACATCGCTGTAGCTTTAGCCAGTACCCTTATGATTCACAGCACCAAGCCTACTTGTAAAGGTGTTATTTCTGCCACCCTGTGAACTGAGACAATGAGATGTACCCATAAAAACAAGTGTGTGGACAATCTTCTTTCATTACCTGTCATCCACTCAGCACTCTGACATCTGAAAGACACAGGAAACTATTCCCACATAATAGAGGAGATGTAAACTGAGTTCCCCGGCACATGACCTGGAGGTTGCTATGTTTGCTACTGGATAGAATTTTTCAAGGAGCTGTTGTGCAGCTATATACCACAGAACTGGATCATAAAATATTCCCCCCTCCTCCCCTCCCTCCTGCCATTTATTTTCACTCTGGAGAAAAGTCAGAGGATGCCACCAAGAACCAGAGTGACCATCAGATTACAGTGCTTGGATTTTTTAACCTCTCAGGAGGACTTTTGTCATACCTACAGCAGGATGATAATCTTGAACACTATTTACAAACACAGCAGCCAAAGACAGCAGTGGTTCCAAGCCAGGAACCCAGGGATCCAGAGGCAGCTGCAGGAACCTACCCTGATTCTTGCATATGGGTCCAAAAGAGAAATCTTATGTTCCTGATTGTCTCTCTCTCTCTCTCTTTTTTNGATAACAGGGCTTTACTCCAGTCTCAGGTACAGTACAAAATCTGCTCAACATGGCTGTACCTTGTCTTTGAGTCTTCAAAGAATTGACCTCAAGGGTTATCCTTATGTCCCTGAGTCACAGTCAACCCCTGACTGGACAGTCAATTCAGTCAAACCCCTTGAAGTTTTCTTCTTTGAACAGGAATGAAAGACCAGGCATTTGGTCAACTTCTTTCTCCTTGGCTCAGAAAACTCTTGCTAAGATGACCACAGTGATAAGAGCTTGCACTGAGATCACTCAGACCAACACCTGAGTCACTGTTTCTCTTTGGTCAACTGAATTCCCAAACTACCTTGCAGGGCTAAGTGGTGGATCGGCTCCCAGTCTGGTTCCTTTCTTATCCTGTTCCATGTTTGCTCCTGTGAATGG
Source organism: Chionis minor (assembly GCA_013398295.1). Lineage (NCBI taxonomy): Eukaryota > Metazoa > Chordata > Aves > Charadriiformes > Chionidae > Chionis > Chionis minor. The sequence continues at coordinate 225,624 of VZSF01001227.1, forward strand.
GGAGAAATCCAGCTGCAGGTGAGAGCTGAATCCAAGCTCCTTTTCGTGGTCCAGCTCACACTCATGAGCCGAAGTAAGTTCACTGTTTTCTTCTGAGCGTTAGTGTATCTGGTCCAAATTTCATGCCTTTCCCGTAAAGTAACTTCACTTAGGGTAATCAGACTGCATTTGCAAGCCATAAGAAAGGTCAGTGACACATATTAAAAAAGCTATTTTTGAATATTTGGCTCCTCACTTTTGTCTCTTGAAATTCTCTTCATGGCTTTCTATGGCTCCAATCAAACTCCCATTGATTTCCTTAGGATTTGGATCAGGCCTTCTGTGGTGCTTGCCAAAACAAAAAAAAAAAGCAGAATTCAGTCAAATGTATGCATCAGGAGAGCTGCAATAAAACCTGTTTAGATGAAAATGTGGTTCTACTCTGAAGACTGTCTCTGTCAGTGCGGTTGTGCCTTTCCTTGGTTGACTCTTAATCATTTCCTTATCGTCAGTGCCAAGTTTAATATTTTAAAACTTGGATTTTTTTTCATGAGCTACAGCCCTCTAAAATCAACCTGGGATTAGGAAAGGAAGCATGGTCTTGTGGTTAAGACAACGGACCAGTATTCACTCCCATTTCTGCCACAAACACCCACCACTGACCTTCGGCAAGTTGCTAAGGGAATGATTTTCAAAAGCACTAAACATTGGGCTTACTCTGCTTTCTAAGATTTAAATGGAAACAGAAATTTACATTAATGGGAAGAGAAATAGGCCACTCCTAAGTGTCACAGAAAAAAAATATGTTTTTCTTCTTTGTTTCTTTCCATTTTGTAGTATTAATCCTTCTTATCCATCAAGTCCTTTGAAACTGAAGTTCTTCAGCATGGAGAGACATTCCTACACAGAGATTGTACAGTGCCTGGTCTAACAAAGCCTCAGTCTTGCTTTAGTCCTTCTGGATGATGTCAAGCTAGGACAGGAGCAAGGGTCCACTTTGACTGCTGTTATGCTTCTGGCTTTGTCCGGCCAAAGAAGTTTAAACACAAACATAATAATGGAGCATCCTTCTTCCCCCGCTCCTTCCCCTGAACTTGTAACAATATGCTATTTAATAAATGATTATCCTCATCATAATGAAAGTTAACAAATAATTCAGTCTCATGCCAAAAATGTAATCTAGTTCAATTGCTCCTGTATATATTAAGAGAAAAAATTGAGTTTTTCATAACATGACTAAATACACATCTGCTAAATAAGTTACAATTTCCAGCCATATACACACTTTAGTAAAATATTGAAAAGGTAATATACTCCAACTATATCCTGCAGTGCCACTAGTTTAAAATGTGTCCTTGGGCAAATCACTTTTCTTCTTAGCAAATCCATTTTCTTCTTTCCCTCTTTCCCAGTTTCGTCTAGATAGCTGTAAGCACTTTGGGGTGGTGACTGGCTTTCTGTTATTGTCCCTGCAAGGCTTCCCAGTGTGGTCCCTGGTCTTGAAAGGAGATTCCAGATGCAATTGCAATGCAAACAAAGGGACAATTACTGTGAATATACTAGCAAGCATAGCAAGCAACATAGGAAAACTTTCTATCTGGAAGTATTTCTACTGGTCTGAGAGCATCATGGGCACTAGAAAAAATAGATATACTTCTGTTATAACCCACTTGGAGGAAATCCATTAAAAAAATTAGATGTCCTTTTCTGTTTTAAGTTTACCAAGAATTGGAACTAAACACATGTCTTCTGAAGAAATCCCTTTCTCCCTCCAGCCATCACACTGAACTGAAATAAAACAGATGTGCTCAAAAATAAAAAAATCTGTGCTTACTTGTTATTTTTTTCTTTGCCCTTATTACCAACACATATGACTTGCACCAATACAGGTAAAAGCAAGGAGTATTCTTCAGAAGTTTCCCATTGCTATATTCTGCCAATACCTGCTGTGATCCCATTCCTATAAATAATGGGTTTCTTGTGTTACATTGTCAGATCCCAGCTACGCAAAAGCCAAACTCAAAACTCAGACTTTCTTAGAGATTTAAAAAAACCTAAAAAACAACCCCCCAAAATCCAAAACGAATACATACAAATTCAACCAGAGATGAGTATTTTCAAGATTTGTGGTCAATTAATGCTTATTGTATGAAGACAAAAATGCACTCTCTAAAAAGTACCAGTTTTGATATAGGAATATAAAGCATTGTTTAAAGCTTCATTCAAATACCCTTTCAGAAATAAGTTCTCAGGATGGGGTTTCATAGTTTCACCATTACATTAAGAAAAATAAGTTGTTTGTAGAACACTATGCAGTTCATAAGTTACCAGTTATAAACTAATCCTCGATATCCAGTCCAAATCCTAAGGGAGGCTTCAAGGCAGCCACTTCTTTTTGGCAATACAGTGATGAAAGATATATTGTTGAAAACCATAAAGCCTTGGGAAAAAATTTAGCAAACTATCTACACAGGAATGAAATGTTGAGAGCTTGGCTCATCAGCTGGAGCTTTCTGGAGAAGGAGGGGCTGCAAATATTTTTGTACAGGTTAGCTAAGAAATCTTGAAAACAAAGAAAAATGCTACATATGAATTATTGGAAAGGTTTTCTTGTATATTGCAGAGGCTTGTTTTCCAGGGAGCTGCAGGTAAAGACGAGGTGTTAAATGAATATAAACTATCCTTTTGTAAGTTGTTCATAGACATTATTACCCCAAATGAAGTTTGCATTCAGAAAACATAAGCATGTGTATATGTTTACAAATTGCCAGGAACCTGTGTTCATAAGGAGGGACCACCACTAGCAGAAAAAATTGTATACAAACAGCGTGTACATGACACTGCACAAGCACCCATTGTCCCTTACTATGCCAGTTGAGGTGAATGCAGAGAAGATTGCTTTTCCATGGCGCAGAGAATAGCAGAGGATTGCACCAGAACCAGCTGCCCCTACTCTTACTTCTTATCGAGGCAGAGGTCTGGCCAAAATAAAGCCTGCAGGATTTAGTGATGCAGCTAGATGCTCCCTTCAGTATCCACTGTAGGAGAAGCCAAGGCATTTTAATGAGAGCATTTCAGTATACGCGGCCTCATCACAGGTTGTTTTATAAAACAGTAAAACTTTCCTTGACATAAAGAACAGTAGTAAAATAAGGTTTCCTAAAACTTTTGTACTAGATGAAAAAGGTTTAATCGTCCTCTCTCATGCTCGGAAAGTAACTCCCTGAAAAATCCTGTGACACCCTTCACGCAGCCAAGGCCACGGAGTCAGCAGGGCCTGAGTCAGCCTGAGCCTCTCCTTTTTCCCAAACCTTTGTGCGCGTGCATTTACTTATCCAATAAACCCTTGGGGCCAGCCCCTGTGGGCTACCCTGCATGAGAGCCACAGCAGTGGCGTTTACACTCGGTGGTGTCTACACCCAGCCTGGCGCACAGTGTCTGGACTTGGTCTCCAGTGCAGCTTTCAGGCTCCAGTCTGCAAACGCAGACCTCCATACCCGAGCCTGTCCCACCAGCAGATACACCTTAGACCTTAGAAGGTCTAAGGGTGGTCAGCTGAGCTCCAGGGACCTTATTTCCAAGCAGAGCAGACCAAGCCACTGTGCCCTTCGTAAGGACGTTCTTACTGTGGATGGAGGCTTCTGTGTGCCGCTGTAATACAAATGGTCAGATAAACCGAGACTCACACCCAGGCTTCGAATATAAACATCGGGAGTGACATGATAATTTTGTCATGTTAACACCTCAGCTAGGCATGAGAAGAAAGGAAACCAAAATCCTGGAGCTGAGCAGTCCCAGAAGCTGGAGAAACTGGAGTCAGATCTGAAGTTTGTGGCAGTGTGGATTCTGTACACAACTTACTTACACAAGATGATTTATTTTTAATTGCAGGCTAATTCATGGAAAGACTTCAGAAAGCATTTGATATTTTTGGCAAAATCCCGGTCCCACTAAAGCCAATGACAAATTGCCCATGACTTCAATGGGACCATGCTTTAAGGCTTTGTTCCTCCCACCTCAATACAATAGCACTTTTGCCAATTGCAGTAACAACTTTTGGTTATTACTGAAAAGAGACACTATTAACAGAACAATCTTCTTAGTGGGCTCATCAAATGATTGCACTGAGGAAAGTTTGATATAGTACAGTAGCCACATCCTTCTGAACATGCACTCAGTGGCAGTTAGAAACATATGTTTTTTATAAATTTCTCATTCAGAAACAAAGACTGACAGTAAAAACCAAAAGCTTTGATATTTATATAAATTGCTAAACAGTTGCACTGGAAAGTACATTTCAATTAACGTGTTATAGTGCATCCCAGTTGTTTTCAAGTTTGCTGACTCAACTGACTCTTTAGCTCTATGTAAGTGGTTTGGGTTTACTCTAAATCTGTGATATAGAGAACGACTTGCTTCAGCGAGTGCTCTCCAACAAGTGGAGATTTTTTAGGTCAAATTATTTTACTCTGATCCAGAACACGCAATAACATTAGTATTATTTCCACGCTGTTACCTATTTCAAAGCTATGCCAATATTCCCTCTTGGGTTTTATGTTAGCATGATATTCCAGTAAAGCCCTTTAGTAAGATTTTATATAGATTAACTACTAACCAAACACAACTTTGCCCATTTGTGTGTTAGCTTTTTTGTTTCTTATGTACTCTGCTGCCGCCTCTAGGACAACACTGTAAAACTAGGTTTTGTTCTACGGCAAGCAGAGATGAAAGCTACTTCTATACCTCAAATAATGCTACAGGAGAAAAATGAGACAATTGCAGCTGTACTTTTTGCTAATTTTGGAAATTAAAAGGAAAAAGTAACAGCAAGTAGCATGTTCAGTTAAAGAAAACCAGGTCTTCCCAGCAAAGACACAATTGTTCTATTTTAATTCACTGCCTTTTCTAGATTTAGCTAATCTATTCAGCCCTTGGGTCTGTGGGCAAATAAGAAAAATCTCTTTCAAACTTACCTAGCTTTCAATTTTTCCACAGATCCAAGAGTCAAGTAGATTAGTGTGGATAAAATGCCCCTTAAATGTCAGAAATTGCCTGTGAGCTGGGAACTAGACAATGTGCCCTGGTTCTAAACCTTTTGCTCTTCTAGGAATACATCAAAATGCATTGACCAGCTCACATCCCAAAGGGCGCTTATATTCATGGAGAGATTACAACGTATTTCCTGATATTGATTGTGCTGGGTTGGGGGTTGGTAATCTCAGAGAGGAAGAATGGTTGTCCTTGAGCAAAAGAAAAACAGCGTGTGTCATCCCATGCTCCTGTCGCCAGCCTGCACAGGTGACCTGGAGCAGATCTTGCCTTTGCCAGTGTATCTTTCCTGGCAGGTGTCAGTAATGCTAGTACTCAGGAGACCTAAGATAAAGAAAATTGGATAAACAGTAAGGGAAAGCTATAAAACGGTTGATTTGGACTTGGAATTAGCTAGCGGAGAGCTCATGCTACACATGCAATTCTCATTTCCCGTGCAGTATTTAAATAAAATAACTACCAATCCTGAGAAAAGCCCCTTTCTGTTTGAGACTGTCATCTCCATGGCCTCACTTGGCTGCTGAAGGGCTCCACTTGCCTGCTTGGCTGCTCTAGGCTAGCAGGACACATTTGGAGCAATGTGACCTTTTTTGCCTGATTCCACAAACGAGGGATTTTACCTTCGTATTACAGCACAGCGTTGGCCAAATGATATGCAAAATTGACTAAGAGGGGAAGTAACCCCTCTGCTTACTGTTTTTTGGAGGTCTCTTGTTCAAAGATATAAATCTGCTACATTCACATTCAAGCTCGAATTGACAGTTCAGTCTCCCTGCCCTCAAAGTCAGAGCCAGCTACAGTTCCTGCAAAATGCTATTACCATATTAATACACTCTCGGAATATTGACTTCTCTGCAAAAACCCACCCACTAATTAGTAAAATTGACTGAAACGGAAAGACATGTACACACACTTTCTTTCACCTGCTTGCGCTTCGCTCACCAGCCCTTTTGCCCTTCAGATTCTGATGTTTTCCTGATTCAAGCTCACCTTGTCTCCATGAGTGCTCCTTGCAGCCCCTGTGAGACTCTGGGCTTCCATACCTACCCCAGCCTCCCAAGAGTTTCTCTTATCCCCGGTACCTGACGCTACCACTTTTGTTCATTAGGTGGTGAGATAAACACCTTTTTTTCTAGTAACTTTAGGTACTAGAAAAAAAAACTGTAGGTTTTTTCTAGTACTGTGAGGTACACCATGGGCTCCACCAGAGTTTGGATCCATATCCTACAGACTCACAAGGCCAGAGTGCCTTGCCCAAGCAGGACACAAAAAATGTTGACCATTCCACCTAAGATGAAGATCCCAGTGAAGACAGTGAGTGTTTTGCCATTGACTTTGCTTAGGCCAGAATCCTGTTCTGCTCAACTTCCTACAGGCAAGCTGTGCATTTATTGTGCAGAAAGTAGGATTACTGAGGCACTGCTGTAACCAGGATTTCCCCGTGGAAAACAAATGGTTTATTGAATCCAACTTCCCTCAACATTAAAAACAGAAACATGTATAAATCACGTTAGCTGAAAAAGTGTGGAACACCTTCAAATCTTTTTTACTTCTTACCCAACAAATATTTCCTATGTACTTTGGTCCTATTTGAGAAATGCTAAACCCCTTCATTTAAAATTGAATAAATAAATTGCAACCATAAGAGAATGATTATGGAAAGTTATGCCAGAACTCGGTGTCTTGCGGTCACTCCACAATAAGAGATTGCTTATGGCACTATGTTTTGTTTCCTTTTTCATTATTATTTTAAAGGAGGCAATTATTTCTGAAGTCATATGGAAAAAGTTTGATTAAAAGTATATTTATACAAATGAGTTTATTCACAAATAATGATCCCTTCTGAATAGGGGCAAGTCCATTTTAGTTTGAATGTTTTACTTATTTGTTTTAAAACTAAGGATTGTTCCTTCAGAGTTTTCCCATTACACTAAATAATGATATATGAGCAGTATGAAAAATGAAAACTGGCAGAAGCAGTTGAAGAAAAAGAAATCTCCATAGGAATCTGGATACAAAACTACAATTGCTGTAAGTGATGAATGCAAACCAGCATTCTTTTTGAATTCTAGCCTTTGAAAAGTGCATACTCAAGAAGAACATCTTAAAATGCTTCATGCGTGAAATATACATTTTACCTTATTTAAAAATTATTAAAAAATCTAAGCTTTATGCATCTTATTACACTTTTACCTACCCATAAAGATTATTAGTATTACTCCATTTTTATGCAAAGACTCTAAAGAAACTTAATATTATAGCAGTGGAAATGCATAGCAAGAAGAAGTCACCTCCAGTACTATTCCCAAATCTACCACAGGAAAGAGCAGCCCAATGGTCTCTTTCAACACACAAAGAGGAAAAGAGGTATAACAAGCAGAGGAGGCAAACAGGAGCCAGGATCCTTTGGTCAGATTTTGTTCATTCATTTTTGAAATGGGAATAGAAACAACTTGCATCCCCTGGGTATTGCTAAAGACTTAATTATGTATTTTTTTTATGATGCTTCAATTATACTTGCATGGAACGATAACTGCATATTGCCACACACACACAATTATTCATTTGTAGTCTAGTAACACATCCAGTGTACTCTTATCCTCTGAGAAATGATAGACCCCACCCTACAGAGATTACAAAAATAATAATAATTCATTATTGTTAAAAAGTAAGATAATCATATCTACCAGATGGGCAATTTGTAGGAAGCTATTTGTTGCTTTTCGTACAGGAACACTTCCATTTGTACATACATAAAGACTAGTTTGTACAAAGCGCCAGTAGATGGAGCTAAAGAATATAGGCACATTTTCAGGTTTTGGGGGGTCAATAAAAGAGAGAATGTTCCCTTCTGCTCTGTAATTTGTACGAAGACATGAGCACAGTTCAGATGCCATTGAAGCGGAACGTGAAATCTAGTGCTAATTACACTGCCGGGTTTGGTCTTGGTTCCCAGTTGCACTGGAGCATCAGCTCTGCCAGGAAGTGGTAGGTCACTGCACGTCCTGCAAGGCTCCCTGAATCTTCATCCTCCTCTTGACTGCCATAGTTGTCTCCCAGTGCCCATCCAGACACCTACAGAGAGGCAGGAACTGAGTACACAGAAAGAGAAATATAATGTAGTAAAACTAGACTAAATGCAGACAGAACTGGGAAGGAGAGGAAGGAATGGCACCAAGGGGGATGATATCTGTCACCATGGAGCCTTGTGTATTCAGCCACCCTGAACATCTATGGTATAATCATGACTGCTTTATTTGGGATTTGTTAAAAAAAAAGGTNAAATCTGAGAGAAACTTTTGGTTTTGATATACTATTTCAAAATCTTTATTTGAAAATTTAGTTCTTCCAAGCTAATTCTGTCAAGAGATCCCCAAATTCTAGTTTGATTACCATTGAGCAATACCAAGCTCACCTAATGTTGCCTCATTCATTGGTGATGACCTTTTTAGACATAAATATTCTGTGAAGCTTTTAGGTCAATGCACCTCAATAAATCAAGAAAACGGACATCCTGCTAAAAGAGGAAGTGGTGACTTTTTCCAAAGGCATATCCCAGGGCATGTAGGTCTTTAAAGGCCAAAACCTAGTGCAAGAAAACCCCAGACCCTTAGGACAGAGGACAGAGCTTTTGGAGCAACAGGTACCAAAAGTGAGGAAACAGCACAGTAAGGGCAGTACCTGTCTATTAAGTGGCACAACTTGCTTACCAATTCGGATTGCAAGCTAGTATCATTCCTACATTTTCCTTTTGGTACCAAAAATGAAAAGGAAGAGAATGAAAAAGAGAACGTTGGGTCAACAGTATTTTATTTTTTTTTTTCATGGAGATGTTCCTTGCATCCTTCTCCCTGGGAAAAGTATATTAAGAAATGCTTTTCCTCTTACTATAGTGCCTGCCTCAAACAGATAATTAAGTGACATCCTGGTAACCGCTTATGAGTACAGAAGAAGATTTTGAATGCTGGCACATGGCGCACACTTTACTACGGCAATTGTGCAAGCTCAGATTTATTGGGACGGTTAGTCATATCAGTCCAAAGACTGTCACATCTCGTTTTCACTAGTGTCATGTAATTAATCTTCCCTTGACTTAGAGTCAGACCTCATCATTCTAAATACCATAATAGATTTTTAAATCAGAACATTAATAACAAGGTCTCTCTATTATTTACCTTGGCTAGAGTAATGAAAGCCAAAAAGGAGATGGCTACTCCCAAGGGCAGGCGAGGAGAGGCGTAAGAAGGAAATGAAGGTTGCTGACCTTCCTGTAGAAGAACCCAGGGAAAGAGTATGATTTGCAGAGCTTTAGTTCATCACTGAAAAAGAGGTTGTTGTTGTAATTTCTATTAAGTACTTTGGAGGCACTTCCATACGATGGTGATGAGGGCCATAGGCATACTTAGATATCTCTATTAAACAATAAAAGCATAAAGGTATAATACACCAGGCTCATTTGAAGTAAAGATAACTATGTTGAACTGGAATTTTTTCTGCCAGTAATTTGACTACATTGTTTATTTAAATGTGACAGTATAGGAATGCTGAGCGGGTTCTTTGCAAATCAGCTCTAGGTTCTGGTTGTATTACAAGAGTTTAAGCAAAAAGCCAGAGGCAACAATTTCTTCTGAACAGATTTCAGAAAGCTGGGAGAGTATAAGATGCTTTGAATTCCGTTCCTGTATTTTTACTCTTTCTGAGATGTATGTAAAATGCAGATATTTCTGTAGATATGGGAACACAGTACACAAGGCAATGAAATTGCAACACCTCATTCACATACCAAATGAAAACAGAAGCAGCACAATATTAATCCAGCTTTATGACAATCACTGTGATGTGAATAAAATGGTAGAAAAAACACAACCTTCTCTCAATTACAGGGTTAGAACTGGACTCTTGTGCTACTTTTCTGCCTCTACATGCCATTAAAATGAGAGGGCTAATAAGAAATGCATTTCAGAGTTCAGTCTTAATTGGACTAACACCACAGAGGACATGGAGTGAATGCAGATTATCATGATTTCAAGCAATCAGTGGATTTTTCAGCAAAACACAGAAATGGCATCACAACGTAGCTTTTCCAGAAATTTAAAAGGAGATTTGTGTTCCTGGTGTGCAAGGAAGCGCAATCTGAGCAGCAAGAGGGAAGAGAAGTGCTCTTGTATATGTAGGGCTCAACTTGGACTTGAGTCTTCTGGCGTTTTCTGTAAGGCTTCAAACACGTTCCAGAACACGGAATGGCAAGTGGAGAGGATCAGGCATCTTCTACCAAAGACTACGTTCTTTGATAGTTTACTACCCTTTACTTTCAAAGGCTATGTTATCCAGCTGGAAGCATGGGACCCCAGACAGGTTCGTTTGTATGTTAGTGGGGGTTGGATTACTCGCCCTGTGAGCAGTGAGCAAACACCAGGGGTGAAATACTAGTGCAGAAGAATGTCATACATAAAGTGGAGTCACACCAGGGTGAGCATCCACAACTGCAAATTGAAATTGTCAGAAACAGCGGAAATACTACTCAAAGGTCAAGACCCATTGAGGCCAGGTGCCTGCAACACAACAGTAAGCTATTCCTTGCTCCCACTTAACAGTTCAAAGGAGAATGCCCCTGAAAGACTACAGAAATATATAATAGAAATTGGCCACAAAGAGCTTACAGTGCAAATGCCAGAGTGGAGCAAAAAATTTGATAAACGGAGTTAAGCACACTGCACAAGGAAACACTCTGACTAGAGTCGTCAACAAGGAAGACCTGGGCAAACAGGCTGTGCAGTCATATTCGGAGATACTTGAACTCACCAAACAGTATGAGACATTTGGAAAATGTTTGCAGGACAATGTGCTGGTCTTGATTACTTTCTACAGGTGAATCCTCCAAAGAGGTAGAAAATACCGGAGTGTCTGATTGTTGTACACACCCTTACAACTTCTCCATTTTTGTTTTGTTTTCATGCCATCTCTTTTAATAACAATGACAGCAGTACCACAGCTGGGAGAATCGGAAAAGGTGACATAAAATATGGCTAGTCAGAACGACACACTTTACTTTTATTATTTTAAATGACAAATTTGATTTGAGAGCTTTTGGGGGGTACTATTCTTAATTTATAACAAAGGAGGTTGAAATTGATGAATACCATAGATCATTGTACTCCAGAATGGCACCTTGAAATGTTAAAAGTATTAATCTAAAATGATATACTATATCCAGAAACTGAAATGGGTTAATATGACTTTTCTTCCTTCTAAAAGTTCATTGAATGGAATCCACCACAGGACAACACAGCTTTCTAGTAGAACTAAAATTTTGTGTCTCAAATTTAATGTAATTTCAAAGTTATTTCCCCTGTAACTTGCTAACAGCAATTAACAGAGCCAAATTTTCATTCATCATATCATCGTCATTATGATATCCCTTTCTATGGCATATTTTCTCTGATGATTCCTAGAGCACTTTGTAAATTAAAAAGTGGTATAGTGAAACATGCTGTCAGTTCATGACAGCAGCCAAAGAAAAGGGTCATCTTACTGAAACCAGCTATTTGGTTTCATGTCTGCTGACCAGAATGGAGAACAACCCGTGAAACAGAGTAAAGGAAATGAACAGAAAATAGTTAGGACAGGGCTGTCTATCATTAATGCTTGATTACCCCGGGCCCAGTATGGATAGGAGCTATTGATAGGAAGAGAGAAATTTACTGTCATCTTCTTTTAAAAGCACCCAAACACCCCTGCTAATCTCAGGGATAACTATATGAGATACATATACCTCAAGGGACACAAGCTGTCCTAAGGAATTTCCAATCTAAATAGACATGACAGTCAGAGAGCAGGAAAGGAGGAAAATTATCATATCCAGTCATAGATAAGGATCTGAAGCACCTACAGATTATGTGCAGTCAGGCTCATGCTTATCACTGGAGGGAGATTAGGGGTATTTTAGCTCCCTTGTGTGCCACGTGCCCCTGTGATGCCCCTGTGGTGATACCCATCTCAGTCCACTATACAGAGTGAGTCTGTGGCAGATCTGAGAAAATAATCTTCCAAGCCCAAAGCATTGAAAGGAGCCACAGGCAGAGCAAAAAATAAAATCCCATTTGTATGATCCAGCTCCTCCTTTCTGTGTGAAGAAATTTTTCACTCTGAGGGTGGTGAGACACTGGAACAGGTTGCCCAGGGAAGTTCTGAATGCACCATCCCTGGAAGTGTTCAAGGCCAGGTTGGATGGGGCTTTGAGCAACCAGGTCTAGTGGGAGGTGTCCCTACCCATGGCAGAGGGGTTGGAACTGGATGATCTTTAAGGTCCCTTCCAACTGAAACCATTGCATGATTCTATGATTCTATAACAAATATTGACTACGCCTTTAGCTGCTACAGGAGACCACACACAGCTTGCAGACTAACTCTGGAGAAAAATACACCCCTTGTGACTGCGGTAACATTACTATCACTCCTCCAGTTCTCCCCGAAACTGTAAGGAGTGGCAGGTCTTCCTGTGCAGCTTTTTTTTCCTGCTCAAAGTCCCAGTGAAGTCAGAAGCAAATGCCATCAGGATGCCGGACCAGGGCCGTGTGCTTTCAATGATTCTTGAACAGGATTGTCCTCAGTAGGATTAACTACTCATTTCTTTTCACTGTGAAAAATGGGTCCTGAAAGTGTACCTACGTGTATACACACAAGGTTCTGCCCTTCAAGACTAACATACCCCAAAACTATATATCAAAGAACTACAACCTTGGAGACACTCTAACAGTACAATATTTTGTTCTTGCATGCCTCGCTCTTATTACTCTTCACAAAAGCTATTGCACCCTGTTCTTCAGGCTTCTTCCGCAGAAAAAGTGGGCGGCATACCCCAGAGCAAGAAGCAGAAGGAGTGGACCTGTACTAGTGATTTAATGTATGCCAAAAATGATCCCTTGCTTACATGAGCTAATTTATCATGCCAGCAAGAACGGGAGTGACTGTAACAGTGGTACATCTCTGAGAGTGCAAAACTGATCTTTTTGCCAAATTCCCCAAAGAGAAAAGAGCAGCCCTGTTTAATGGATCATGATAAGTCACAATTGTCATTACTGCATTTCAGGGCAACATGCTTTATTTAGCTCTTTAACCTTGGCCTATTTGTTATCAGCACAGTTGAGAATAGTTTGTATTCATTAGGAGACTTGTTTATTTTGTAACATAATCCTTTTCTTTGTTAACATGAAAGCACAAAGCGTGAAGCACTGGAAGGACAGTTCATCCAGGTCTGCAATGTTGTTCCATAAAAAATGTCTCTTGATAAATGATTACCAGGATTAGATTTTATGGGCTAGATTCATAAGAAATTTCAGTCTTGTTCTCATATGTTTCTTACATAATAGGAAACATGCAAAAGATACTTAAAAGTGCAATTCCCGGTCATTCATTAAGTGCTCTCCTTCTCTCATATTTCTGGGCAGTATAAGACATTTTTGTCTATTTTGTGGATTTACTCATCTTGGAAGAATTTGTTTTAAGCATGTCAATTTTTTCCTGTAATTTGCAATGAGATTTTTACTTGCATTCCCTAAGGATAGTTTAAAAAAACCCAAAACAACAAACCAAAACCAAAACACTTTTTTCTCCTCTCTCATCTTGCTCATACCCAGCTCCAGGAAAGACTTCAGCACGCAGAAGAAAGAGAAAATTACACTGGAACAGGTGGCTGATGTTTGACTACACCAACATCTCGCATTTCCACAAGTGGCTTGTGGTTCCTACTGCCACCCTTAGGCCCTCAGGTCGCCAACAGAGAGACAAAGAGAAAGCTCCCACAGATTTGATACTCCCCCCCAAAAAATCAGCTTCTCTGAGCCTCAAGGTAGGCTGGAAGAAGTGGAACTATGCAAAAAGTTTCTAGTCATCTTGAAAATTTATATTTAGATTACTTCTTCAGTCTGTCCTTGAACAGACACATTTATCAAGTAAGTGGAAAATGTCTCTTTAGATAAACTCTATATAATACCAATATAGAACATCAGAAGCACTGTCTTTCAAGAGCATTGCACTGGCTAGTGCTTGGGGCTAGGTTAATGAAGGAATGTTAACTCTTGGAAATACAGATATATGATCTTGAGGATTTGATACAGCTTCTAAGACAGAAAACCTAATTTCATTGTCAAGTGCTCAAATGTCTTTTTAACCTGGTGCTGCTCTGCGTTTGCATTAACCCACAAGAGAAACTGATGTTTTTTCTGCCACTTTCTTGATGTGGTTTTTTAAAGTTAGCAGAGATAGATCAAGTGTGGCCATTCCGCATCTCAGGAAGGTTTTTTCTCTGTGGGCTATGAGCTTTACCCTCCTTCCTTCCTTCTTACCTGTGCAGAGGAGACAGTACATTTATATTTCAATACCTTTCCTGTGTTTGGAGATTATCAGACATTTGTCCTCTGAGCAGAAGTAAGGTCAGACCAAGAACACACATACACAGGCTGCTGAGTGCATTTTACATGCAATAAGAAAGAAGTATCTGTTTGCTCTTTGTGCGTGAAAAAAAATCTGCAATGTTCATATTAAAGCTGAACTTTTGAACCTGAAGTGCTCATGTTAGGAATATCTTGTTCACCTATTCCTCTCCGGGAATGTTTTCCATAAAGCTTTATGATGGAACACATAGTAAACAGAAAGAATCTTCATCATTCACAATCATTTAATCTTGCTCACAGCACAGAGTTCATCCCTGCTGCAGCCTGGATTTTGGGTTTCTGTTCCCCTCCTGCACTGGACATAGACATTTAGGTAGGCTTTGATGCATTTGGACTTCTGCTTCTGAAAGAGGCAAGGGAAATGCACCTGAAACAAACTCATTTCTGTTTCTGCAACAAAAATATCTCATGTATAGCCAGGCTATAAAGTCTTTTTCTAAAGAGGAAAATTACAATCCAATTTACAGGTTTAAGTGGTGGGGTCTTTTACTCTAAAGAAACAATGATGTAGCTCTTTGCCTTGTAGGTCAACATGAATGGCTCATACTACAAGATTACTAGGTGAATTTCCTAAAAGCTAGTTGGATTAAACTGAATATGGAGTAGGTGGCTCACTGCACAACTGAGTGTTTTCAGGACAGGCAGAAAGAAGCTACACGAAACCAAGAGTTCATTTCAACCATTCTTCTACATAAAAAGCACACTGATTCCAGCAGGATTTGGGTTCCACGGGAGGAGCCATCTGGAGCTATAACCACACTTAAGGATCTCTGGAAACGCCTTGTGGGTATTCTTTGTGCTTCTGGAAACCCAATGCCATTGAGAGACTTCTCTAACTTTTGCTCTTTAATGGAGAGCATGTATGTGGTTGACGGAGGGCTAGCAGACCCAAAGGGCGGGTGAAGCACAGTAGCTTCTGTAGCTGGTGGCACACAAGAGAGTATTGTGTCTTGGCTAAGTGTCTGCCTGCTGCTGACTCCTGACACTGGACAGAGACCCATTTACAAGGAGTGCTGGCCCCATGCCAGGGACTGTCTCAAGGCTGAAGCCCACATCTCTGGGACACTAGCAAGATGCTTTAACCACGCTGCCTCGGGAGCAAGTAAGCCATATTTCACAGAGCACCCTACAGTTTCCTCTGGGACAAAAGGACACATGGTCCTTAAGAGGAGTGATTTATGCTCTGCACATAAAGAACTTTGGCTTTCTGCTAGGATGGCACCCACTCCTGAATTTATCCAAGTCCAGTATTGTTTCCATTTGATAAACCTCTAGGTTTGGCGTCATTTAACAAAGAACAACTTCATAATGAAAATCCACTTCACACTGGAACTTGGCATGTGTACTGTTATGCCTAGGAGCCAACTTCCCTTTTCTCCATATGTATTTTTAATAGGTTGATCTGTTTTCGAGCAACAGGGATCCAAATGGGTCAGTGTTTATCGAGATCTGCCCTTCTGTCTCTTATGTTAAAGCTGCGATTGTTCCAGGCTTACAGCTTTTTTTCAGAGTGCCCACAAATTAGCAGCTATCCTTAATTCCACCACTTTAGAAGGACTCAAGGTTTTTTTCAGGGGGTGGCTACAGTGCACACGAATGTCACAGTAGGATCTCTAAAATTAAGAAAGGATAAGAATGTGTTGCACATTTCAAAGAATAAGGTACTGTGGATGTTTTGATGTTCTGTTGATTTCTGGATGAAAAAAAAAATCGAATTTAATAGTCTCCTCTTCAAAATTACTTTTTGTGTCATGAAGCATGCCTGGCAATCATTAAGTATAAAATGAGAGAACTCTTTAAGCCAGCAAGCTTGGCAAAACCTATAGAACCTTCTCTCTGTTATGATTCTGCCTATATTTAGCATCACAGACCATAGCATTTTTTAAAAATCACCTTATTTTTCTCCGTATTTGGAAGTGTGTTCAAAACCAGCCATGTCAGAGTAGAGCTACATACTTTCCAGAATTCCTACTTTGTACATATGGCATAGTACAACCACAGTTAGGCAGTTTAGGCATGGTAAAACCAGTATTTTGGGGAAGGATCAGGCCAATTGACTGTCTAAAGCAAAGAAGCAGCACCTGCAAAGCCCTGGGGTTCCAAAAGGTTTCACGTTTACTGTGCACAGGTGCAGCAACATGGGTGGGAAGTCTGATCTTCCCTGAAAGTTCTGGCCGTCTACCACTGAGCCACTGCTCGGAGCAGCACAGTCATAGAATCATGGAATAGTTTGGGTTGAAAGGAACCTTTAAAGGTCATCTAGTCCAACCCCCCCCGCAATAAGAAGGGACACCTTCAACTAGATCAGTCCTTGGCTTGAATTCCATATATGAATGAGCTCTTGTGGAAAACAACAACAAAACCCAACAAAAAACCCCACTCCAGGCACTCTCAATAGATAACACGAGCACAGAACTTTCTAAGCTCTCATAAAGACATTCAGAAAACCCGGACAAATACATAAAATTATTGCTGGAATTGAATTACTGGCTCAGTTAATGGCATTCTTCCCTCTGAGTTAGTTTGAGCAACATGCGAGTTCAAGGAAGGAGGTAATGAGATCAGGGAGTGATAATGCACATCAGATTAAGTGTGTGGTTAAGGGAAAATACAACAACCACCAAAAAGAAAACCAAACACAATTCTGGGCTGCGTGACAAAGGCAACAGCTCCATTTCTTATACATGGGTGAAGCTGCGTTTAGGAGATTGTGTATGACTTGAGGCCTGCCTGCTATGGAGAGAATGATCAGCCACATCTTTCTGGTAAACCTCAAGAACTGCTTCCCTCAAGGTCTTGAAAGGATGAGAAAAATAAGCTCAAGTGTTTGAAGTTTAAGACAGTTTGGTGATATCTTACCTCTTTTCTAACCCCTCCTCTGTCTTTCCTTTGGGTCTCAACAATGTTTTGTGCTAGGCGCTTTCAGTACAGCAATCACAGAGATCACATGCTGTGAGAGAATTTAAGATATGAGGTTTAGAAACCCCCTATATCTCAATTCCCAAAGCCTCCCGAAGTCAAAAGAGGCATTAACAACCGCTAGCATTGAAACGGAGACTGAGTTCAACCTGGAAACTTCAACAACCATCTCTATATTCAGCTACCATTATGGAGGCACAAAGTCTACCTCCAGTGCAAATGAAAAAAAGTAAAAAGAGTGAAAATTTTTTCCTCTGAAACAACTGAGATGTTTCTTTCTTGGAGCAAAGAGAGGAGGGAAAAAGAAAGGAGTTGGGGATCACGATTTTGAAAAAAACTGTTGCAATATGAGCCGAGTCAGAGCTGCCCATTGCCTCCTGAGTGTCACAGCTTGGTGTCCCTCCCACCTCTCTCTCTTCAGTAAGGCACTTTCCCGAGAGACCCCACAATACCTATCATGTGTTAGGTCAAAAGAAATAATACTGATAGTAATGGCCCATAAAGAGCACAGGGGCATGAAGCATCCAAACCACATCTGTCTCAAAATACTACCATGGCTCACACAGATACTTGACTGTATCAAACTACTTCCAACTCAGTATTTCAATTCAATGCATTTAGAGTTTTAGATGTGGGTCAGCTAGATTATAAATGATACATTTAATAAGGTTTGCCCCCACTGATAATTTAAAAGACTAGCAATACCGACAGTTTTCCGCCAGCTAAAATTATCAATTTTGCGAAAGTTGAGTGTTGCCGGAAAGTTTTTGAGGACTTGTCAGTCATAAAACAGAAAACAAAAGATCATATGACCACACCAACAAAGAGGTCCAAGATGCAATTATTAGGGGTGCTGACCTCTTCTTCACCCTTTGCCTGCATAAGGGGAAGATGAGTGCCGCTTACTGCATTGAAGGGAGAGGTCAGGCTGTACTTGGCCTGAGAATAGGGCAATCAGGACAGTCTGGACTTTGATCTGCATTGAAAGTTGGGAGAAGAAAACAAAACCAATAATGCTGAAGTATCATCACAGCTTGGAAGTCATGATGTGATGAGGAAGAGTGAGAATGAACGATCAAAACAAAAGCATCTGTTTTTCCCTCTGCTACAAGGCTCATTTCTGTTTTACTGGCTATCCCAGGTCCTCTTTTTCCCAGCTCATTGCTTTTATTCCTCCTGCTGCTTTCCACTAATTTTGGCTATGCAAAGTCCTATCAACAATTTAGCAAAGGTTGTCTTAAACTGAGGTGAAATACGAGATCTTACAGATCCTCCGTGCACAATCATACTACTAGTAAGTTTGACTTCAGCATGTTGAACTGCTTTGCTAGACTGCACCCTGAGAAAGGAAATGCAGGGGAAGACAAGAGTATTTTAACAGCGGTCCGTATCCACCATTCCCCAGTAGCTTCTCTTATAAATACCCACCTGGTGTGATGTGTGTCCCCAGAGCCAAATACCGAGAGAAACCACGTGGGTGCACAAGCCAGGCAGCGAGCCTCCAGTGCTGTGCTAGCTTGTTGAAACTGTGATAGTGGAGAATAGGAATCCACACGGATATAACCTGGCCAGCCTGGTCCTAGCTGCTCCTGCTCACAACTTGCTCTGGGGATGTTTTTACGCTGACAGTGTCTGTACTTGTTTTCATTTGACTGCCATAATCTCCTGCCCAGCGGATAAGCTGTGGCATGAGGGAAATGATTTTTTCCTGCATATGGCTGTCTGATATTAAGACACAGGTGTTTGAGTAGTTGGGGTTCCCTCCACCTTTCCTCTTCCCCATCTCATCTCCCTCCTGTTTTGTAACCTGGCATTAATTTGTCTAGAATTAGAGACCTCACTTTGCTTAACCTGGCAGAACATGTGGCTTAACACTGGTGGCAGGTGAGGGCAGCTGTCACTTCAGAACATGACTATTCACTCCTACGATACAAAATAAAAATAAAGTAAAAAAATAAATTAAAAAAACCCCAACCCAAGACCCACACAGCATCACCCAAGGTGTGGTCCCATACATGAAATCCAGATAATCCTCTGTGAGTATTTGCTATCAAGCCCTACCCCCTGCCCCCACCCCGTGCCCAACCCTCAGGCATGAAGAAGTTGAGATGTCATCTAACAGAACCAACTTGTAAATCTGTTTTATCATCTTTCAGTGGTGGCTTTGCTGGGGAGGCAGAGGGAAGTTCTTCTGCTTATTTTATTTTTCATTGTTTATGGAGCTTTTTTGCTCTTTTTACATACCCGATAAACTGACCTATTGACTTCTGCAGCTATTCTGCAATAAAAAAGTGCAAAACCTTTCTTGGCGGGCAGTCACTTTGGATTTTCCGCTACCTATGAGCACTCCAGAATTTCAGAATAGTCTCACACCAGTTACTTTAGCATATGCTAAGCAAAACCTTCCTGCATTGCATTTTTTTGCCTATCATTTGTCATCTGAAAATAGAGTAAGAAAGAATCAACTTCCTAAAAACAGTAGTATGTTCTGTGGAGAGAGCAGTATTGCTAAAAATACATGGCAATAAGGAAATGCAGTATAGTCCAATAGCCTGGGCTGGCAATTCTGCAGTTCTAATACTGCTT
This sequence comes from Chionis minor, assembly GCA_013398295.1. Lineage (NCBI taxonomy): Eukaryota > Metazoa > Chordata > Aves > Charadriiformes > Chionidae > Chionis > Chionis minor. The sequence goes on from VZSF01001227.1 coordinate 245,609, forward strand.
TCACCAGCTCCTTCCTGCATCCCTTGATTATCTGAGAAACCCAGTGAAACCCGTGGTAGGCTCACCCGAACAGGGAACTGGCACCTGCTTGCACCCCAGAATGCTGTGCGTTTGAACCGATACTGCTTCGAGTGTTCTCAGGGAGACCCCAAAACCCTCAGCTCCTGGGAAGAAAAAAAATTAGGCCTTTTGCATTTCCCAATTCCCACTTGCTTTAGCTACAAACAAGTTAAGCTGCAGTGCTGAAGACATGCTCCCAGGGTCCAGAGAGCGTGGCGGCACCACAGCTCTGGAGTTACGGGAGGCACCACAGCAGCACGGAGTCCTTCAGGAGTTCCCCCAAGGACACTGCACTTCTCCACCGCGCCGTGGAGAGCTAAATCTGTTTGTCACAGGGAAGAAGTTCGTCTCCGTTCCCAATATGTAAAGTAAGGATAATACTATTTATCCCACAGGGAAGTTCTGAGGGCTTAGGTAATGTGCATATGTGGCTTTCGAAATATAATCCACTCCAAGGTCAGCCTTTCGTTTGCCTTACGGACCTGGGTTTGCGGCTGTGCATGCACGTTCCAGAGGGAGCTCTGAGGTCACCCCAGAGGTGGCCGTCCCCTTGCTGAGAGCCACCCCGTTATCAGCTAATAATCGGAAGGGGCAGAGGCAATCAGATCGGTTACACCGGCGCGATAACATGCATTTGATGAATAGCTGTGTACCGAGCAACATCATCCATCCTAGCCTATTAGAGCACAGAGAAGAGTGGTGAATTAGCTTCGTGCTGAAAATGAATGGTTGGTCCAGGCACCCTGATAAGGTGAGACGCACATACTGGTGATTAGCTGGGTCGGTACTAAAGAACATTAGGAATTCACTTCTGCCGCTCTGATTGGTAATTAAGTGACTCATCTACTGGCCGACAGTCCTGTATGCTTCCCCAGGCAGTTGTTAGTTCTTCGAAAACCACTCCTGACAAAATGAGGTTTGCCCTTGGTACACAGATAATGAGACTCAGCTTGACAGGTGTGGCGCGATTAGAGCGCCGCTACACGCGGCTCTTTCTGCTATAGCCACTCCGCAGTAAACACACTCATTACAACCCGCTGGTCCCTGGAGGCAAAGCATGTTTGACATTATTAATTGGCTTTTCTGTATAAGGAGTCAAATAGATGAAAAGGTTTATCAAGCTGAAATAATTAATTTTGCCTGAATTCGCTGACAGTTCAGTTCTCCCGCAAAAGACCATTTTAAGGGTTTGGTTTCCTTTTTTTTTTTTTTTTGAATTTCGAAGTTCAAAAGACATAATAGTGGTAAAAGTGGAGCTTTTTAGTAAATTATAATTAAAGGCAATTTAATTAATTTAGACCTGAGAAAAGGGTGTGTGCGGGGGGGAACTCCTATCTTTGTCTATACAGAAGTCTAGATGGTAGAACATATCATGGCTTAATAATGCATTAATTTTAATCTAATCAAAATATAATAAAAGAGGTAATTATGTTAAAAAATTATCATGCTCCAATATTGGTATATTTAAACACTTAATACTAACGCTGCTTCCAGTTAGCAAAAGTTGTAATTGTTGCGCTCAAATTTAGCTTATTTAATGATAGGGCTTATATTCATGAGGTTAATTGAATAAATCATTGTAATAACTCAGGGTGAAACTATGATTATCTATCGGGTTCTAATTTCACTTTCAAAAGGGGAAAAAACCCACAGAAGTTATTTTTCTTGGTTTCTCTCCCCAAAAGGCAGTAGATATTCTCAAAAAAAATTCAAGCTAGCATTTGATTTAAAAAACCCCAAAAATACGTCTCATGTACTTTTCAAATGACACACTCTGTGGTTTACTTAGCCTTTTCAAAGCATGCCAATGTCACTTAGCAAATGTTTTAAACCTTCCATGTTAAAACATCTTGATAAATATTGTGTAATTACGAGTATTCTGTCTGTTTACAAGCCCCTCTGTACAAATGAAAACATTCACGTTGTAACTACAAAGGCATAAGATTTCAAATTTCAGAAAAGTCCCTGTAATATGGAAGTAAAAAACAAATAGAAAACCTGGGAAGAGCAAGTGGGTCATCAGCTGCTTCCAAGTAGCTGCTTTTTTATACATCTGCTGATGCGCTTATTTGGAGATTTTAAAAGGACATCTTCACACCCATCTTTTAAAAATCCTTTTGACCTTTTCTGACAGACATGTGTGCATACCACTGAGCAAAGCAATGAAAAATTTCTCTAGTAAACCAGTTATTTTTGCGGAAGCCTCAGTGTCCCATAACCAATAGACCTTTGCATTTCATATACTGTGTGGACTCTTTCAAAACATTCAAAATGTTTCAAAACAGCAGCAAAGGAGTTTTCCTACATTTAAAGCAGACTCTCTGCCATCAAACACTCCAGTTTTTGTTCAACAGTGTTATAATTCATCAGATCTGTTTATTTGTCCCAGTTCAACAGAGAAGTTTAGGAAGCCTTGATTATTCATCTAGCAGAGGCCGAGTTGACACACAAGTGTCAACATGTCAATATATTTTTGTTGCCATTTGAGAATATTTGTAAATTTTATAGTCTCTCATGTTTATATAAATGTATTTCTGAGCAGACTGTTGGGAATCTGTAAAACCAGTATCACACCTGTAAACGTGCAAGGCAACCCAGCAGTCAGTTTTCGTGGAAGAGGATACAACCCCTGGTGGAGAGAACAGCAGACAGGCTCCTGGAGATAAACTTGCAGTTCACGGTACGACCCGCTTATCTTTATGGACCCACACGGGCAGGAGAAAACATAGGGAGAGAAAGGAAAGCAGTGAGACCTGCTTTAAAAAGTCACCTCCAGAATAAGAAACCTACAAGTCCTGCACAGTAACAAATTGTAATATTTACCAGCAACTTAGCATTTGGTTCCACAAATGTCATCTTCCAAAAATGCAAACATCTGTGCGCTCAGAGTGTAGCAGTCAGCAAATGCATCAAAGGGATAAGAAAATAAGACCATTCATTAACAGCATCGTTTTCTCCCTTTGCCACGCTTAATGATACTTATCATATTTTCTACTCGCATGTACTATATTAAACTTACTAATTGGCTACATAATAAAGCTCAAAGGACATTATGTTTAAGTAACTGGGGAACTGAGAATTGGGAGAGAGGGATGGGAGGGATGGGTATAAGCCAATCTGTGCTTATTGACCAAGTTTTTTTGAAGATTTTAGTTAGCATTTTCCATAAGTATGTTTAATTCTTGTGTCTTACAGAAATGAATTCACATGCCAATTCTAAAAGTAATTTATTTAGAATTTGCAATGACTTATCTCACACTAACAAATCCTGTCTTAAAAAGTCTGGCAAAAAACCCCACACAACTAAAGTAAAGACCCCAAAGCCATGTAACACTTTGTTCTGCTACTAGAATTAAGAATTCTACATCTTATAATTCTCGTTTTCAGCAATTTTGTTTGATAAAATTCTGCCATCTAGAAGGATTCTGTGTCAATGTGGTCAGTAGAAGAATATCCTGGGGGAAAGCACATCTGCCCAGCACCTCCCTTTCATTCATTAACCCACCAGGGGCTAACACTAATTAGATCAGGCTGCTCATTTTAAGCTGATAATTGATTTAAATAGGTTGCTCATTTAAAATAGAATAAAAACCTGCTAAACATTTGGTGCTTGGGTTTTTTTCATCTGCAACTTTCAATTGCTTGTGCAATGTAGCATAAAATGTAGAGGTCTCCCTTTGCTAAAAAGGCCATAAAATTAATTACAATGAGTATGAATTGTGCAGGGTGAGGGGGTGGGGGAAAATGAGTGCTGGAGTTAACTGGTGATGACTAACTAAGAATCAAAAGCAAAAGAGCTTGTTTCCTTTAAGCAGATTTTTTAAAATCACCTGGATATCTGAACCGCTCAGTTTTATGGACTTTTTTATCCTCTAAGAGAAGGAACAGTTCAGCACATTGAGCGATGTTTCATCCACCCTTTAAACTGGCATTGTGGGGTGCACAAACATCATCACATACTGCTAGAGGTTTCCATTGTCCCTCTTCAATTAATTAATATCTCACCCTCTGTCTAAGCGTGTAAATACAGTCTTAATTTCATTATTAGGACAGTATCAAGCCTCAATCAACTTAAAAATATTCACTCGCTGAAGCTGCACATCAAGAACTTTAGTTGCATGTGTCCATAATTTACAACTTGTTTCTTCCGAATCTAAATAAATCATTACCTTTTCAGCCAGCTATAACAATGTTTGTTTGTACAAGGCTCAGGCTTCAGCCCAGGCTAACACCCAGCATTTGCTGTTCACTTTGCCTGGGTAAGTGTCCAAATCTGCAAGCTGCAGATATTTTAAAGCAGGTTTGCCAGTGGACAGAAATAAAAGTGACTGCAAGCTGCAGAGATTGTCAGCACTGTTATTTTATTTTTAATCCCGCTCACTAATAAAGCCAAGTCCCTGGCAGTCCATCTGCTGCCATTGCCTCCTTCCTCGCCCTGTTCGGGGAAGTCGCCTCCACACAGGTGGCACCACATTTGCCCCCTTATAAATCACATTCTTTCTCCTGCTTCCAACAAATTCAAACCAGAGATTCAGACTTTTCAGTTCAGGGGGGTTCAAGGACTGTCTGCCTTGAAAAACTATTCAAGAGCACTCACTAGTGGCTGAAAATTACAATAGCACCTTAACAGGCCATTACTCAGCCCGTTTCGTTCATGCCTTTTTAAATCGTAGGGAAGACAGCAAGAAGACAATAAACACCCTTTCAATAATTCTGTATTCAGGCACCAGATCATTTTCTCAGTTAATGGTAAACATTGTATACCAGTAAGCAGTTTTTCAAGGCAACCGGTTGTGAAATACATGGAAAACAATACCATTTCCTCAATCGCTATCAAGGAATATTGAAGATAATTCAATTGCTTACATTTTACATGAATGCCTGAATTTCTCCATTCAGTTTTGAACAAAACACATGTTAATAAAGCAAGCTTTTTTTAAAGGAAGATGCTAATTTATTTCCTTGCATTTCAATTTGTCACCGAGCACATGCTGCTTGTGTTCTCCTGTTAGATGCACTAATATATAAGCATGCAGCAAATGAAAATGCATGTGAACAATCAGTTTAATTGACAGTCTGCTGTAACAGGAGCACACAAATAGGATGAACTTAATGACCATACCGTGGCAGCGCACCCAGTTCAGTTGCACTAAAACTTCCAGTGCGAGAAGGCATCTGAAAGCAGATAACCAGGGTGACCAGGCAAAAGTTCTGCAGTGCCCAGAGGGGCTGATTTTCACAAAATTTGCCCCTCGCACCTCTCTGAATGGCAGGACCCTGTGTTGGTCACCTGTGAACATGTGGGAGGGCCACTGGGAGCTGGGCATCTGGCACAGGGGGCCAGGGGGGCTGAGGGCAATGGGCTCCTCTTTGAACCACAGTGCTGTAGAGGAACAGATTGCTGGCTAATATGGAAAGCTGTCTGTTCCCTAGATTAACGATGAGGTAATTTAGAATTTACATATGTGTGGAGAGGGACTGTTTTGATCCCAAGGTAATATATCTGTGGTATAACAGTGTGGCTGATAGAGAAAAGGTGAAGCAAGGAGGCCAGATAAGAGGGAAGCGAAGTGTCTCTGGTGCCGGTGCCAAGAAGAGACCTAACAAAGCGCCGGGCGCTGCTCGGCGTTAAGTAGAGGCGTTGCTGGAACAACAGAGAAGCGGCTGAGCCAGGGCGAGGCGAGCGCACAGCAAGGGACGTTGTAAAGGTCAGTGAAGCGGTTTGCACAGCTGTGCGTCCAAGTGGGCTCCTCCAGCCCCAAGCCCTCGCCCCTGACATTTCGGTAGCTGAAAACCAGGCTTTGCCACTACATTTTCACTTGCCTCAACACCTTCCAGTACCACTGGGAGCAGAGAGGTTTTAGCCCGGTGAGGCTAAACACACTTGACTCCCCCTTAGCCCTGTATTTGAGAAGCTTTAACACATTTGCTCCCGTCGCAGCTGGTCAGACGTGCTGCCTCCGACCTGAGCCCCAGAGAGGCAAAGACATTTGCCCGCGGTCGCGTGGGTAATTGGCAGCAGAGCAGGGAATTGCTGCTGACCCCGGGCAAATGTTTTGAGCAAGAGCGTCCTCCCCCAGCACAGGACTGGGTCTGGAAAACAGAGAAAACTGGGAAAACAGGCTTGCGTTCACCCACCGAACCCTCAGTGATGAGGCAAGAGCTGATAGCACAGAGGCGATCAGCTGCAGAGTGAAAACACAGCATCATTCCTGAATTCTAGTACACAAAAATTATATCTATTTTTTAATACCGGCTGCCTCACTTTGACCATGACTTAAGCAGAGAGATAAGTGGGAGTAGCTTAAACCTGAGACTTGTTCTTCCCCGTTCAGAAAATCCTCACATGCTGAATTTGTCAGCGTTAAATGTCATCTGCCAATATATGTCCAGAGACGTACGTGTAAGTGAAGGCCAGTGTATTCACACTTGTGACCAAAAAAAAATGTGGCATCAAACTTCAGCTGAGTGTCAGAAGACACAGTCATTCAATCTGTATCTCATCTCCTTTTTCCTTCTAAAAAGAAGGAGTTTCCTACCCTGTTTTGCCGTCTGCCTTTTCTCTTTGGTGCATTTCAGTGTCCGCATTTTTCCTTGGAATGCTTTCCCATAAAGCATCTTTTAATTCTACTGTAATTTCTCTCCTCTCTGTATGCATGTCTTTATCTTGAGATGTGATTTCTTACAGCTTTCAATTATCTCCAAAAAACTCTGCAATGCCTGTTTCCATCTAATCCACACATTGTTCTCAGTCTCGTTTCTAGTTGTTTTGGTAGTTACTTAAAATATTATAATAATAATAGTAATAATAGCAATAATAACAATAAAAAAAATTTTCTCCTTCCATTTTCCGTTGATAACTAGCTATCACTATGTTTTCCCTTTGCCATCTTCTGAAGAACATTTCTGAACAAAACTCCACTTGTCTTCAGTGGGGCTATACTTGCCTTTCTTGTTTTCCTCCTGCAGTGGTAAAACAGAAGGGAACAAACTGTCCCATGTCTGGGGAGCTGATAAACCCTTCTGTCCCTTCCACGGGGGAACCATCCGGATTTCTAGAAAACTCACTTAGGTTTCTTTTATTTGGAAGTCCTGTGTATCATTTCTGATTTACACATCCATCAGTAGTCCTAGAAAAAGGCTCCTGCCTGGATCGCTGCTGTAGTTCTTGAGGTTCGCTGAAGAGCACAAGAAATGGGGTTTACAACCAAATCCTCAAGGTCACTTCAGGCACCAATTCTGGAGAAGGTTGCCTCGATTGCAAGCAGTAATCTCCCTTGCATAGAGGTCGAGTGTCCTCTTGAGAGGAGGTGGGAAGGTAAGACGAGCGCTGGGCAGAGTTTTACTAACACCGTACTTTGAGTAGACGTTAAGTGCTATGAGGATGTTTCAGTGCTTCTCAGTCACAGTTCTTAGTCTCAAGAGTCCTTAAAGTGAATACCTAAAAGATTTTTCCTTTCTGTTTCCTCTTTCTCCAAAAAGGAAGAGACTATAAGGAGTTCAACTTCTTGTTTCCTTGTTTTTTACTTTTAATCCTGGGGGATTTAACTTACCTGTATTTTGGGGGCCAGCTCAACAGAAACACACAACAGGAGCAGTGTGCTTGCAAGCGGATTGTGCAACTGTTTCTTTTGTGGTGTGTTTTCCTTTGTACCGCTGTAGTCAGTAACCGCTCTGGATCCTGTTCTAGGACACAAGCCAAGAATGAGAAATCAGGCTGCAAGCGAGACAACAATTCACAACCACAGTATTGTTTGCCTTGGACTACTCACCAGGGTAAAACCTACAACAGGAATACAGGATGCTTTAAGTAGCAGATGCTGATTTTAATCTTTCTGGTACTTAGGAAGTCCACCTTGCAGAGCCGCACGTAGCCCACAGAGCCACCGGGGACCTGGCAGAGGGATTTCTTCCTGGTTGTGTCAGCGAGGAAATGACAGCAGGAGCAAGTGTTGGTAAGCACCCAAGGTGATCAGTCGAGTAAGTAGGATGCATATGAATATACGCTTTGTTAGAGAAAAGGACCGTGCTATCAGGTGAAAATAAGCAGCAGCAGATTAAGAAGATGAATGGTCAAAATGGGGAAAAAATACCTGTGTTCTAGTTTGCTAGGATTTTTTAGCCAAAACCACGACAGCCTTTGAACATATGCACTGCATGAGAAGGAAAAGATAAAGCTGTTCCACTACAATTTGGAAACAAAAGCCACAGACAAAAGAAAATAGGCAAAGTACACTGAGGTATTGATTCTGCTTAAAGAGGAATAAAAACATTAAAAACTGTTGCAAAACTCCAGTGTCCGAGTAGGATAAGACACCAACAGATAGTAACCAGCACAGTGCTATGAAATAGTATAAAAGTCTTAGAATCACGTATCCTAGATTTTAAAGGAAGTTAGTGTAATACAAAGAAAACTCTTCTTTATTTTTCTGATAACTGGCAAGGTTTATGACGAAGGTTTAAAATTATTTAGAAGACACAGCAGAATGAAAAGTGAATTTGGGAGTGTAGCACAAATTACTGTACAGGGTGATATAAACTCTCTAATTTCCAGGGCAGTTGTTGTTTGAGCTGGTCAGAAAATGTTAACAAAAATTTAGTTTTGATGAAAAAGAAAACCTTTCTAAAAACTGTTTGTGATTTCCTAATCCAGCCCATGCTCCCAGTTCCCACCCATCTTTGAGAATGCTCTGGGTGGGATCCAAGGCCTGTGAAAGCAATGGACAGGATCCCACTGGCATTCAGCAGGTGGGACACGAATGCCAAGTCAGTGTCGGGATGCCTCTTGAAAGCCATATCTCTCGCTGCAGATCCCAAATATTATATCTAGGCCTGAAATAATCCTCTGTAAAACAAGCTACAAAGGCTTTGGATATTTTATAGCCAAACTTGCTAGTGCAAACAAAATGGCAAATAGTAAATTCATAAGGATGGCAATTACAAAAGGAAAATAGCCCAGGCATATTCAATGGGAAAGTTACATACTACGCTATCCAAGAAGGGAATGTAAATTTTACTATTCAGAAAGGCTCAGAACTATCAGCTCAAGCAGTGCTTGTACCCTGGCCCTACATCAACTGCAGTTTTACCTGAGGCTGAAGATCTCCAAGCATGCTCCACGTGTTGGGCTCCCACATCACACAACACGTTCTCGGCTGCGTCCCCGTGCAGCTCACCTCTCCATTCAGCTGAGGGTAACGCTGCCAGTTTGCTTCACATGGAAACTGGAGTGCTTCACACACACTGGCTCGCCCAGCACGTATGTGCACTTTGCTTTTTTCCCTCTGAAATTTGACTGAAATGCTACAATTGCAAACCTACTGCTACTGCCCACAAGTACTAGAGAGGAGAGTGCCACGTCTCTGCTCACATAATCTGTGCAGATAATCCAGGCAGTTCTCTGGCACCTCCACAGATAGACTGGTTTCCAGAAGTAGCTGGTCTTTTGTCTCAGATGAAAATTATTTGTGTGAAAACGACAAAATACGGGAGATTCAGTGTCGTTAAGATAAACCAAAATTATCACTAGCAGCACCAGAATGCTAAGAGCAAGATTTACAGAAAATCATTCTGGAAAAAAGATTGAAATTAGCTACTTTTTTTGCAAATTAAAAGGTTTACAAGCAGGATAGGTTCAGGACATGAAATGCTTAGCAAAAGCAGAGCAGATCAAAGATTACATTGCAGAAAAACTTAAAAGCAATATCAGAAATAAGCAGTAGACATTCTAGGTTTCAAGATTATTCTGTTGTTTCATTAGGCACAGGAAAAATGCACAAAAAGTAAAAAAACAGCCCACAGACTGGGCAACATCTCAGGTTCTGTCACCTGTGCTACCTAAAAGGACTGCTGTACCAATATTTGCTGGCCTTAAAATCTCTGATTATACAAGAAAACTTCCCAGTTAAAAGTCTGTGAGATTCACAAATGAGTTTTATTTGTTCACTGACAATTTCCATCAAAATGAGATGGGTGTTTGCTGGAGTGATATTGTTAAAGGGAAAATTGTTACCCTTGTTGAAAGAAACAACAAAACCCTGCAGATATAAATGTTTTGGCCAAAGTGGGTCAAATGGTTGAGTTTCCACCAAAGACCTCGATTTTTAGCAACTGCATTTTTTTTAGCAACTTCATAGCTCCTGTCATGAGATGCAGAATCACAGTTTGAAGGAGGAGGCAGCCAACGTACAGACCCTGCACATTCACCTTTAGGTACAACTTGCTTGGGCTGCACCAGAAATAAGTGTGTACGAGCTCAGTGTAACAGCCACGGATACCCAGCCAGTGAAAAAGAGACTTCAATGCTACACTGACTTTATACGCTGGGCTTTATGATTCTTTGACTGAACACCATTCCACACGTACAAAGCAGAGATACAGAGAAGAGTGAAATGCCAAGGAGGTGAAAAAACTGCTGTCATTTTAAAACAGCAGGCAAAATTTCTAATACTATTTTCCTGCGTGGTGAGTTCCTAAACTAGATCCAATTTATAGCACTGACTGTGCTCCTGGGAGGGAAAAAAGCTTTTCTTTTATTCTTCTTTGTGTTGTTCAGTGATTCTCTGTCATATCTGGCTATGCAGATGGTCACTAGCAGTGCCAGCAATCATCTGATAGTCTGGGATCGGGGCTAAGGAAAACTTTCAAATGGAGAAAACACAAACAGCATCATCTACCATAGTCAGATTTTTAACCAGCCTCTTATATTCTCTGAAGCAAGGAGTCTCATAAATTATAGATAAATCAAGTGGTACGGAATTTTTGTCTCCTGGTTTCTGACAAGGTCCGATGGCACTTCTTCTCCCTGGATGAGTTTTGTTTTATGTCTCTGCCTCTTGTGGGTTCTCTGTTGTGCTGCAGCCCCCTGCAACCGTTCTCCCTACCAGTGCCTTCATGGGGTACTTTTCCCCTATCATGCCACATGTTTTCACTGACCTTCATGGAAGATTTATCCCCTCTCATAGTTAGTTAAAATGTGTCAGATTCAAAAACTGTAGTGAAGAAAGAGCATACATGCTAACAAGTAAATACACACATGAATATTTGTCTACGGCTTTTTTTTTTTTTTTTTGGGGGGGGGGCAATCAGCTTAAAATGCTGCTTAGCAGAATGCCATTTCCCTCCATCAGTCATAGTGAACGCATGTACTCCCATTTCATTCATAGTTCCAGGAAATAATAATAATTTTTGTAGTAGGAAAGTTAATCTGTCAGGATTATAGTATTCAAAATGAGCTGCAAAGAGAAGGAAAGAACCATAAACGATAAATACATGTAAACTAATTGCTGGTTTTATGTCATCAAGCCACAAAAATGTAAAATACTCAGCTCCAGGGATTCTAAATGGATTGAACAATATTTTTTTAAAGAAATCTTTCATTTGTTTTATTCCAGGATAATGAGTAAGTGCCCCCAGGACAGTCTTGAAAGGAGATAATGCATCTCAAGAGCTGATTTCCTTTTTCTGGCAACATATTCTAACTCTACAAGTATTTGGATTAAGCAACTAGACTGACTGGCTGTCAATACTGCAAAGCAAGTTTACAAAGCTACCTTAGTTGCACTGCTCAGCTGCAGCTACCTTTCAGTATTCAAAACTGTCAGCTGTATTTTCTTCTCATGTGAAAACACAATTTTCTCTTCAAACTTCAGGTGCAACATAGAGAGCAACCCAGGCAGTGGGCTGCTCAGGAATCCAGAGATTTGTCCCCCTCAAAGCCTTGGCAACTCATTGTGGCTACCAGCACTCACTGGGGCTACAGTTTGGGGCATCCGGACCATCACAAAAATGCTGGTGACCTGGCCCTTTGTGCAGGAGGGAAAGAGTACATCTAGTGTTTGTGGCAGCCCATCAGCAAGCTGAAGAGCAATACTTGTTTTTCTTGCAATTAGGGCGTATAATGGTGTTAGGGGCTCAGATCTTGCTGTGTATGAATGGCTGGTGGGCTCCAGGGAACTCAGAAGAGCTTGGGAAATTAGCTGAATAGACGTGCAGAGGAATTTTTTTACAGTGTGGAAAAAAAAACACCAGAGGAAGTAGGATTGTAAGAAAGGAGGACAGAAACAGGCTGAGGGTGACTGAGTGCTGATCTTGAGATCATTGTTTTTTGAGCTATAAAAAAATAGCTCACGTGTTACTTTAGTGTCTAAATTAACACAGAAAAAAAACAAATTCAGAGATTCAAAGGCCAGATACTGTAGTGCCTGGAATCTAAAATTTACACACAACAGTATGGAGCCCAATCTTATAAATCCATTTTACTTCTCAAATTTTTTCTTAAGACTCCTTTGTGCACGTAACACACAAATGCCCATGACTGGCTGGTGTCTCTACAACTGTTAACGCTTCTATACAATGAAGGGAACAAAAATGCAAAGCCAAATGGACGAGGCAATATGAGCAAGTGGATTAGAAAAAGGATTGGCGATTGACGGATATGAGTTTACACATGGCTCTGCCTAGCTGAATGATGGCAAATCAAGCTCCTGCTGCTTTAGATCCCCGGCTAAGCTGGGTGGTGAGCCTTGAGGACCTCAGACAGGAATTTGGACCTGCTGTGAAACGAGACACCGCTGCAGCTACTGCGAACTAGGAGCTTTAGCACTGACCTTCAACAAAGAGCACTGCACAATAACCAGACAGACAAAAGTTGCAGTCTCACCTTCATCCCCAGACTAAGGATGGTGTATTTCCCACTGAACTTTGAATCCCGAACATTCACCACCTGGTAGCAGGGTGGACCATAACTAATAGATATGGTCCCAGCCTGCTGTATGGAGAGAGGTGAAAAGTGTACGCTTGGGACAGCTGCACACCTGTGGGTGCTTCGGGTAGGGCAGTTATACAGCTGCATTTCATATTGCCCCAGTAAAGCCATGGAGTCTCCTAATTCTCCTGGCAGCCCCCTTAAAAAAACAGGGACTATGTTGGTGAACGCACCTAGTTATGTGTTTCAAGACCTGGGGTGTTCAGTTCTCCCAAAGAGAGAACAAGCCATTGACTTGGTCCAGTGGTTTGTAACACCTTGGTCAGAAATACATACATCTGCTACTGCAAAGTCACTGTTGCTGCTTACGGAATCCTCGCAAAGATCTATGTCCCTCCAACATTTTGACTTTGGTGTAAAATCAGAGAAAACTCTCCATGGTGGCCAGTTCAAAACAGAAAAGTCAACCTGTTCTCTAAGGTTTAGGTGCATTGGGACGTCTATAAAAGAAAAACTGTCAATGGCGTTGCCAAAAAACATGGGATCAAAATACTTTGCTGCCTTTGTAGGTATCAACTGTCATCTGTTATATAATGAAATTCGCAACCTAATTATGGTTACCGAGTATATAGTACATATATATTATTTCTTCATATATACATGCCCCTGCAAACACTCCTTTGCTAGTATGCCTCAGTTGCATTGAATGTGTTTATTTTTATAGTTTCCTTTTAAAATCACTAACCTTCAGGAGAGAGAAAACATAGAAGTACCTTAAGAAATGTTGATTTATGAACTATAGTGGTCTTTATTTTTCTTGTAAACCTGGGTGGAAAATTGATCAGTTATAAGCCTGCTATAGATCTCACGGGTTTGCAAGATATATTATTGTATTTCAAGATTATCTGATATTGCAAAAGGTTTTTTCCCCCTTCTTTTTTTCTTTACCACAGTCATACATTTTCCTGTCTCCAATTTTTTTCTACTCTTGTTAGACTTAGGGAAGCTATCAGGAAATAAAAATAAAGAGGAAGAAATCATCCTAGAGAAAGTAGCTTCAGGCCACCCCAGATTTTCCCAATCCATCATAATGTGGGTTTTATTTCACACCCCACTGAGGTGGAATTTGTAGAATGTTTCTTGAATTACCATGAGATGATCTTATAAGACAATTACTGTCTTTTTTTCCCCCTTTTGCTTCACTCTGCTTTTGACAGCTGTTGGCGTTTATTATATAACCAATGGACCCGGCATTAATTTTCAGTGAAGAGCCCTTTTGTAGGATACAGATCAGTTAAACTGTAAAGTAAAATGTACAGACTCGGACTGCTCAAAAGTAGGATATCCATCTTGTAGGAAACAAAAATATTTCAAAATCTTTTGAAATACAATTTTGGGCAGAAAGATGAGATACAAGAATTTTACCGGAAAGTTCTAAGAAAACAACGTTTTGACAGTGTTAGAATAAATAAGAAAATGCTGACCTTTTTATCAGAACAAAAATGTCATTGCAAAATGCCAACAGTTTTGATAGTTCAAAATCCAAGTCTGTTGCTCCAGCTTTTTCTGTTTGGGGTAATATCAGGAAGATAGGGACCTCTTCATAATATTCCCCAAATCTCACCTGTCTTGAGAATCTCCCCAATAATGAAGTTTATCAGTAAAACACCATCATCAAACAGTAGTACATATACCAAGATAAATTATATTCTGGGTCACTTTTTTATTATTTACTCTAATATTAGGTCACACATTTTTATTATTTACTCCAATAATCCGTGCAGATCCACATCATATAAAAACACTGGTGTGTATAATACTACATGCTATTTCAAAAGGCATATTCAATGCATTTTTTTGAGATTTGGAATGTTCGGTTGTTCTAGATGCCTTGAAGTATTTGGGTGCCCAGAATGAAAACAAGCTGCCCTTGCCCTGACTGGGTGGACCTGAAACATCTGACGTTGTATTAGAGAACTGGTTCTGAGCAACTGGTCTCCAACTCTGTAACATCAGTCATGACAAAGTCAGTCACAGTTTGGCTTTTGGATCCTAAATCTTGAGCTGAAGGCTAGATAAGAATTACATGCTGTATTTTGGCAAAAGCAACAAACAAGCATCACTCTCATGATACATCTCTGAAGCTTTGGCAGTTCAGTTGCGGCCATCAGCCAGCGATCTATCCAAGTTATCTGCATCTTTCTCGGTTCTCTTCCATGTTGACTTTATGCTTTGTTAAGATGTGCTTCCTTTTTTATGTTGTACTTACAGCACTTTCTAGGAGTAATTGTTTTTCTCTCACCCTTGAATCAGGAGTTAACTGTAAGGGAAAAGTTCCTTGGGTTCTTTCTAATTGGAAGGAGACCTTCTGGATCTGGACCAGAATGCAAATGTACTGCTTCCTAAGCGTTCTCCTATTAAGGGTCATATACTAATTATTTTGCAGATGTTGAATTTTGGTTTATTCCACCAGAAACTCCATTGAGTCACGTCAACAAGATTTCTGGAAAATAACATAGATGTTACAGTCTAGACTGAAAAGCAGATCTATGGACTGAGACAGAAGATTAGGACAAAAGCTTCAACTAATCCTCACATTAATCAAACCTAAAGATTGATTTTGACATGCATCTGAACCAGCTTTTCAGATGTGCATGGAGTGGCTATTCTGCATATGTCTTACTGGTCATATGGGGTTTTCTTTTGCATAGGCAGTGATTTTCTCCAGGTCTCAAATTCACACATCCCAGAGAACTTATTGAACACTTACAGTTGGAAGAATATGTATGAGAAGAAGTCTTCTACACTGAGCTTTTATATTCCCATGTAAAGTCTACTACGGTCACTTATGAGATGAGACAGGAGATAAGGTGGGCCGGTCCAACCCAGCTGGTTCTAACATTTTTGTTACCACCTTTCTATCAATAATATGATAATTAAGCACACTAAATAAAAAATGTCTTTGAAGAAATCCTTAATCAAGAACCTTACTGATACAGCCTCCTGCTGGAAACATTCTTCTCCTTGCCATAAGCAAGTTTAAGTGTATAACACCATGATTTGTTAGGTGGAAGAAGCCGTATGACAAAACACTTCAGAGATGCAATGCTTTTTGCCAAGCAGCTGAAACTGTTTTGTTGACAAATGTTCATGTCTCATACTATTAACACTGTCACACAGGTAAAGTTTGATCTCCTGACAAAACCTCTTGTGGCTGTCTCTTAATCTATTCAGTAATCAATATTAACACTGTCAAATGTCTCAAAACGTTCCTTTTAGCTTGTTTCTTTCGGTATTTGCTATATACACATACACATATTTCACTCCATATATTCATTCTGTATGTGTATATATCTTTCATTTCAAGTGATAATATACGTTTTCTTTGGTAACTGCAACAAGGCAGAATATACCAGAAAGATGAATGCCTAGATAATCTCGCTAAGAGCACATCATCAAAGATTTGGAAAATAGGAGAGGCAGCTGCTTACATAAACCTGCAGTTTGTACTGGCCTTCAGGCCCCATCACGATCTCAATCTGGTCTGATACTTTTGCTTGCTGTCCTAGGAATCTGTTTGGCTTTGTAACCTCAACTTTGCCTGACGCCAGCAGGAATGGACAGTGCTCGATTTGCTATGGAAGACGGCCACCCCTCTCATGACTGAGCCTGTCACTTCCCAGACATTTATGCAGCCAAACAATAAAAGATGCAGTTCTGTGATAAACGAGAGATGGTTTGCCTATCCAGCTGTCTCATAATATTCAAAATAAGCTGTGGTGATGAATAAACCCAAATACTAGACTGTGCCCTTGCACCTAATCACTCCACTCCAGATGCTAGTGAAGAAGACCTTCCCAGATTAACCAAACCAGACACCTTGACTCCCTCACAGTGCAGCAGATGCCATTTTTCTCTTGAACATACATTTCCTTAAGGCCCTCAGAATGCCACAGTTAAAAGAAAATTAACATGTGTCTTGGCTTAACCAAGACCTGGAAGGATGGAACTCTTATTTCTCAGAGACCAAATGAGCATAACTTCGTAAAGTTTGGGTTTTCACAAGCGGACACTGCATTTTAATAATTTATCTTCTCAGAGGAGTGTATTGTACCTTGAAGTAGAGCCTGAAAGGTTTTACCCTGTAGGGAATGCAGCTACAACAAAAGAAAACTGAAAGCCATTTGGCTGCTTGTGACCAACTCAGAGTTTGAATTGGCCAAATTCCACACACGAGCGCAGAGAGAGAGACACACACACAGCGGCTGCAACCAGCACTCAGTACCAAATTGCAACCATATTTATAATCCTTTCAAAACACTTGGGTCCATTTTTGTGGGAACAACAAACATAAAAATAATGAAAAAACAATATTTCTTTTAGGAAGCAAAGTGTCCTCTCTCCCACGCACCCAGTAAAAGCAGTTGTGCTTGCATTTCCTGCTATTGAGCTGAACAATACCAGCCGTTAACATTTGTAGTTTCTTCTAAAGATTTCTTTTGAATAAACATGCTAAAAAATAAGACCCCTTAAAGTTTTGATATATATTTCCTTTTCTGACTAAATCCAAGAAAAATGGCTCATACCTGACTGTGTGGGCAAACACTCTTACTAATTTAAATTATACCTATTCTTGTGAAGCTATTATTTCAACATCAGAAAAATGGTTTACTCTTTAATGTGCATGCAAATTGCATTTAGTAATGGCACACAGTGAGATTTTGTAACTGTGCTATGTGGGCATTAAACTTGTAATTACAAAAGAGAATCCCACTTGACACTCTAACACTATTGTAAAGAACAAATTCATTTTTGTTGATAGTAACTCTCAAAATCACAACAGCATATTCATATGATGCGTATATTCAATGTATAAAAATATTTTCCATTTATGCATAGCCAGGTTTGAGGGCAGACCATTAGCTAGTGACATCAGTCAACACCCTATTTAAAATTTATACCACATTAGACTCTCTCCTTTACTATTGTGCTGTGCTGAAATTTAAATTTTTCTGTTTGAAACTCTGTTTGAAGAGATTCCCACCGTTCTGAAGTTCCAAGAGACCAGTTCCCTTCGCTGCTGTAAATCAGCCCACATTAACCAATTTCATCCTCAGAGGATAAGTCCCACGTGACCCAGTAATATTTCTAACAGCACCAGAATCCCAGACTGAAAGTTGTTTTCATATCTGACATTGCAAATATTTATTGAAGGGAAGGTGCTGCTCTAGCAAATAAAAGGGAGGAGACAATATTTTCCACTGAAATGTAGGGCAAGAAGAAGGCAGGGAGAAGAGGGAGAAGGGTTGTTCCCTGGAACTGGGCAAACGTGGACTGCACGATGCCACTTACAATTCTGAAACATGAAGCAGAGCTGCAGTAAAACGACATTAGCAGCTTTCATATGATAATTCGTATAGAAGAGAAGGTTGTTTCTGGGTGGAGCACTAGCCAAGACCAAGTTCACTGAACCCAGCACACCATTCAATCAACCATGGAAAAAACAATGGGAGATAGAGACGGGGGAGACTTTTATTTTGACTTGGTAGCGGATGTGAAGGCAGGGGGTGAGTATAGGGAGGGGAAAGTGTGCAAAAGTGAGAGTTCAAGAAAGCTAAATATTTGAAATGTCTCTGAATGCACATGTATTATTTATAACAATAAAATAACAATCATTCCTGCATTGACATACAGGGTGGCAAACCAAGCAAATGCAGATTTATATGGTACGTGTAACATATGAAATAATGAAAGAAGACAGTGGCAGTCTGCCAAGTCTCCCCCATTACCCCCCTCCCCAGTCATTGACTTTCAAAGAGGAAAAGATTTCATACAACAAAATCTACCCTGACTTCCAGGAGATGCAATGAGAAGGGATTTACACTTAGTTGTATCTTCCAAATAGTCCCAAATAAATTCAAGTTTCAAGTAGTTCCTTGCAAGAAGTAAGTCTTTTAGCTTGCTGGGACAGACATACAAGTTGTGATTTTCTTGCCTATGTCTTTTAGTTAGGATTTTTCACCTCTTTTATTTGCTGTCTTTTGGCATAATTTTATACTTATTTTAAAATAAAAGCTACAAAAGGCTGTTCTATTTTCATGGAAATTGCCCAGCAGTAAGAATTTCAACTCATTTCCAGAAGAATAATCTTTGTGCTGGTCAATTCAGCCAAGATAGTTTGCTGGCTTTCACACAGCAATTTACTAATTAACGACAAATTAAATAGTGTTCTATATGAAGACGACTTTCAGAGGTGGTGCATAAAGTTTGGGATTCCAGACATATCTTCAGACTGACTACAGTCTATTTGCATGAAAATGTAGCTGTTGAAATCATGTTGAGTTTTTCATGCAACCCAGCACAAAAAAAAAAAAAAACCAAAAAAACCCAAACAACAAAAAACCCTTTGGATGCATAAGCGTGTTTCCTTTAGTCATATAGATATTTACATCTGATTCAATACTCTTGGTGTGCCGTAAAACATGTTTATAATTCAAAACCACAGAGCTGTCATATTAACACTTTGCTGCACTCTTTGGGAAGAATCATTCAGGCTGCTCCGAGAGATGTAAGCCATGCTATCAAAATGCATTGCTTTACAGCATGGCTTCATTCCGAAGGAGTGTGGGAATCGTTCACAGTCCTGCACTCCTCAGGGTTTCTCACCAGGGGCATCATTTCAGAGTTTGGCATTTTCAGGCACTCAGGATCGGTATAATTTTAATCTCACTGAAACGAATAGGTAGCTTGCGCTTGACTTTAATGGGACCTCACTGTGATACGGTGCTCATGAAAGAACCCTTGAACTCCCATCCTGAACTGCCTCTGAGATCCACAAGGTCATTTTGGGATGCCTTGACCTTTTCTGCAGCAGCATCAACCTCCCTTGAGCCTGGCCGCAGCAGTGGAGTCCAGCGTTTCTGGTAGGGTGGGGGCACAAAGGAGCTTAAGGAGCTGCATCATGCAATCAGACCTATGCCAAAAATTCAGGCATCACCCAGCAGATATTGCATGCATGTCTGATGCAGGTGTAGTAGCTTTTCACTTTGTGACCTGACACACACTGTATTCCCAGACTGGATTTACTGGGATATCTATCAGAAGATCAGGAATTATTATATTTTGAGTTCTAATGCTAGAAGGGAATGTGAGGCTCTAGGGTGGCAGAGAAGACACTGCAGTGGAATATTGTTCAGGGGAAGAGGCATGGCTGAAGACCCTGTACTTGAACCACAGGTCAGCTACTTGGTGTAAAGAAATTTTGGTTACATCTCAGCTGCTTTCTACCACCACAGTTTTCCTACACAGCATACATTAGGTATTAAAGAATCAACAGCAAGAGCCCATGTTTCCTCCAGTGGTAGATGGTGCACACGCCAGGCTAATCTCCCCAGACTTGAGGAAATGTGCAATAAGGCAGGAAAGGTTCAGTTTTTAAAATAAATTGAATGTTTGATCACACGTTAGCATTCTGCTAAGCTGCGTACTGTTACTATGACAAGTTCTTAAAACTAGAGCTAGCTAATAAAAGAATTTTATTGATTGTCATGCCACATCAGGTCAGAAATTCATTTAGTGTTTTATTGCATTCCTAGCACCAGATGTTTCAGAGGAAGGTGTGAAACTCCCATAACAGAGAATTATGCAATAACTTACTTATGAGAGAATCTTCTTCCTAAGCCCAGTGCTTAATGGTTAGCATTATTGTTCTTCTTCCTATATGCTATCATCCTATTTAAAGTGGCTGCAGCTCTTTTTTCCACATATAACTAGTGAGTCTCGCAGTCTTTGTTATGTTATTCTAATGTTGCCCATGTGCAACAAGGTCCACAAGTTAACATACATACAAACAGTATTTCAATGGTTTTCTGCCTTTTTTTAAAAAAATAAACTTCCTTTGCTATCATCCATGACCAAAAAAAAGTACCTATCCTGCAATAATCCTTGTTCAGGAATTTTCTTATGTCTCCCTTGGTGTTTTCCTCTCTAAACTCAAACTTATTCAGTTGCAATAAAGTTTGTAAATAAAAAATAAATCCTATAATTGCAGACTTTTGCTCCTCATTACATTCCTGTGTTAGGTATGAACAGATCACAATTTATTTGAATTTATTTGTTGTTTTCGTGAAAGATTTCAGTAATGTATGCTCAGTGTTTTATTTAGAACCTTTTAATCTGGTTTACCGATACAGGTGACTCAAGATATTTTCATAGTATGTAAAAAAAGGCATGCATAAGTCCATGAATGAGAAGTCAGGTTATAGAATCAAAATAAAATTTCTGCAACTGTTCTTGAATGTCTACTAAGAAACAGTGCTTTCATAAACGTTCCTGATGGAAGCTCTCTTTCAAGAAAGCTAATGAAACTGAACCCAAAGCAGATGGGAATACAATCAAGACAAATTTGTTTTCCAATTCCATTCTGTTGTTGTGGATTTTTTTTTCTCCACTCTTCTACTTTCAGATTCCTCATCTGTTTTATGGGTTGCTACTACTTACTCTCCCCATAGGGAAAGATCAATACATTCATATTTTTAAAGTATTTTCAAATCTCTAAGTGAAAGGGGCAACTATATCAAATTCATTTTGTGTTTATAAAAAACAAACTTAAAAGTTACTTCAGTGAAGGCTTCAAAATTCAGATCAATACAAATCTGAGAACTGAAAATAGTGACTCCGAAGTAGAGTGTTATGTGGGTGTTACTCAGTTTGGCTGTAACCCAATAAAGCACTTAGACTTGTGCCTAGTTTTACGTGCTGTAAGTAGCACCATTGATCTCCGAGGCACTACTCAGCCCTAAGTGCTGCACTGGATTGGGGCCTCCTTGTCATGGGGCAGAAGGGGAAGTGCCACAACTATTAAGACACACAGGAATCCAATTCCATTTCTTTCCCAATAGATCTACCTATAAACTCTCTGTTTATCACCCCAACTATATTTTCTTTAGTCCACAAGCAATGCTGCTTAATTTACCAGCTTCCGTAAGCATGGGTGTTATGTGAACATTCTTTTCAGTAGCTTTGGCATCCTTAAAATTAACCACTAAGTTTTTAAATGTAGGCCAGAAGAAATTATTTCCACAATAAAAGTCAAAATGTCTCTCTCCAAAGTAAATTAAAGTCAATGGTATTCAGCTCACACTGAAAAATGTTATTCGGTCTAGGTAGGCACAAGGAAACACTTTGCACAACAAAGCTTTCCAGTGCTATTGAAATACTACCTCTGGCTCTTTCTTCCTACAGCATAAGAACAAACAAGCACTCATGTTTCATTAAGGATTTGAGAAATGCATCTTTGTCCCATTTGGAAGACAAGTATAGACTAAATTAAGAGCTGACCTTACTGGCAAGTACTTTTCACCAGTTTCAAAATCATTTGGGTTCACCTCCCGGTTCTCTTAACTCACAGAAATACAGGAGTTCATGCTCCTCTGCCTGAATGTATCCGGTACCACCTTGCAATAACAGGGAATTAGATTTCCATAAGGGCAGCAGCTCGCATGTATTACATTGCTTCCCACTGGCCATGGGTGAGTCTATATTAGTATCTTAGCTGGGACTAGGGACTTTAAAAGGAAGTTTCCTAATCATACTGACTTACCACACCTTGCTTCACAACACAGAGCAAACTCAGAGGGCACAAACAGGCTCCTTTCTGGACGAGGCTGATATGGAAGAAGCACTCCAGAGGTCAGCTCATGCCCTCCAGGCACCAATGACCTAAGACTGGGCTTAATCTAAAGGAAAAACCTCCAAAATGCAGAGTACAAACCTTTCACCCTCCGCACCAAAACATCTCTCTATTGGTCTTCTCCTTTTGCACTGCATTGTTCAATAATATAGATGACAGCAGTAAGCCATAACTTAGAAATTAAGATAATTGCTATTGCACCCAAACATAATTTCTCCACTGGACAGTAAAATCTTATCTCATTTCTGAATGATGCAAAGCACCTCAGTGAACAATATTTCTGCTGCAGCAGGGTACCGGTGTAGAGAGACGCCTGAGGGAGTCTGCAGTAACAGGCAAGATGCACTGTAGTGGGGCAAGCTGGCTCACCTCTCCCAATGGCACCAGGGCAGGCTGGTTTCTTCTCCCCCTGGGAGCAGAAGGAATAGTGACACGGAAGAGCACAAAGGAGATCACTCCACTTGGGCTTTTTTCTTACCTCTGTAAGTTGAGGAGAAGTTACGGATTAGAAGGCTTCATTTTTCTTTTATGCACATTTGAGAGAAGGATTTAGATTTTCAACCCAATGTCATTCTGTTCTCTTCTTTCAAGCTCTTGCACCTTGCAGTAGGGGAACTCCGTTTACACACGTGGATGGGATTCCTGTTCGGTCCTGCGTGACTACGTTTTTCTAGGCCTTGTGATGCAGAAGGCTCCAGGATTGCAATCAAGTTCACAAAGGTGGTCCTGGCACACATGTCCTGAAAGAACATCCATTCGACTCTGTGAAATCTGATCATATCAGCAACTTGCCTCCACAGGGGCTACGTTCAACTCGCAAGTCAAGAGAGTAGGCAGAATGGTGTGAGCCTGTCCCTCTCCTCACCCAGTCATAACACAACCCACTCCTACTTTGCTTTGCAAGTGTCTCCTTCCTCCTATTTTGTCCTCAATGTTACATGCTCATAAATACCACCTGCAGTATAGATTTCCAAGAAGACTCTTGGATATATAGTATTAAAATTAATTTAATTTCATGCATTTTTTTAGTGTATTGAAACTTTATATTTAAAGGGATGCTGTAGGAAGTTACCTTACCTCCCTAAAAGATCCCATGCTGCGCTTTATGGAGTGATGCACCCTCAGTTTGGCTCCTCCTTGGCTGCAAAAGAGCCTTGGAAAATCTGAAAAACAAAGCACAGTTACCAAAGCATTATGCTTTATTCAGTGTTATTTTAATTTCTTTTTCATGGAAGTATAATGCAAAGCTCCAGCACATAAAATATTGTACGTCCACCAAAAGCTTTTTTCTGCCTATCTTTTTTAATTATGTCATTAAAGTAAGTTAACAATTAAGCCAAAATTAAGCCACGCAACATATAAAAATATTTACTTTACACTGTGAAAGCAGAGCTCTGTTCAAATCCAAAAATTTAACCTGGGGGTATTTCCAGTAGAAATGTGTCTTTTATAATTATCCCCCGGTGTAAGAACAATGCTAGTCAGTCTAGAATCAGTCTGGCTACGGATTCCTCTCTCCCTCATCTGAGGCTGAGTGGAAAAGCAAAGATGAAAGCAAGGAAGAGGTTTTGTAGTGCCTCTTGCAGTCCTTTCTTTCTCTGGCTAGAATATAATTAAAGATACCTCGTGTAAACTGGGAATAGGCAACACTTCCTAGCAGCTATTTCAAATTCTGCCCTTGAGGATAATAAAAAAAAAATAAATCCTCATTCTTACATAGCATTTTTCACCCACAGATTTCAAAGACGCTCCTTGTGTCACTACTAGGGCACCCCGTGCCCATGTGGAAAAGTTTTTCTCTCCTTGTTTGCTGGCACCCCTGAATGCCTGGAGGGGTGTGGGGGGGTGTGTGTGCATGACTGGACATGATCCGAGAAAGTGCCAGGAGAGACCCTTCACCACCATGTGCCAGAGCACATGGCACCATGGAGGCTAAGCTGTGCCAGAGCCTGCTGAAGCTGCCCCGAGCAGGGGCCATGCTGGAGCATCACAGCACCATGCTAAAGGGGCTCTTTTGGTCTCAGAGTTTCTCCCCAGACCACTATTCTCACTCTGTTACAGCTACAGTGGTGACTACTGGAGTCTCCAAGACAGAAATCTTTCCTTCATCATATTATAGTGCAATCCCTTTTTCATCTGTCTTCTTCACTTCTAAATCAATTCTCACTCAATGTATTCTTTTCTTTGTTTCATTACCTGATGGTTTTAAGGACTCTCAGTGTTGCATAGTTAATAACTTTTCTGTAGCTTGACTTTTTCCATCAGTTCACATTTCCAAACCAATTAATTCCTTGTTGTTTTCCAATGGTTATTAAAAGGTAGAAAAATCCAGTTTAACCCAGTCTACCATCTGAGGGATGCATCTATATGCTAATTACTTTTCCAGTTTGCTAGCAGAAAACTCTGTGTGATAGAAAGGACCATTTTCTAAAATTATCAAGGGCCAGACTTTAAAGGTAGTTAGGTGCTTAAAGATGTGTAAGTGCCTAGTGGGGTTTTTAGAAGTGCCTAGAGATTTAAATCCTATTGAAATCAGTGTGATTGAATTAGGGGACTGAATACCTTTAAAAGCCTAGCTCCAAAAGATGCAAAAAGAGGGTTTTAGAAAAAAACCATAGTATTAAAAAAAATTTTAGTCATATAATAAGGAAGTTAAATGTTTAAAAGAGGGATTTTTTTTTCCCTTCAGTTAATTAAATTTTAGGTTAATCAGCAGGATTATTCAATTCATGGTGCATTCAGCCAAGTGACTTCAGCTAGCCTAAAAAACTGAAAACATTTCATTATTGCCATTTCCAAAAGATAAGCTTTCCCCCCATTTTGTTTGTTTCTTTAAAAATGCTTGCATTAATTATTAGAAAGGATAATAATCTGTGAGTTAAATAAAATGATTTTGTTCTCCTCTTTCACCAGGAAGAACTACAGAAAACGTGTTTTACAGTTGAGCGTCACCAGTAGTATATATTCTTGATGGGTTTTTTTTCCAATTGACTCTTTTCTGTGTAAGAAGCTCCAAGGCTGAACTCATGGCCAGGCTTTTTTGCCTGTTCCTATTGCTTAATTGAAAAGGCACCCTCAGCATTTGCCCTGGCAGCTTTCGTCTGTCCCATCTACTTCTGCAGCAATATTGCCTGGGCAACAGCAGACAGCTAAAAACCAGCTTGAGGTCCTTTTTCAGAAGAGCCCAAATAGCACAGGACAGAAATGGTTTGCAGGTGGCCTGAATTCCAATGCGCACAGGTGCATTCAGGATTTGCACACAAAGAATCGGATCTTGGAGAGGACAGGTTATTCCCAACACCAACCAACACATAATGTATTTACAAATACCTACAATTTGAATATTAGTTCTCCTAGATGTGCAAAGAAGGATACGTTGTCTTGCTTCACTCTTAATGCTGGGCTATGGGTAAAGTTTGAAGAAGAGTCTCCATAAGAGTTTTCAGAAACGACGTAGCTGAGAGTCCAGAACCCCAAAGGTGTAGGTGTTACATTAAGCTATAGACACCCAGACACCTTCTGGATCTTGTTTGGCTGATTCTAGAAATGGTGAGCAAAGTGCAGGCTTGCTAGAGGTGGGATCACCTCTCAAAGAAATTTGGTTGAAGTCACCTGAACAAGATCTCCTGCTGTCTACTGTGTGAAGAATTTTAAAAGCATTTTAACACTTTAGGATAGCTATCATTGCCAAGGTAGTAAAACCAGGTTTATGGCCTCAATCTATGGTTTCATTTTGTTCTAGGACACAATGACCATGCATCTCCTGTGGCTATCATCTCATTGCCTTAGGAGTGCAGCTAAGCAAAAACACAGGAAAAATTTTATTTCAGAAGAGTGCTTCACTGCTTGTTTATCTGATTTGTCCCTTAATCCACAACTTGTATTTATTTCTTCCCTAGAAATATGGCAAAATTGCTTAAGGACAGGATGGCTCAAGGTCTGGTAATGGGATTTTCAGCCTTTCACACCCAGATCATTTATCTGAACACGGGTAGGTCTGCAGGTCAGTGAGTTGTTACCCGCTGACTCTTGTCCAGGGGCCTCTGAAAAAAACGAATGAGCAACTTTCACACAGGGAACAGTTGTCTACCCAAAAGTTATCTGCCAAAAGGGGATAGTAACAGAAGAGAAAACATAGCTACACAGGAGTAGAGCCAGAATTTCTTTATGAGCACAAAAAAGGTTTTCTCCCTGACACTTCTGAATTATGCTGGTAAGGAGATTTGAGGAAACCAGCACCATTCTTCTGGGTAGAGATATTTTACTGATCCCACACTGAATCAGATTTCTACCAGACTTTCTCAGTACTTTAGATTTGGAAAAAATAGGAATTCCCATCCTTTGAAGAAACCCCCAACATTATGAAATAAAACTTTGAGAGACCAATAAAGTCCAATATTGTTTCTAAGAAATACCTTTTTTTTTTTACACTCAACACTGCAATAAAAACATAAAATCATAAGTTACATATATACACACACTCTCAAAAATAGCTGAGTATGGTCTTAAATTAAGAATGTAAAAAAGAAAGCAATAAAGCCATAATAATACAAAGAAGAAAGCTCAGGCAAGATATTTCATTTTGTTTAAAACTTCTTGGTTTACTTTTTCCATTAAAAGCATTCTGAGCAGCTCTTCTCGGTACAAATTTTGAAAGGGAAATGTGGAAAGTGTCAAAACTGAGGCAGGACTGCAGGAGCTGACTTTGCTGGGATTTCTACCTGCAAGTTTTACCTTTTGCTTTTTATTCAGTCTCATGCTTCCCACCCCACAAAAATAACGACATAGTTTAGCCTGATCTAGAGCTTTCCAAAAGAAATTAAATTTTACTACTTAAGCTATTTCATCAGGTCAAGGATTAAATCACACCCTAATAAATAAATACATCTGTTACATTTAAGCAGCAGCTGAAAACAATCTTTCCATTTACAGACTGGTTTTAGTAGACCACCACGGACAACCTTCAGCAAGTCAGACCTGTCCCTGTGCATGTTCTTAGAGCTGTCAGAGCGTGCTGCGGAGACCTGCTGGAGACAGACACCCCAGCACGGTGGTATGGGAAGTTCCAGCAATTTTCCATAGAAAGCCACCTTATTTCTTCCAATAGCCTTTATTGGAAGAAATAAATGAGGAGCCTTTGCTCCTTCAGCAAAGTGGCATGCTCTAGTTACCCATTTGAGTACTACATACTTCCAGATGAAGAGAAAGCCTCCTCTGACTCTGTATGTCTGGTTGTCAAATACCACCCCCTATTGGAATGTACTCTGAAGATCCATAAGGAGTTATTACCTATAGGTGAAGGAGTGCTACTCTGAAATAAATACTCTGAGACCACTCTCCCACCTGCTGCCTGTGAACTATGCTCATTCATCACCAGAAGATTGCCCGTGGGCCAGTCAACATGCAGTTGAATGAGCTTGTACTAGAGAAACAAACACAAAAACTGTTCACACATCAGTGATAAATATTGATGAGAGCAGGCACATGAAGGTCCTTATCAATCAAAACCTATCATCTACTTCAGCTGATGCAATAAAATGAATTTAAAAACAAAAAAACCCCACCCCACACGGGGTGAAACCAAATAAGTACAAATTAACAGAATAGCCTTAAATAATTGCTCAAGAGCAGAAGCATCCAGAGATTACTTAAAGATAGGTGCTTAATCTTGGTTGTCTCATTCCCGGTTATCAAAACCTGCAAAATACAACCTCAGATACTAAGATTCCTAATGCTGAGAGATACAAACCCCAACCTTACCAGAGTCTGCTTTTATGATATGTTACTCTCTCTCTCATTTCTTAGTTCCCACTAAACCCTAATTGTTCCACAGGTGTGAATTAGATAATCTCTAATGTTGTACTTGATTAGTATATTTAAATTAAAGTTAATTATCATCTCATATTTAGTTGAAGTTTGATGTTTTAGACCTCAAAAAGACCTCATGTGTCCATTTTCACCAAGTCTATAAAGATACTGCTCTAGATCATCAGGCCTGTTATCAATGCCCATAAAGCAACCAAAAATAAGGTACTTGTTTCATGATTCTTCATCTGTAATTCACATAAATTGTATGCAAACTTGATTGATAATGGCATGTACAAATTAGGTATGATTAGGTTTGTATGGGCATTTGTTTGTATATACACCTAAAATTAATGCTTCCTATGAGTACAGTAACATTTAATAAGATTTATTGCTTACCACATTGCTGTCTGAAGAATATTGCGGTGGGCTACTTATTCAATGTATACAGACAGTTTTCCCAGGTGACTGAATGTTAAGTATTTACTATCATCTATGATAAAAGGCAATATTTCATTAGCTATCTAGGTATTCGCTTTGGTTTACTAGAACAGGTAGAATCACAGAATTACTTGACAGGAGGGTCATCCAGTCCAGCACCCTGCTGTTTTCCAGAAAAGTATAATGTATACGACTGCAGGATGTCTGCATGAAGATGTTTCAGGTGCACAGATGACTCAAGGAAAAGAAAATGCAGAATGTGAGAATCCTGTATCACGTGCAGTGTTAAAGAAATTCCTGGAAGTTTAAGTTTCTCAAATTCCAGTATTCTACATCACTAAAGATCCCTGTGCCTTTGGAAACTTCTCTTCATTTGTTTCGGTTAAACCAGTTCTTAGCACATTCAGCTAAACTGAAACAATCCCAGTTTAAATTTAAAAAAATAGTATTCACGTTGAGATGTAGTTCAGTAGTTCCATAGTTTTAAAATTATATTTCAAGCTAAACCGGTGAAGTTTTCTTGTGTAGCAGTAAGAAAAAATACCTAGCTGATACCCAGCTTTTACAAAGAGCGTTGCACATCTCAGAAGGTAAAGGCCTGAGAGCAAAGCTGTGCAGGAGTTAAGACACCTCTCCTGTAAATCAGGCAATTAATTTCCTCCTAACAAGCCCTGAGTAAAGCTCAGGAAATCATTTGCTGACACTGTCTTGACACCGGCTAGGGATTTGGTACAGGGAGTGCAAATCCATAGGCACCAAGGACGGATTGCACGGCTGCGTGCAGGTGGAAGGCAGTGTCCCTGCCAGCAGTTCCTGGGCTCTCTTCTGGCATCCGCCCATGATCTACATTTTAGGAATGTCCCAAAGCCCATTGGATGAGCAGTACATAGGTAGCATTGCACGTCTGTTTGGCCACAACATGACTTTCTGTGCCTAGGGGTTAACTTCACCCTGTAAGCATCCATGAAGGGCTACAAAGAGAATCTGCTGAAGTCTGCAGAGCTGTTGGCTTCTTTTAAGTGGAAACTTCCATTGCTGGAAGTGCACGGAGCACGGCTTTAGGCTGAAACTGGATGTTTTCATTTGCATTGAACAGCCCACTGCTGGAACACTGGTGACACTAAGGTCAGCAGCGAGTATCCCGCACGGAAGTGCTATAGCAGATCCAGCGCCTGCTGCAATCAGATCTCACTCGTGTGGGCCTAAGGTGAGAGAAAAGCCAATTTAACAGTATTTCAGCAATGTAACATCAGAGCAAAATCGTGTGCTGCTGAACGGCCATCTCAATAACAAGTCGTGCTTGGGGTGGGGTAAGCGTGTGGGTGGGGATGAGAGAGAATAGGTCTTTGTCAGAGATCACGCCAGGGCTCCAGATCAAAACATTCTTCAGCCTTGGAGGGGATTCACCATCCAAACTTCGATGCAAACCTGAATCTCATTGCTACTCCTCTCAGCACACTGAGCTAAATCAAATTCCCATGCGCGAGACTGAAATACAAATCCCAGTTGCATAGCTTGGCCCCATCTCTAATTTGTAATATTATCAGTAATAAGCTTTCCAAGGAAAAGTGAAGGGGCATCACACATCTGTCACCCTGTACATAAAACACGCTGGACCAAATTCTTGCATTTACATTTTGCTATCGAAGCCTACAGAAAAATGTTGATTTAAGCAGTAGGGGCTCTGTGCCTATGTCTCCCTGTAGATATGCATGTTGTCTCTGTGCCAAAGCCAGAAATGAAGTCTTAGGGTTATTGAGGTAGAGGAAGCTATTGAACTCAAGAAAGATTGGAAGAAACTCGAATCCTAGTGTTTTTTTACTGGCATTTCTTTCATAGGAGTGAAGGCTTTTGCATTAATGACTTTTCACACAAAGGGGTGGCCAGTCAGAATACACAAGTGTGCATATGTGTGTGTAAGGGAGGTGAGGGAGAGAGGTAAATGTGAGTAGCTTTACACTGAAATTAAATCAGTCTTTTCCATAAAACAGATGTTATGGTTCCCTTTAAAAAAATAATTAAATTAACAGTGAACAGAAATGTTCAGGAGAAGGAATTTGGGGTTGGGATTTTGGCATTAGTAATTCCCTATATTTAATCTATAAAAGTTTTCTTTTATGTTTACAGAAGGGGGTTAAAAAAAGAAGCAAGTCTGTTACTAAAGGATTTTAAGATACAGTGGAGATGTGAAAGGCACAGAAGATTTTCATTTCCTGTGTTATAGGGTGCAAATAATATCAGTATGAAAAACCTGGCAGGAAGATTTAAGATAGCAGTTTTTACATTGATAAGTATTTGTTCATTTCCTGACAACAAAAAATATAAATCTCTTCAGAAATTAAATACCCTGGCTTGTTGAAGCACTTTTGTGACGTTCTGTGGTAGACTGGCTTCCTTTCATTGGAAATCCACAGCTAGAATAATAATCACAGCATCAGTTATTATACTTGTATCAGTTCTGTGCGGCAAGAGGCTAATACAGTGTATGGCCGAATTCTCCTACTTTTGTGTCACTTATTTTCTCTGTGGGCCAGATTTGCATTTTAATGGAAGTAGTTTATAGACTTCTTTGCTGCCTTCATAGTGCCACAAGTGGCATCATTAAGTGAGTTAAGCCGGATTAATGCTGATAGTGAAGTCAGATAATACAATAACAGAGGCCTTCATTTCCATTTGGATTAGGTGAAGAGAGCAGGCCTGTCTGGTGCAGGGTGATAATTTGTAAGCGCGATATGTTGTACTTGAGAGGATAAGATTAAATTTAGTGGGTTTAACTGTCATCCCAGTAAGTCAATTACTTCATCTTTTCAGGCTTTGAATTTCTTTTATAAATAAAATAAATGGAATATTGAGCTGCTCCACAGCCATTTCGAGCTTCCATGAAGAAGAATTACACATGCTGGGCCAAAAAAAAAAAAAAAAGAGAGAGAGAGAGGGGAGGGGAAAAAGGGTTTCTGATTCGGCTCTATAAACAAAATATAAACTGCATTCAAGTGCCAGCATGGCAACAGCTCAGGAATATTGTCCGTCTCTCATATCACAAGCATGACAGATTCCATTGTGACTTTAGTTTATCCATAATAGGAAATATTTATGTTGTGCCTGGCCTTTTCTGTTTGTATCTATTAGATTGTAGAAGGAATACACTAAATTACTGATCCCTGCTATCATTTAACTCTTCTACTTTTTTCTTCTGCTTTCTATCTCCTGTATATTTAATGCTTACACCTTGCTGCTAAGAGAGTCTCAAATGGAAATAAATAAAGGAGATCTGTTCAATTTTGATCTGTATCAGATAAAACCTTTTTTAATTCTGTCTTCTCTCCCTGTATCCACCCCCATTTGGACACCAAATCCCTGCAATAGCATTTCTTGGGCAAGGAAAGTTTGACAACAAGCTTTCTGTAAATTAGATACAGATAGATAAGCACCAACATCTTCATTTCTATCCACAGACCAAGAATACAGGTGATGTCAAGGGATGCTAGCATGTCAAGGAGTGCTTATCCGTAGCAAGAGACGATTTCAGAAGCCCCCCAAACTCCAGATCCTTTCATAACATCATTTATAAGTACTTAGCTTTCTCCAGTGATTCCTGCTGTGGGGCATTATCACATGCAAGGGTGAAACCTCTGCAAGTCTCTTTTAAGCTACTGATAAAGCTCAGCGCTACAACCAACAGAAGCCTTAAGGTCCAGTACGGCAAGGTGCTAGGCCCTCTTATCTCCCGCTGATGCTGAGAAAGAACTGGCATTAACCTCCCGGGAGGGAGGAGGGACATACCTAAAGGCTCAGGCAAGTGCTCTTCCTTCCCATAAGAATACTTGGCACATGGACCATTAGCTAATTTAGTCAAATGAGCATCCGAAGACCTTGGCATTAAGGGCACTTTACAGAAGGTGCTCAGCAGCCTGCAGGACTAAATCCATTGTATGAACCCAGACACTCCAAAAATACCTGGAGAGCTGATCAAGCCAGATGGAGAGATTGACAGGTCTGCCTAGAATGTGTCTCTTCATTTTCTTGCAGCTCTCACACATGGCTCCTCTCTGGTTGCACTGGGAACTATAACTTTCACTACAAGGTGAAAGGCACCCTTCTGGCTTGATGTGGGTAGGGTAAGTATATACATTGACACTCGGTGCCAAGGAGCGAGATATTTTCCACAAAATTAAGCTGACACAAGTCATCAGTAAATAACTATTTGCAATGGGCGTTTCTGACATGTTTGCCCCTTTTATATGCCAATATGTAACACATACAGCTTCCTGAAAGTCAGAGGAATGACCCAACAACCACACCTCTAAGACAAAGAACAGGCTCTTTTCATGATACAAAGCTATATGAAATAAAATGGGCTGTATCAGATCACAGAATCTGTATCTTAAGTGAAGGGCACCATTTAACATACACAGATTCCTCTGTAGGTAGGAGATACTTAGCAAAGAAAGTTGTGCTTTGGAAAGTGTTAAATAATTCCGATTTCATAATTTCATGCTACAGTTTGATGGTCAATTTGTCTTTCAGGTATCTTAAAATCCGACTAACCTCTTTAAATTTTTCTTAATAGCTGACATTTACATCTTCCCATCTTTTGTTTTTGAATGATTTCTATAACTACTTATATAAAGACACTAAATGACTTTAATATTCACAGGTTTGATTTGCTGATATATGGAGTCTATAATCAAAATCCCAACCCTGAGTGTGCTTACAGATATCAGTGTCCCATTTTCTCTCAAATTAGCAATGTCATGCAAGCTTTGAGAGGCTGTAATTACAACCTCAACAGAGCAGAAAAGCCCCAGCAGCCAGCCAGCCTCATTCTGCTCAAAAATTAGTCTTCCCTTGTCTTTAACACTCGGGAGTTCTTCCTTCTTGCATCTGAGTGTTGTGACTATGATCCAAACTCTGCCTTTTTTTGGACCCAGCAATGCCACAGTTTTTTTGTGCAAATGTCAGTATGGTGGAATTTGACCAGCTTGACTTTAATCTGCCCTGATTTGTCACACAGTTCTGCCAATTGAGTTCCTTAGATGGTATGGAAAATTGGTGCGGCTTTTCTCCAGAATGCGTGTTCGCACACTAGCACAGCATACGGACAGTCTAGTGTGCAGTAAATAAAAAGCACAATAGCTCAGTGTGTTTGTCACCACCAGCTGGGCTACTGGTCTCTAGTTACTAGGTTAGTTAAGCTATTTCAGGGAAATTAGACTGTATGCCAAAATTAGGTACCTAGATGTCTTCCTTTGTTGTGTTATCTGAGCATCTCACTAATACCGCGGTTACTGTCACAACAAATCTGAGAAGTGAGGAAGCATTAGTCTTCATTTTCTAGGAAGTGAGTCACAGAAAGAGATAAGGGTATGTTTACAGGTAATCAAGATGATAAAAAATGCAGAGACGTTAGTAATAAGTTAATAAGCCTCCTTTGCTGACTTTTTGCCCTTCCTTTTCTCCAGACTCAACCAAACTGCTGAGACTATGATATAAATCTCCCAGGGAGACCTGTTTTATATCTTCTGCTATTTAAATATTTTTCAATCAGCTTTTAAGTGATACTAGCAAGCAGTACCCCTTACGCCAAATGAAGCTCCTCATTCACTATGTCATGTTACTGTTGGTAAGGCTGAGCAGAAGCTCTGTCCCTAGCTCAGCGAGGAAAGAGGGATTTCTACAGAGACCTGCAAGGCTAAAATCCATTGATTTCCATTGAATATTCTGTTTGATGAACAGCTCAGACCAAAACCAAGCTTCACTTTTTTTTTTAAAAGAAAGGAGAAATGTGTGGAAAGCCTTTGCCATGCAGGAGTCCAAATGGACTCGTGTTGTAAAGAGCAAAGTCAATGGGGTTGTACCAGTGCCCATGAGATCCTCAGGGCGAGCTGCCACCACACCTCACACGGGTTTTATGGAGACGTAAAGTCTGTGAGGCTGATGAGGTTGCTTTCGGCAAGTTACTTGAAGGTACTTGAAATTTATGTCTGTATTTGTCATACAAGGCTGGTTGAATTAATACCTGACCAGAACATACAGAAGCATTAAGTTCTGTAAGTGCCAAAAATGGCTATTTCTGAAGCAGTTCTCATCTGATAAAGGGCAGCTTTGCTCTTACTGATATCAGAAGCAGAAGTCTGTATATTTGTCGTCCATCAGCTGCCTTAGAGTATATGTATGTTTTGAAGAGAGACAGAAGCGAAGACAGAGATGGATCCAAAAAAGCTACAGCAGTATCTCAATTTGGTTTCAAGTATCTCTACATGGGCAAATGTGCAAATATTAAATTGTGTGACAGGGAAGGTCCTGTCTCTGCCAAGTTTTAGCTAAAACCAGGCCTCTCCTTACCATGTTTCTGTTCTGCAAAGCTCAGGACATTTGTTAAGTTTGGATTAGACAGCTTTGACAAACGGTTGGTCAAAAATATTTTAAGCCTCCTAGACACATGATAAAGAAACATGTGTATTAAAAATGCCATACAAAACCGAGGGTTCTCAGGAGCTGAAAGCAGACACCTGTGCCAGCAAGTCTCAAAAGGAGAATTTCTACCCTTGAGATCATGTTATCCCATTCACAGTGCAGAACAGAGGGAAAAGTTGGGAATTCAAATCCTTTTGAACACGGTATCGAAGCTGCAACAGGAGATGCAGATTTATAGATTTGCAGAGTGGTTAATATGCTTTTGTATTTACCAAAGCGTTATGTCTTGTACATTAGGTCAAGTTCTCCAGTATCAAACAGTCTGGTTTTATCACACAGTTAGTAAAATGCAGCATAAAATCCATTTTAGCTATCACAGTGAAGATCATTTGACACTAACAGCAGCTCCCGAGAACTGCTGAGTTGAATTCCGGTGCTTCCAGAGTGCAAACCTTTCTCCTCCAAGACTGAAGAAAGCAGGTATGGCAGAAAAAAAAAAAAAATCCCAGGCTGGGTATTAATGTGAGCCCAGCTGGGATGTGCTGTCCTCTGAGGTTGGTATCAATTGAGGAAGCCACTGAGCAGCTCTGAAAAAAATGTAAGGGACCAGCCTTCAGAAAGCAGTGCAAGGGTTAGGGCGGGCAAAAATGAGTTGTAAGCAACTGAGGCGAGCTCTCCCATCAACTGCTGAACACTGCATACGTATGACGTGAGAGCAGTAACGTTTGAGCCTACAGTGGGCTAAGACCACTAAATACCGGGCTCATTGTAAACGGACATCATTGCTTTTTTCACTTCTTCTATCCTCCGACATTTAACATATATTCTTCTTTTAATATGCAGAATACGCTGGTCCGCATACCAACAATGCACCCGGATTTGACTCTGTGAAAGTATCTGTACGGCACAGATAAAATATCTCACGCTACCAAGGACAAAAATCATTCTTACCCGCCGCTTAGCTCATGTTAGCAAAAACTGTGGGGTTTAACATATATTTTTTTTATAAATTTTCACATAATTCACATCTCCAAGTCAGAAGGGTATCAATCAGAGCAGTATTGCCACACAAGCGGATTTCTTACATCAGCCTTCATTTTGCAGTAACAAAACAATAACAATACTAAATACATGAGAAAAATAAATCATTGGCTAAAACATAATAAAAAACATTTGGAAGCAGAACACCCTGAAGACTTGCGATATTACACATACATTTCCCTTGATTTTCCTAGGAAACTGCACAAAATGTACACTGATCATTAAAAGGTTAATACATGCATGAATTGAGCAGTAGTTTTCTACTTTCAAAGTTCAGCTTAATTTTTCAAAACCTGAGGAAAGGGAAAACATAGCCAAATTCCCGGAAAGAACATAAACATAAGAAGAGGAATGAGAAATTTTTTTTTAAAGGAAGAGGAATAAATGGGTATGAACTGGGTAACGTCGTCTGACGTACATGTTGGGGAGCGTCAACAAGAGGGTTTGCGGGAGGTGTGTATGCATCTACAGGAGTTCTGCAGCCAACTAATTCAATCTCTAAACTGCGCCTAAGAAAAGCCTACCTACCAGAAGGAAAAAAGTACTGTACATTGCAACTGCGTACTGAGGAAGCTAATGGAGCATTTTACAGATGAAAAAAGAGTGCGGCAAGCCTAGGTCAATAAAGATGGGCTGAACTCTAGAAAGTAAATTAGT
This sequence comes from Chionis minor, assembly GCA_013398295.1. Classification (NCBI taxonomy): domain Eukaryota; kingdom Metazoa; phylum Chordata; class Aves; order Charadriiformes; family Chionidae; genus Chionis; species Chionis minor. The sequence continues at coordinate 282,427 of VZSF01001227.1, forward strand.
ATAAATATACAGCAATAGGAATAAATATTATACAATAATCCATTTGTGCAGATTTGGGTGCAGAAAATAAGTAATATTATGGTGTTTCTCGAGCATGTGAACATTCCCCTAGTGACTGTATAATAATACACATGTACAATGTTAGTTTTACGGTTGAATATGCTGCCTTTGCATCTGTTAGTTTTTGAAGGTAGAATCATGACTTTTCTGAACATAGCTCTGTTTGGGGAATTTTTAAGCCTAATATTATATTTCCATGCGCATGGAAAAATGTCCATATGTACCTCATGGCATTTCCCTATACCTTGCTGCATATAATAGAAACTCTCTCAGAAGATGCTGCTACTTTAAGGATTGACTTGTCATATATTAAAATTATATCTGTCAAATAGCTGAGATTTAGAGAGACCTTTGGACTGAAAGTGCATGGATTGCTACATATATGTTCATTTAGAAGATATTATCACATGTTCTACATGCCTGACAGCAATTTAACCAATTCTCAAATTTTCTATCACACTTTTTTATAAGATTTTCTTTCTTTATAAAGAAGGTTAAGGTAATTTACTCACCATTTTTATTATATATGAAGTTGTTGAAATAATGAGGGCAATAAAATTGAATTTAGCATTGTCTTTATTGGTATGAAGGTTACATTCATAAGCTTTGTTTGTTTTAATAGGTTTATTGTACAGTCTTAGGCATATGCTATTATGCAGCAATGGATATGCTTTGAACATTTTTGTAATTGTGGGTAGTATAAAAGTCATTTTCTGTTAGATTGCACAAATCCATTACATTAGTAGAAAGATACATTATTGTAATAGGATTAATGTGCAACACATAAACATGATCAGTAATATTCTTTTTGATAAATTATCTCATTTTAATCACTTGGAATGTAGAGAGATTTCAGGATAGTTCCATCTTTGATTTGCATAATTGTATTACAGACAGACAAATTGCATTATATTCTTCATTAACAATAGATGGCTTGTATAACTATTGTATTTTTGAAGGCACTGCTCTTATGTTCATCCTGTAATTTGTCATTTTATGACACCACTGTTTAGCTTAGTTTGGAAAGAATAGAAACTAGAAGATTATTTGATTTTAGCTGAGTACAATAATATCTTTGCATTCAACTGTAATGCAGTAAACTATTGTTTGTTTTAACAAACTATAATCCAAGAGCTAAAGTTAGTTAAAAATTGTTCTCATTTGCGGCAGATACCACATTCATGGCTTTTTACAGCAAAGTGTCAGCACTTGTAAATGAACTTCAATATAGAAACACAACATAAAATTAAATTAGATCCATCAAAATGTTTTCTACTTCTATGCTTGGGCTCACTCTCCCCCTTTGACTTTTTTTCTCCCTTACACATGCACACACACAAACCCATGCTCTGTCTAGCTTTCGCTGAGTTCTTTAAGGTTTTGTAATTCCATAGGCTAAATAAAACAACTGAATTGCAAATTATATCATACAATGTATTATTCATTTATTTCAATGGCAAATCCTTCTCTTTTAAGACTGTGTGTTTTCTCTGTGAAAAGCTAAATATTCTCAAAGATATTTTAGGATAAAACAAATTATTTTTTCATTTTTCTCTAACCAAGACTTCTTCAATCATTTTTGAGCGCTAAGAATACCAGTAAATTAAAAGTTAGTAGCTTGAGACAGGTTTGCACTCCTACCAAATCAAAACCAGCTTCTTAGTTTAGAAAATCTAATTGTTGCACTCTATCAGGGCACCTTAAGCATTGTAATTCTTTAAAAAGAAATTGGGTTTAGAAAGAAATTATTATGGCTAAATCACAAATAGGTACCTTTCTTTGATAATGAAACACAAAACTTAAGTTCCCAATTTAAATGCAAGTCAGAAATCAGGCCTAGCTCACTGCAGTTTGCATGTTAAACAGATTTTTAAAAATCTGGGCCAACATTCTTATAATTTGATCTTAAATTTAGGTTGTTAGTTTAGGTTGCAGTTCTACAAGAGCATATTTATTGTTCCATGTAATGAATAATTCTATCAGTGCTGATATTACCAGTCCTAAATGAAAGCCTGATCCTATAATGGGATCCAAATGGGAGTATGGCTATGAGTCCAAAGAGTCCAGGATTTTACCTTCTTCACACACCTACTGACATCCACCACAGCTCTGGCCTCCCTAATGTTTTTTTTTAACTCCAATACACACTGAAAATAAACTTTACCAAGATGGGGAAACAAAAAAGAGTTTGGACCAAATATACATTTTCCTTCAGCAGCTAAAATACATTATTATAATATTTTTGAGTTTTGTAACATCTTTTATATTTTATGACTAATTTTGTCAAAATGGGTCAAAAATGAAATAAAAATCTATATCTTGCATTTTTTTATTCTTTTGGAGAAGAAACACATAAAATTACCAAAACACAAGTTCACACAAATTTGTTAGAACTCCATGCATCTTCTGTAGATCAAAAAGGATAAAACTGGTACAACAGAGGTAGAAAAATATACTTAAATCTATTTGCAGGGAACTGAATAAAAACTCCTAACCTGATTTGGTTATGCTTTTTAAAGTTATTCTTTTTAGTTTTCTCAAAATAGCATTTGTACAAGTTGTATTTGCCCACCTTGATGCCAAAAGTGTTATGAGATATTTTTGCAAAAGGCTGAAGGTTACTATTTTTCTATCTGTCTTCTTGAAATCTCTTTGTATGTCTCCACTGTGGCTTGGCAAAATCTTAGTGCTTCAATAAGGGAGGATAAACATTATCTGCACCATCACGTGGCCTCATGGCTGACTGCATACTGAGAATTAACAATTAACGAACTCTGCATATGCAAGGACAGTTTCTGAAACAGACTGGCAAAAGGAGATCACATCCTCGTGCTGACGAATGAGAAAACATATGAAAGTCAGAGTTTGCTTGCAGATAATTCCCAAACACAAAAAAAGAATTACATTTGCAAGCAATTTACGACCAACAAATTGCCAAGCAGTGTGTACATTTACATCAGCTCTGTCAAAAGTCGTTTTCAAAAATGTTTCAGCACTGATATCTACAGCTGACCTCCCCAACCCACACCGCATCATACATAGCTGATGTGTCAATCCGAGATGTTTTTATATCGCTTGACACCTCAGATCAAACACAGAAACATACTGGTTTTTTCTGTTCCAATGTTTTATGTGGTTTGTAAATGCGCACATTGCAAGGCAATTGAGATTTAGGGTCATACATATTTAACATTTTAAAGAATGTAATGAAATACCTTTTTTGCTGCTTATACTAAATAGCCAGAAGTCTCACAAAATGAGTAATGTGAAAAATAAGCTTATGCTATTATTTACCATCACAGTAACTCCCCTAATCAAATACACACAGGCCACACTTTCTCAGAAGAACAATTCTTTGGATTGTTTGGAAAGGTAAAAACAATCGCATCCTCACCACTTCATCAAGTGCTTGTACCTCTTTACTGGGCACTGATGAGGCCACACTTCGAGCACCATGTTCAGTTTTGGGCCCCTCACAACAAGAAAGACATGGAGGTGCTGGAGCGTGTCCAGAGAAGGGCAATGAAGCTGGTGAGGGGTCTGGAGAACAAGTCTCCTGAGGAGCAGCTGAGGGAACTGGGGCTGTTCAGCCTGGAGAAGAGGAGGCTGAGGGGAGACCTTATGGCTCTCTACAACTACCTGAGAGGAGGCTGTAGCAAGGTGGGGGTTGATCTCTTCTCCCAAGTAACAAGCGATAGGATGAGAGGAAACGGCCTCAAGTTGCGCCAGGGAGGTTTAGTTTGGATATTGGGAAAAATTTCTTCACCAAGCAATTATCAAGCATTGGAACAGGCTGCCCAGGGAAGTGGTTGAGTCGCCATACCTGGCGGTATTTAAAAGACATGTAGATGCCATGCTGAGGGACATGGTTTAGTGGTAACTTGTCAGTGCTAGGTTAACAGTTGGACTTGATGGTCTTAAAGATCTCTTCCAACCATAATGATTCTATGATTCTATCAGTTGCATGTACCATGGCTCCCTGCCAAACAAACTATTCCAGATTCTCTCTCTCTGTAGTCTCCAGATGAAAAGCCAGGCCACTCTGGATGAGGTTTCACCCACCCTAAGTAGTCTGTGTGACCATTTCACATGGGGCAAACTGGGCTTGGAAATGAGTACAGGGAGGCTTGACTTCTGGCTACCACTGACTCATTCTCTGACCTAAGATAAGCATATTCTGCTTTTACCCCTGTATGTATTGTTTATTCTCTCTGTTAAGATGTCCCACTGTAGGTTAGTTTGCCTGTGTCGACAGTATATAGATAAATAGGGAGCAATATTTTAGGATGTGTATTTATTCTTCTCCTAATAGCTTGCCTCTACCACCTACCTCTTACCAATGCGGTTGAGGAAGTTCCCTCACAGAGTATATAGTACAGCATTAGTGTTTTTAATTCTTGAATGTTTTCATTGCCCACCAAGAGGATAATTATAAATATTAACAGAAATAAAACCACCACATCTGAAAATATATAAAATCAGAAAAAAAACCCCAAAACAAACCCCAAACCAATCCCTTCATTTTTAACATTTCCCTTACAATCATTCTTCTCTCCTCTCTTCCTTTTTCATGAATCCCTCTGAACAGAAAAAATGGGATGCATATGCTGTATTGTCCATATGGAAACTAAACATAACCCCCTTCAGGAATTAATAAGATTAAGTTACACTTCAGTGGGAAATTGGTGTACATAAATTAATGAAAATTTCCTGTGGATGGTGGCGAAGAAAGCCATACACTGTGCAAGTGAACTGATGCAAACAGACATTTTATGATGAGGAGATTCACTGAGGAATTAATAGGACCCTTCTACTGTCTATGACAGAAAATGGGCAACCTTAAGTTTCCCCTATGAGTTAAATGTTTTCTGTTGTGTCTGAACCAGCCAGTATGTTCTGATGCTTTTGATCTTCAACATCAGGTAAGGATTTTTTCTAGTTGTGAAAAATGTCTCTCTCAGGCAATCACATTGGTGTTTACTTAAAGGTAAGAATACGTTTAAATGTTTCTCTGATATTTGGCTTCAAAACCTGTCCAGCATCTGCTGTAGTCTTACACACTTCACTGCAGGAGAGCACCAGGTTCTGTGAAGTAAGCGGTCATTAGAAATTCTCTCTTGGCCTTGGCTATCTTACTAGTGGTTGTATCTCTATTTTCCTAGTCTTCTAGGCTCTCATTTCAGGCTCGCCATCAGCCAGAAGATGCATGGAAATTCATTTAATCCTACTACTGGAAGGTTACATAGTTCTTTCAGTCCTAGCATCAGCCTTTGATTTTCATATTGATAGCAAGGATGCTTTGAGACACGTTTTTAGAGGTTGTTGCTGGGGAACAGGCTTTGCCTTGAAAAATCTATTTTTCCCCTACTAGAGATGTCCCAAGGTGGTACTGGACATCTCTTCTGTAGCCATCACATACAGGTCTGGGGAAATGAGCTTTCTTTTTTGAATACAAGCTATATTCAAATCTTGGCTGTCTTAAGTTAAATATTCTTCTAATTAGGTTTATTCTTTCAGAATCCAAACAACTTTTCATACAACCAAACAAGCTAGAGGAAGGAAATGGCTTTTGGGTCATCTGCAAGATATCAGATTTATTAATGTGTTGTCTAGTGCATTTTAAAGTACCATAGAAGAAAGCTTCCAAATTTTCAGTAGGGATGCTATTTCCTTATTTATTAAAGCTCAGTCTTAGAAAGCATTTTCCACCATTTCAATGTGCCTATTTTTATTCTATTACTCTTAGTTATGTTGTACCTCATATCACTAACTACTAATTTATTTTGATGGTTAAAGCTAACCCAATAATATTTGAACAAATAGACATAACACATTTAAGATTCCCAAGTCTGAGATTATGTTTGGTACTTTAACATTTATTGTAGCAGTTGGAGCTCTCAATGATTTTAAAATTCTCCTTGTGATGTGCCACTGTTATGTGGAATTTAAATATCTCACCACCAAGTGAAGTGACTGTTTTATATACTAGAGAAGGGCAAAAATGCATTGTTGCCCTGCTATTCTTTGCCCCAAGGTGCCCTAGGAAGTGTCCAGTCACTTTAGACAAATGGAACGACAACTGTTAAAGGACTTAAGTGTATTTAAAATTCGGTACTGAATAAATAATTGTTTATAACTTTGTGAAACACAAAAAACTTCTGTTGTTCCTTTCAAAAGTTGTGTTACACACACAGACCAAAATAAAAGAAAACCTCTGAAATGGTTAGGTAGCAGCATCCTACAGGGAATAAATATAACCACAGGAAGAATAGGTTTTTTTTCAGAGCTCCCATTGGAACTAGTACTTAGCTCTAGATCAAACACATGGGCTATCCTGGGATCTGAAAATGGGTTTCCAAAAAACCCCAGTGCTCAAAGGATTCATGTTTCCCTTTTAACCATCAAAACAAACACTCCATAGACTTATAAGCAATGGGTTTATTTCAAATAACAGTAAATGGCCTTCTAAGGTCAATATATTAGTTTTCCTCTAGATATACAGTTTCAATAGCAAGCGATGCATGAAGTCTGTTAAGCCTTTTGAATTGTCTATCAGTTCTGGGAATTATAGATTTTAACCCATATAGATACTTGGCTCAACCACAAAATGAAAAATCATTAAGAAAAAAGCACTGTATATTATTACTCCAATATGTATTCGTGATTTAGAATTGGCATTTCAATACACAAAGAAAATTCCAAGAATCATCCAGCTAAATGCAAATGTGTTCTATAAATACTTTAAATAACAGAACCAAAAAAGCTCATCAGAATTTACAACTCATCCAAGTGTATATAGCTTTTTCTATTACACATCCGTAAACACTCTTTGTACTTCTGCAGTTGATTGAATCAAAACATGAGAAGTTCTGAAAACACTTTTGTAGCTTTCTTTAAGTTGTACTACTACCGTAATATGTTCCCTGGTAGTGCACAGGCCATATTCTGTAAATAAATGTGTGTTTCATTTTCAATTGGAATTTCATTAATCAAACCACAGTAATAGTGGAGTATTTAAAACACATTTCTCTAAAAAGGGGGTAGAACATGCCAGCAAACTACTGATACAGTCCTGCTGCACAATGATTTAAACCATCTGAGGAGATGGCCTTCTGCCTTTGGGATTTCATGACAGCCTAAGCTTGAAGTTCTTTCCTTCTTAGAGGCTCTGAGAGCAACTCCAACACAGGAATGAACTCTCATATCTCCCCTTCTCGGTGTCAAACATGTAATTCTCCTCCCCATTTCATTCACAGGGAAATTCAAGCAGAAAGAGGTAGGTTAATGCATAGGTACTGGCACACAGGTTACAGTGACCTAACTTCAGCAACGATATCTTCAGATGTAGTTGGCAACTGCTGATATTATATACAGCATTTAAGCTGAAGTTGGAAAAATATTTCAGGGATGAAGAAATAGGACTCAGAAGAAAGTGACATTAAAATGTCTTCCATTCACTGGGCTGGAACTACCACAAAATGTCCAGTGCCCAAAATCTTTTCCCCACCTTTGGAAAGTAACAACAGGAAGCCAGTAGCCTGGCCCCCCAGATACTATCTAACATAAATATACTGCAACGGCAGCAAAACCAGCAGTAACTGTTTCCAGTATAAAGATGGGTTGTACATGAAGCTTTCACTTAAGGTGCCCGTAGCTAGAGTGCAACTGCATGAAGACTTTCCTGATTCCCAGGAATACCTATAGCCTTGATGTTTGCAAATTTAGGACAAAAATCAACACCATCTCCATTAAAAGCAACTAGTATTTGCTGTCAGCTTCATATTTCAGTCCTTAATGTACAATGCTGTAGGTAGAGAGACGGAAGGAACAAAAGGGAGGAGAATTACTTCCCTAAGATTCTCTGAGGATTTCAGGCAGAACAATAAAAAACTAAATTAACATTCATTTTTATCACCTGATGAGCATAATTAGCAAACAGTGCATAATGACAGCAAATAATGGTTCTCTTTTCCCCCTATTAAGATAGCTTAATGACTGTATTTTCCCACAGTCTTAAAGCTGTGTTGTATTTGCCAGTTGTACTTACTTGAAAAATGTTTTGTCTGTCAATATTGAAGTTAACAAAATGCTTAACTACAGCGCATAATGATCCCAACACAAAGCAGCATTCAAGGTGAGCATGGAGAGTTTCACAGCTCTCACTCCGCAGAAATCTCTGCGACAGCAGCAGGAAAGAAATGCGATGTAGCAAAATTTAATCCTTCACTTAATCTTCCCAGTATGATGACTAACAAGCAACCTTCATTTGTGACGTGCTTCTTTCTTTTATGAGTTTCGCTATCCATGTATGAATCCCAGAACAACCATCCAGAGAAATCTGATGGTAGAACTGCATTTTAATGTAAGCACTTTAATATACAGCTTCAGGATCCAGGTACCCTTTGGTAACATTGAACTATCCCTTTGGGTTTCAAGATTGCAAATAAGGTTATCAAGCTGGCTTGTTCTATACTCACACTGAGAGGCCCTGCAATTAAACCTGGGGAAATGGATTTGCTGAATTTGCTAGTGTTGAAATCAGCTTTTTTGCAACAGGAACAAGATGCAAAATGTCTTGTCCAATGACAGTGTTTTCATGCTATATCTTCAGCAGCAAGTGACACTGATTGCATTGGCAGCTATTGCTATCTACTGCCAGACAAAACAAATTCAAACTAACTTGGATGGAGTATAAAATATACCTCTCCTCATGGCACAGTCTTGCAAGACCCCCGGAGACTGAACTCCCATTGATTTCCCTTGATTTAAAAGGTACGAATGATTCGCATGACCAGATCAAGAATGGATAAAGATGGAGAACAGCAGTGATTCTGATATCATCCTAAAAGCCTCCCTAACTCTCACTGTACAGCCATCCTTTTATTCATCTGTCACAGCTGTATCTAACAGACGTATTTACTTTCAAGGATCTTCCCAGCTTATCATATTTTACCTACTGTTTTCCAGTCATGGCCTAAATGTCAACTCCTGTCTCTTCCAGATGTCTGTATTCCTCCAATATACTGTTGTCATACGAAGAGATCAGAAGTATCTTAGTTCTCTTTTTCAACAGCAACTTGCCCAACACGACAATAGTCTGTTAGCAAAACTCCGTGGTCAATTAAAGCAAACAATATACAAGAAATAAACCTACGGAAAAGAAAAAGTAATATTCTTCCTTCTCAAATCAAGTGTTTTGACTATCTGGAAAATAAAAATAGTATCTGACTTAGTCCTGAGTCTAGCTGATTCTTTCAGGAGATTTAACACGGACTTTAACAATATATCAGTGCCCTATTTTTTGTCCTTTTTATTTCATTCTTTGATAACATATTAAAAAAACCACTCTGCAGCTTTACAGAGGCATCATGACCAGATGATTATGTTGGTAGTCTTTCTGAGGCTTCTAAATTCTGTGTTATTTCATAGAGTTGTACTAGCTAGATGTACATTATGCTGGCAGGTGTACAGCTTCTCTGATGGAGGGAGCTTCCCTCATGCCTGGGGCAGTATGGGAGAGATAAATGTATGCCAGGAGACACAGTGTGGTTTGCCAGTCTTGGAAAAAGTGCACAAGTTTTGGACTTTGTGGTTGTTGCTTTGTTTGGTTTTCTGCTCTTCCTGCAGAGGAAGAACTTTCAGCACCAATGTTTCTTCCAAAGACTTGTGGTTCACACAGGTCCCCAGCTCACCACGTGACTCATTCAGTAATTTACTTCTTTGGAAGGACCTGTGATTGAGTCAGTAACAAAACGGTTCAGAACTATGGTTCTAGGAAGTTCACCTACTTCTACTTTGATGTAGAGGTCATTACATTAAAAAAAAAAAAAAGGTTATTTGCTCTTTTTGCCTCTCTTATTACTTCTTTCATGGTTTTGTCTTACAAAGGCATAAAATGGTGGTGAGACTTGCCAGCCACTCATGTGTCTGTTACAAAGCAGGACTCTGAATACTACACCCAAATTTTATTAAGAATGGACTTTACCATACATGGCTTTTCTATGTGGCTAGAAAAGATAGACATTGAACTTTTACTAGATCCAGTTGAGTCTGTCCTCTCATTACAATGAACATGGGCCAGTGATGATCTTACTGTTTTTAATAAGACCCCACTAAAGAAGTTTATTTGACAGGAGAGGATAATTCAGGGAAGAATCTCAGAAGAGCTCAGTCCTTCAGCACCTGGATTTTATGCCAACAAATAATCTGACAAGTAAAGAAAACTGGTCAAAACTAAGCTCGTGCAGCTTGAGTATCTATCATACACTCATCCTTTTTTTCACTTTTGTTATGGCTATTTCTAAATAGACTTCAGAACTAGGGAAAAGACTCATGGCTTCTGGACCAAGTTTTTCTGGGCATGCTGAAGATCAATATGCCCTGTATCAACTGGAGTACAGGCAGCCATTGCAAAACTTGACTCATGTATCTTGGGTACAAAGGAGAGACTGGAAGAATGAATGAGAATCCTGTACATGTAAATAGGTATTTGCAAATACACACACAAATGTCTACTGATACTATAAATGTTATATAATATGCTGGCATTTGTTCAAAACTTTGAGGCATTGGCATTATTTTAATCATTTTTCCATTGAATTAAAGAAACTGCATGTATAATTAAACAGTTGTATTGTATTGTAGAAATAACCATGTAATGACATAGTTAGAAATTCTTGGTTTTTCATGGTAATACCAAATATAATTACCATGTAATCTGCAGAAAGCAAACAAGGCTGTAATTATTCTGTAATCCAATTCAATTACAGGGTAACAGATTTGTTAGTTCTTTCCAATAAAACATACATGCAAAGGAAATAAACTGGTAGATAAAAGATATTTTTCCTTTGAAGAAACTTTTTTAAAATTTTTTTTTTAAAAAAAGGTTCACTAGCATTTCTGTGTCAAAGGACGCAATGAATCTAGCTGTGGACACTCCTCTGGCCAAATCTTGCTGTACGTAATCTGGCATCACTCCACCAGGGAAGATACCTTCTTTACTTTTTTCTTTCCTTTCTAGCTGCTAAAGCTGTAACCTATAGATTTGCATGATTCTACTGGAAGAGGCGGAGTTAAAAGCACCAAAAAAGGAAGTCTTATAAGTATTCCCAAAATAGGCATTGTGTGGGTTTGGAAGTCTTTGCTTCTCTATGCCACCTGCCGCAGTCATGTGGGACCAGCAGAGGATGAGCTGACTGCGTCTGTTCCATTCTCTGCCCTGACAGCAACCACACCGTGTCACTGATTTGGGCTGAGGCTGTTCCTTTCATTTTTGCAAAGCGCCCACTTTCAGCCACTCAGAGAGTTATTTTGGTTTTCCTAAACCCAAGCCATAACTAAACCAGCTACTTCTACCCAAAAAACCCTGTCAGAGGTCATTTCCCTAGACAGAAACGAAATATTTCTACAGTCTGTACTTGGAGTTTTGTGACCCCACCCACATTCCCATTTCAGTTCTGTAATTCCAGTCAAGTTAAATCTTCCGTTCTAATTTTTATTATATTTTTTTAAAATAATAATAATTGTGAAGTGTGCCACAAAAATCTGGAAGTAAAACGGTGAAAGGTTATGCTGTGTGCACAAAGGGAAGGATCAATGCAGCGGCTTCCATCCATTCCTGTTATAAGTTTAAATAACCATCCTCTATAGCCAACAGGTTTACGTCCAGCTTGAAACTTCCTGAAAAGCTTGACTATCGACTGAAAATACTGCGTTCTTTTATATGTTATAAACATATATTTTATATGTTTATATGTTATGTTTGAAAATGCTGGTTCTAATGTTCTTTTGCTATCCTTAAAAAAAAAAAAGAAAAAAAGGAGTTTTCGATCCTGTGAGCTATTTCTACCAACCTGTTTCTGCTCCAGATATTTATTCTAACCCACCACCACCTTCAGACTACTTAAAATCCTAGCCTTGTGATGACAAGACCAGGTCTCTAAGCCAGCAGTGGTCCACTTTTCTGGACTGTGTACATTAAGTGTACACACAAAGTCAAGACAAAGTCACTAAATGTCAAACTATCATCCTCAAGTGCTTTCCTGCTCTATTTCTTTGCTTTGGAAGTTTAATTTGAAAAACATCAGAGTCAGGAGGTACCCTTTGCCTCAACAGAGACTGAACTCAACACTTGGTGCTAGTCCCATGGTCCCAACAGTCCTCGGGCCATAGGTGCAGCCCTACATCTTTCTGTCCACAGTGCATTTCTGTACGGTGCCATGATCTAGCTCCAAACTAGAAGCTGCAAGACCTGACCATCACCATTAGATCAGAAGGGCACTAAAGAAAGCTCCAACCTACTTCCATTCGCCATGCAAGCAAAAAAACACAGAATTCAGTGGCCTTTCGAGTTATAAATTACTGTATTGCAAATAATCACTTTGCCCTACTCTTGGCTGCCTGGCCTGCTCTGATCTCCTCTTCTTTTCTAGCCTTGCACCATTCTAATCCTCAGTGTTCTGTTGTTAATCCTTTTGAGAACAAGATGAAAAGTGGTGCAGTAAAGCAATGTTTGAGGGCATGCAAACAATTATACTTCTGCCCTTAGCAGGTGCTGTTTCTATTTCCGGAAATTATTTAAAGCTCTTCAAAGTATGAATAGATGGAGAGTGCCCCTCCTTCTGCTCTGTTTCCTCATATGCAGCACCTTCTTAATGAACAATACATTCCACACTAAAGGAGTCCTGGGGGTCAGGTTTTCACTTAGAAAATTTGGGCACTCCTCGTTAGATATTAAATAAAAGCTCAAGACATTTCATCTATTTTGATGCAAATATAATTTTGAATGTGCATAGCGTTCATTTTTAGAGCATGAAACATATACACCATTTGAATGAATTGGGACAATAGACTTCTGTCTCCTAGAATATAAGTGTGAATTTCTGGGGAGGGGGATAGGAAGAAGCAAATTTCAAGGGTCACACACTCCTGTAATAATTTTTTCCTATCTGCCTCCTGAGACAAGTTTAGAAGATAAAACCAAGGAAAGGCAGTAGTACTACACAGCAGTAGTTCTAAAACAGAACTACTTGTACCAACATGCCCATGGAGAAACAATTTAGACAGTCTGCCAGACTTAGACGGACTTCTGCCCCAAGGTTTGAATTTATAGATATTCATTTTTGGATAAAGTCCATCAACCTGGATGCATGGAGCTAATGTTCTTCCCTTGGTCACACTGTTGTAAAAGTTGCAATTGAGGAACCCCACTGGTGTAGGACTGGTGGTAAGATCCATTCCTGCTTTAAGACCACAAGTCCTCTGGCGAATGGCTTGGCAGGGTGAAGAGGGAGACTGTCTTTTGCATGTTGCCTTTTGCATGCTGCTTTTTCCCTCTTAAGGCAATGAAGCTTATGCAATCACGTCATGTCACCCTTTCATTTCACAAACGATTTTTGAGCGTACAAGGCAATGTCAGCCATATTTGACAGAAGAGTAGGTATTGAGTGTCTACAAGTTTCTATAATTTCTGTTCTATTCAATTCTAAATATAGCATCTCTGAGAAGGATGAGAGATTGTATTAGTGCCCCTCTGGAAGGTAAGACTACAGCTTGAACTTATTTTCTATTAGCTATGGGAGAAGCCGTAAGAGACATTATGAGTACCAGGGCTAGAAAACCTTCAAATAGGTCTCACATCGGCAAGTACAACTGCAGCACGCAGGTCCACAGGGAAGCAGGTTTCATTGATTCCACTTGCGCCACAACTTCTTGATCCCTGCTATAGTTCAGGTTTTAGTCTCACACAACCATCTGTGAAAAAAGCCTCTTGGCATTATCAGAGCATATGAACAGATGCACAGAAATGACTATGAAATAACACTAAAAGGACCTCATCGTGACAAAATCAGGCTCTAAAAACATTTGGAATAACAGCTGATTCAGCATGTGTACATACATGGACTGTAACAGTATTAGTATGCCAAATCTGGCTTCATTTTGATCGAATCAATCTTTTTACGTCCTTATTTGATACAGCCCCACACTAATATTGTCTATCCATCCACTAAAGAGTTGTTTTTTTTCTTTCAACTCTGTTTCTGTGTTGCGCTCTCTAAAGTAACCTGTAGCTTCACAAACATGCAGCCCATTGCACTTCATAGCACTCTTCAGAACAGATGGTATTACCCCCATTTTACACCTGCAGAACAGAGGCACAGAGCAGCTAATATCATAATTGTCAAGAAGTGTCCACTAATCCCAAATATTTGAAATTAGTTTGTTTGGGGGTTTTGTTCTGGGTTTTCTTTTTGAGTATCTGGCATTGTTATAGCACTTTTTTTTTATTTGAATCATATCTCAAGTTGACTTCTGTTATAGCTGTAAGAACTCAACATCTCTTTAAATCTGGCCACAGATAAACTGCACTAGGCACCCAGAAAAAACACATCAACTCATCCTAAAGACCCAGCCATGCCGAAACTGAGGATCTGCCCTGTTTTACAGGCCAGAGAATGTGAGACAGCAGCAGGGATGGAATCCAGCTTCCTTAACTGCAGGGCATGGCTTCTCCTACTATTGACCCATTGCCTCCATCACATGCCTTCAGGCATCAGAAGAAAAGGTGTGACATTCTGCACAGAGAAGAGCTTCACTGATCGCATGGTATTAACTCACTCCCAGGGCACTATCTGCTCGGTACACTGAATAAAGCAGGGTTCCGGTGAAGGATGGTGAAAACTTCCTAGTCTGAAATATTTTGAGGATGATCTCACTATTCAGATGGGTGAAAGTGCGTATTACTACAATACAGTGTTCCTTACTGCACACATGTATTCCCTAAGGATGCTAAATCTTGTTTGCTTTGCCACTGAAAATGAATACTCAGGTTTAGCATGAAATAATCATTTTTAAACTCTGTGCAACAACCCCCAAAAATCTTGTGATGACAGGAGCACTTAGTTAGCGCTCTGCTAATTGAGTAATGTGGATTAGTGAGCTCTGGAAGAATGGTATTCCACTGTACAGTATGTGCTCATGTAATTAAAGACTTCATAATGCATACAGCCCTATTAGCATCATATAAGCAGAACATACCGAAACCTTGACTTTTCAATATTAACATTCCTTTTTTTCAATATACTTTCTGGATGGAATTCAGAATTAAAAAATAAAATTATCTCCTTCATCTTTCTCAACACTTCCATCACACAAAATCACATTGACTCCACCCCAGGTCAGCAGGAGGATTCAGAGAGTAGATATTTTACCATTTCTCTTGAACTGTTGAGAGCTGGGGACTTAAAAAAACCTCCTAAAGCCATTGAACAGACATTGGTCAGCCAAGGCAAGCACTGATATCTGCAGAAAAAGTAAAATATGGAAAATTGGGAGCTCAATTCTTTGCTTATCTAGAATGAAACCTTGCTGTAGATATAGTTCAGGGAAGACTGGTTAAAATACTGTAAAGATTCACTGAACTCGGTGCTAATGTGCTTTGATGAATGAACTTCTGAGTAGCAGTACCATACTCAAACTACATCTTGAAGTATGCCTCAGCCCGACTGAAAGCCACAACTTTCTGAACTTCTTGTTCTGTAAATGTCATCATTTCCCTCTTAACTTAAAAACAACTAACTGAGTCTTACTTATAGGGATGAAAACAAGTTTTCTGATGATACTGAACTGGGAGGTGCTGTTGACTTTCTTGAGGGACAAGATGCATGGCAGAAGGATCTAGATAGATTGCAGCACTGGGCAGTGATTAATGGGATGAAATTCAACGAGTCCAAATGCCGGATTTTGCACCTAGGATGGAGTAACGCCAGGCACGAGTGTAAATTGGGAGAGGAATGGCTGGAGAGCAGCCCTGCAGAAAGGGATCTGGGTTCATCTTGTTTGGAGAAAAGGAGGCTGAAGAGTGACCTCACTGCTCTCTACAGCTTCCTGAGGAGGGGAAGTGGAGAGGGAGGTACCGATCTCTTCTCGCTGCTATCCAGTGATAGGACATGTGGGAACAGCTCAAAGCTGCATCAGGGAAGGTTTAGACTGGACATTACGAAGAATTTCTATACCAAGAGGCTGGTCAAACACTGGAACAGGCTTGCTAGAGAGGTTTTTTGGTCAATGCCCCAAGCTTGTCAGTTATTTAAGAGGCATTTGGACAATTCCCTAAATAACATGCTTTAATTTTTGGTCAGCCCTGAACTGGTCAAGCAGTTGGACTTGATGGTCATTGTAGGTCCCTTCTAACTGAAATATTCTATTCTATTCTATTCTATTCTATTCTATTCTATTCTATTCTATTCTATTCTATTCTATTCTATTCTAGTATTCTCACACAAAACTGAGTTTCTAATAAAATATGAGCCACGTGAGTTTTGCTATTGTGTTTGCTGGCTTGTAGACCCATTTTTTATTTTCATTGAGGGCATCTGTACAGAAGCGACGTTTAAGATGCATTTCGGATTCGGTGGAGTCAATTTAAATGGCATTCTGATGTGCCTACCTTTCAATTTTTTGAACAGCATTTATGTTCATTGTGTGAGAGCACGTGTACACTGCTGTGATGAGAAAGCAACAGAAAAATTGCCTCAATATCCTTGAATTCTTCTGAATCTAACCAAAATTAAACTAAATCAAAATACATTTTTATGTTATTTAGATATAGCACTTGTCCAGACCTTCAGGAGAAGTAATAAGGGAAGGGAAGGGAGAGTAAAAGATGTGAATAGAAGGGTGCAGAAAAAAACCCCAAACAACCAAAAGCAAACAACTGACTGCAAATGGCTCCTTCAGAGCCATTCTAATCTTTTATGTCAATGCATACTAGTAGAAGTCCTTAATTGATGGATTATTGACACCACAGGAGGTAACGGCTCCTTTGGAGTTGTTACACTCAGTGCTGTTAGTGTCTATTTAAAGAGCTTTAATCTGCCAGTTATTGACATGACAGAAAGTAATGGCTCCTTGGAAACCATTATGTTGTATTGTGTCAGGGTGTTTTCCTGCCTACCCAAAAAGATACTCTGTGCCATTCCATGCTTTAATGGGGAGTAAGAGTGCTGCAGATAATACCAAGAAATACTGCAACGCTGCAGCACCATAACTTCAAAATCAATACAATAGGCAGCAAAATATTCACCAATGGATTGCAGTAATTCATCCTCTGTACAGTTTCAGCTGCCTGTATAATGAACACAAAATAACACCAAAGGAAAGATCAGCGTGTATTAGGTTCACGTCAAGCGGGCAATCTGTAAAAAAATCTCAGTCTAACAGTTTCTGCGTTTGAGGTGTAACTGCTTCATCCCCAAAGCTCCCGAGCAAGCACAGTGGCACTTAAAATGCCCAGCACTTCTCAGAATGAGATAAGGAGTAGCTGGTTACCAACACCTTGGTATGTCGAGCAAGTGCATGCTATTGAGACTTAGAGACAGATAATTATCTTCAACATCACTTCTTTGATGACAGTGCCAGCATTCAGGAAGAAGGCCAAGCACATGCTTAGGGAGCTCTTTCAGCACAGCTATTCTGGTATCTCTGTACTGTATTGTTGTTTCGCCAGTATAGCTGTGACTGTGTCAGGATATTTTGCCAGCGTGTTTATATTGGTCATAAACTGCACCTCACAAAGCCCTTAACCAACCTGATGAAGATCTGTGCATCTGTGGTGTGGTCCCTGTGTTCCCTACCTTGTGTTCCCATCTTCTCCCTTGTGGCAGCATTAGTGATCACACATTTGGCTGTGAGCAAGGCAAAAAATTACTATTTTTTGGAGGGGGTAAGATTTCTTTTGAGCTGGATCATCTGACTGCACAGCTGTTCCCTGTTAATGCTAACAGAGAGGAGAGGGAATACCCAGCAGGACCCTGGGCTTTCTTTGGCATAAAGTGCTTCATAAACCACACTCTTTGAGTGGCACAGGGAGTGACATCTCGTCCAGCATAAAGATCACTCCTACAAAGTCATCAGAAGTGACAGTCTTGGCCTAACAGAGAAAGTCTATCCAGGCTTGGTGTTTTGCATCATTCAGTGAAAAGATGTTTTGATCCAATACTAGAAAGAAATTTTTTTATATCACTGAACTATGGCCTCAGTCCGTATCTCAAAGTACTTCCAGTTTGAAAAAGCAAGTAAAAAAAGGCTGGAAGAAAGGATGCATTATCTACCCCCACTTCCAGTGGAAGATGTAAGGTCAAGTGACCTGACCAAGACTGCACATCAAGTCTGTGGCTGAGTGGGGAATTTAATCTGGATTTTCCAAATCTCACTTTGATGTCTTAACCATAAAACCAGCCTTTCTCACTCTTATGCATATCCTTTTCATTCCAGAGACAGCAAACTATAAGGCAGGATTTTTCAAAAAAGCCTTATCCTTTTGAAGTACCACAAAACATGTTTGAAAATCTGACCTTTCAGCAAATACTTAAGTAAAAAGTGAAAAATCTGTCTTGATTTACATATGCCATGCATTTGGAAAATCAACACAGAATAGCTACTTCATTGCTTAGGTAAAACTTTGAAGACAACCAAAATTTGCAAAGTCATAGAGCTAAGACACAGGCAAAATAGTGAGTATTCTGCTCTCTTCCATTTCTAATTGTCAAGTAGGGTTAAAAAGAAGATTCAATATCTAATATCTGACTATTACAGAAGTGGTAGAGTTTTCTGAGTTTCAAAGTATTGGCATTTTTTTTTTTAAGTGAGGAAAATTAAGCATAATTGTGATATAATTTTTTTTTCTGATACAATTATCTACTGACAAAACTATCACTTTGTACACAATAAGGTTATTCTAATGAATCTGTTCAATCTGATCTTCATAATCATGGTATCTCCAAGGTAGAAAATTAATTGGATGAAGTTAAATATCCCCTTTTCATGTCAACAAAATTGGTTTTTCTGGGGATTAAAGGATTAACGTGGTGTTAAGTCCCTAAAGAGGTTAAAACACTTTATTATTCATTACAAAACACAAAGATCGGACTGTTATTTTGTTCTTATGTCACTGTTTGTCATTTCATTGAAAGAAGAAAAACAGGACAAGAAAACTTTAACGATTAAAAAACCCCAACCAATGCATAATTTAAAAAAGGATGTTGAAATTAGTAAACTTTTTGTCTATCACAAGTCGCCAATCTTTTTAAACAAGTATCTGCAGTTTTTAAGATATATTAAGTGTATCTGTAGATGAGGAACGGGAGATAATACAGAGCAGAGTTGCAGTTCTGCACTGATATGTTAGAATTTCAGGTAACTCCACAAGTATTACCAAATTAATCTTTTCTTTTAGTTATCTTTCTTAAAGCTGTGGAAGGAAGAAAATGGTCCATTACCTCTGTGTTCAGAAGGAATTCTTGCTGAGGGGAAGGCTTTTTAAGTAGAATTAATCCTCACAAAACACTTCCCTTATCACTCTAGGACTGATCAAATACCCATTAAAATCTGTGAGAGTCTTTCCAGTACCTTCAATGAGCAGTGGATCAAGTCCTAAGAGCTGTGCTTGGTCAACATCGTTAAAAGCTACATTTTTTTAATCTGTTACAGAAGCAAAACTTTGCACTAAGATGCTCTTTTGATTGACATCCTGCATTAAATTTAAATAGATAAAATACTGCTTATGTTAACAACAACTTCTGCTAAGTCCTTTTGTCACTCCTACTCTGGCCAAATCAATGCAGTAAATAGCTCACAATTTAATGGTGCCAAAAGTAGGATCAGTGTATGGACTTCCTGGTGGGATCTAAGTTGGAATCCTAAAGCTTGTGAAAAGCCAAGGGCATCAATGGGTATGTGATTTTAAAACATCGAGATTCATGGTGGCCTCTCACAACCTTCAGCAGAAGTCAGTGGGCTAGGCATCTCTGGAGAAAGACAGGTTTACATTTTCGAGGTGCCCCTAATGCAAGAATAGATTCACCAGATAAAAAAAAAAAATGCCCCTTTCACTAACATCACCCTTAAAACAAAGTTCAAAGCAGGTGTTTCCACCGGCTTAAGACATATCATGAAAGACGTTTGCAATTTGGGAGCTACTCCACCAAAATTTCCCTGACATGAGTGAAGTGTCACTTTGTGACACTAGCAGCATCTGGAAGAATTATCTTCAATCATCCATCTGTTACCCAGCAATCAACACTTCATTCATATGGAGCGCTGAGAGAAAGTGCATGCATGTAGGCATGCCTGACGAAACACATCACATAGCTAACTCTAGTCTTCTTATTTGTTCTTCACTCAAGGAGGTCCTTGGACTCTGAGGAATGTCCACATGGGAGAAGTGTGAAAAAAACTGATTGGGATGATTTTTGTTATCTGCTTCACCGAGGATTTGGCTCAATATTACTCCACTAACAAGACACAGTGCTGGAATCCTTGGCACCAATAGGCCATTCTTGGAGGAAAAATGCCTTACAGCAGTACATTAGCTTCTGTGAATTCAACCCAACTTTTAATCTGTATCACATAAGACACAGACCGTGAACTTCACAATGCTTTACTGCATACAGCATAGACCCAGCCAAGGAGTAAGTTCAAGCCAAAATAGAGCAAAAGACAGTTGCATAAGGGGTATTTTAGAGAGCAATCAATACTAACCATCGGGAGAGCAAAAGCCAATTCAGGGGCGCAGGCTGGGGAAAAAGAAAATGTTTTCAAACAAGATTTGAAGAGAAATGGAGAATCAGGGAGGTGGAGACATGACAAGGTTGTTCCAGATGCCAGGCACTGCAGAGAAGTGCACACACACACACACACACACACACACACACACTCCTCGTCACGGAGCAGTGGGAGGCAAATATGTGGGCATTTAAAGGGTGCCGAAGCACCATGTATCGTGCTGGAACAGATTGCCTCCAGTGGGCTGAGTGCAGATACTTATCTGCTTGCTCAGGGATGCTCAGTCCCTAACTCAATACCCTACAGTTATATCTCCATCACTGCTTTGCATACAAAAGAATATGCCAAGGCTAAGTTTCCCTCCCAGCTCTTGCTGCTGGCTTTGAAACTATCCCATTTCCTCAGCTGATGCCACTCTGATGAGAGCAGGAAATTCCTTTAACTCGCACTCTTCAAGCTCTTCTCTAACCTCAGTGTCCAATTCAGCCAGCGTCATCTTGCCATCTCCTCTACAGAGGTTTTAGTTCAGGCTTCAGATAGTGAAAAATGAATGCCAAAGTACAAATAACTGAGAAATGGAAAAAAGTGCCAAAATGTCACAAGAAAGCTGATCTTGGAGCATTTCCAGGCTGAACCAAAGCAGAAAATTCTAAAAACATCATAATAGAGATTATCTTCTTGATATCTCCTGCCAAATTTTGGCAGTCCAGTAAATAGGAATAAGGCAAGAAACTCTGAATGCTTATCCACTGAATGCAAGTTTTGACCCATATTAGTTATACCCATCTTTAGTCAAAACTCGGCTTCACAAAACCCCTGGGGCTTCTTCCCGTCCTGCCACTTTGATGTCTGTATAAGGAAGATTTATACTTGGAGCTTCTGGAGTATCTCACATGGTTCAATTTTCAGCGTTGAAAAACAACATCTTTTCTCTTCCTAATTCTCACCTCATTTATTATATTAGTGAGGGAATCTTCTGTGCTGCTACTCACTCCAGTGCAGAGGAAAAGCTTTTCCACATCTTTCCCAGCAGCAGACACCCTCTTTACGGCTTTGTTTCTGGAGCCTGAGAGCTAAGGGAAAGGGATGAGGCTCCATGGAAACTTCTCTTTTGCTGGCCATTGTCCTCAGTGTGGGCGAGCGCTGCCTCCCTGGCACTAAAAATCCCATTGTTGCAATGATACAACAGTGCGCTCTACCACCTGGCACGATGTTGAACCAGATGCTGACTGGCACAGGCACATAGCATAGATTTTGAACAAGGCAATTTCAATATTTGCATAATTTAAAGAAACAGAATATTTCTGGAGTGCGGGAAAGAGTAAAAACGCTGGTATGTATTGAAGGTAATGCACATTCTTTGGATCTTTGTTGTGCTCAGCAGGTGGTAATCAACAACCTGATAAGATTAGTGAGACCTTTAACATTTCAGAAAGGAGTGTAGGAGCCATGAAAGAGTCTTATAATTGACGAGTATTGCAGCAAGCTCACCCAGGGCAAGAGCGTACTGCATTCATTTTTTGTTTATATCTCATCCCTGACAGTAGATATCAAACTTGTAATGCATTTTCTGAAAATAATAAAGTATCAAGACAATACTCCTACAAGCCTTTTCTTTTTGTCTAATGATGGATACCTTTATTAAATCAAAGACTATCTAGACTTGCAATGGAGAAAAATAGAAACGCAGAAAGTTGTCACTTGATTTTAAAGAAGTTGTGCTGGATTCATCTAGCAGTGCTGGTTTCGTAGCAAAGAATAAACATTTATGAAAGAGATAAGAAATTTTAAAGGTAAATATATTTCCTGGCATACTTAATGGCAGCAATATTCTACAATGATGACAGCTGCTGTAGTTTTCTCAGATTAACCCATGAATCAGGAGGACTTTCATGCTGCTCTTTCCAAAAGGTAGTAAGACCCTTAGACATAGCCAACCCTTTCACTTTGTTCAGTTGCTGTGTCCCAGAATTAGGTACATTGGAAATCATCCAGTATTACTTTGCTTTGCAAACAAGTGTCTTCAGTGCTACGGGAATAATATATGAGTGTGAATAGAAAGCAGGTAGATTTTCTGGCTGGAAATAGAATTGTAGCAGAATTGTATGGGCTGACCCCTTTTACAGGTACTTTGTATGAGTTTGGAGTGCGCTGATTTCAGACGAAAAGTCTGACGGTGAAGCTGGTTTAAGATTTCATTCAGGATTCAGAGATGCAAATTTCTAACAACTCTGAAAACTTTCAGTACCAAAATGTAAGAATTCTCACAAGACTAAAATGATAGCAATCATTTATGAGATATGATCTCACTCCATTTCTAGCTAGAGCCAAAACCAGTTGTAAGCACAAAATGCATGTCAACTCCTGTCAGTTGCATCTATGAACTGCCCTGCTTTTGTCCATAAAGGGCTGGGGTTTGATAGAAACTTTACAGCCCAGACTTCTGTAAGTTTGGTCTTATCTCTAACGGCACACTTTGCATGAAATAATTGGAACTGCAAAAGTAAAGGGACAGAACATCAAAGTTTCACTGATGTTAATAAAATTATACTGTTTCAATCAAAGGGTTCAGCAGGCTGTCATGCCGGTATAGTCTCCATCCTCACCAACCTTCCCCTGTGCAGGAGTATCCAGCTACTAGAGCAGTTGCCTCTGCTGCAATAGTTCCAGACATCTTTGAGTATACACTAGTAAAAGCTGGATTTCATGAACAAATCTTTATGTGTTTGTGTTATATGATGCAAAATTAATTTTTGTGTGGTAATGCGAATAAGCTCTGACCTTTTTTTAAGATTCTGTTTCTATAATTGCAATCCAGTGCATGGCTTTTTTTAATTGTGTTATTCATAAGTGTGGGGTTGTTCACTTCTCTTGCGTGTACAGGTTAAGCCAGAATCTGGGCTTTGAAAACTACAAAGGAAGGTAAAGAAATAAGATTCATCAATGGCTGGAAACAATCATTGTTAGTGTGAACACTAAGTATGGCGAACCGTTGAACTAGAGGTAGACACAGCTTTATTCCGGCTAGATTTATGGTCTATAAGTTTAATTTGTGGCAATTTTCTGAGAAGGAAGAGAAGAATGTAGCTTTTCTCTCTAATTTATGCAGAATCAGCTTCCAGCCACCTGGAGTTAAAACGGTGGATATGGTTACACCTCTGGTATGTGACAGGATGTTTGGGGAAAAGTGAGTGTATTTGAACCCCCAAAATGGAACAGAAAACGAAGACAGACTGGAAGACCAGGACTGAATTATTAAGTGATAAGAATGCAAAAAACTACACATTTGGGAAATTTAGGAAAAAATAAGATTTGGACTGTGTGCAGTTTTAAATTGCATTATTGGCCTTTCCCCCAGCAAATAACCTAGGAAAACTTTACTTAGTTTGCTAGAACTCTGGTATTATTCTGTACATGAAAGAGAAGATCTCTCACATGAGAATAGGCTGCTTCCTCCAGAATTAGTCCATTTGATTTATCTTTCTTCTCTCACATAGCCATAGAGAAACCATTTTGGTCCTTGACCACATACGAGCAACCCCTATCGAAGAGTAAAGATGTTGGACAGACAAAAGCAGGTCCCAGATCAACACTTTCACTACCAAATGAGGTAAATCTTATTCTTAAGTATAGAGGTCCCTTCCAATCTGAATTATCCTATGAAAAAACTAAAACATTACATGAGAAAGCAACCAGCCTAGAGACAGGTTTATTTTGCAGCTCCTGCGGACTGTGTGCTGGACTACAGCCACAACCATCTGCATAAACCTTAGCATTAGCTGTATCCATCTTCAAGTGACTACTGTGCCTGAGATACGCAGTGAAGGCCCACCAAGTTTTGAAGCAGCTGGACAGAGTACTGTTAGCATTATTCTTGGAGAGTAAAGACCCAAATGCTTATTCCTCTTCTCTAGCAGATTCTTATGTTTGCCAAGTCCAGTGGGCTCCAGTCAGACTGAAACCCATACACAGGCCAGAGAGTTTAATGCCAGTGTGGATGTACATACCTACGCTGCACTTCAACACTAGTGTGCCATCCCCACCTTCTTCACCATGATTTCTTTGTGAGGGAAGCAATGGACAGAGCCCTCCAGATCACACAAGCTGCAAGAGCCCTCATATGATGCAGTCTATATCTTTCCATGTCACCACAAGTAAGGCAGAGAGAAGCAGGCTTTGGCAGACCCATGATGGACATGAAATATCCTCTCTGCACACTGAATGGCTTCACAAATTCATGCAGAAGACCAGGCTTCAACCAGGAAGGGGATGAGCCACCAGGTCTCTGGAATTGTCTGTAAGGGTGACTAATCAGGGTGTAATCAGGGGTCATCTGTTTGGCGGATGAATGGGACGATGACAATTCTGCCTCTCCCTGGCATACCCTCAGTGATGGCTCTGCAATGCACAGCTCAAATGTTTTGCAGCGACTGTGACATGAATGGAAGCATTTTTATTGGCTTCAAAAGTCCTTGAATCGGAGTCATAATGTGCAACCGAACTTTGAACAGTAAAATCCTTAGGACAGGAACATCAAGTTTTTATTAACTTGGCGGTCACTTAAACCTCCACCCACTTTCACTTCGAGCACTGTAGAAATGATCAGTGTGAAGATCTCAGCAGTGCATTACTCTGCCTTTGAACATTACTATCTCTGGCCATGGCTCACTTGAATTAAACTTTCGCTAGAGTCAAAACTCGGCCATTTTAATAGATCCCAGGCACCACAATTCCACCTGCCAGCAAAAAAACCCCCCACGAGTTAGAAGGAAAAGGACTTGCAGCATTACAGAGGCCAATAAAACTGGTCAGATCTTCTGTGACCTTGTCGTTGCCCTGCTAAGAAGTAGAGGTAAGGAGAGCATCTCTGCACTGCGAGAGGAGAAAGGGAGCCAAGTGCAAAATGGACCCAGAAGACCATGTAACAGAACCTCCCTCTGAGCCAGCTCATGGAAATTGGTGATAGCACTAATTTTGCACGTGTAGCTATACTGCTCAGAGTGTGCTTTTCGTTAGAGGTTGACTTGTGAGCCTTCAAACTACCACAACAAGGGGGTGACTGTCAAACCCATGCCAGTGTCTGTCAGCTTTGCATGGAGAACCAAACAACGCTGCTAACAGCACTCCCAACACCATCCTATGGGGGAAAAACAAGAGCTGTATCAAGGAGCCTACATACCTTGCAAGCGTCATGCACAATATAAAAGTGTCTAATCTTTAATTTAAATTATTACATTTTAATGATAAAATAATTAATAATAGTCCTGATTTTATCTGCTATTTTAGTATTTTAAATTTAGGAAATAACATCTAAACCTGAAAGGAACCCCTCTGATAAAACCAGCTTTGATACTCATCCATAGATTTAAAGCTAGAAAGTGTTTTTTGGCCAAGGAGAAATCATTATTCCGGCCAAGCCATAATAAATGTCTATGTTGTAGTTCCTAAAATATTTTCCTGGAATTTATGGCATCACTGGAACTTATTCCTTACATTTTTAAACACATAACTTTATTATTTTGCCAGTAATTTTATGTATTACACTAAATCACTGGGTTATGAATGTTCCCATTCTTTTTAGACTTTGTCTTTTGCAAATCAAATTAATCACAATTTAGAAGTGCATAAACTTGCTAGGACATTTTTATAACTTTGTTGAGCATTTCAAATTGGGTGTACACAAAAACAATTCAAATAAGAAAATATCTTGAATCAATATTATTTTAATTCATTTATCAGTGGTATAGAATGAATTACAGTTTCTAGAATCTGATTTAGCCTCTCTGTAGCTTCAGTGACAACCACAAATCACATACACGCATACAGATTTCCTTACATCTCCCCCATCTCCTCTCAAACAAATCTGTTTCCTTTCTGTCCACTCAGCCTCCTCAATTATCAGTCTTTCCACACCCTGAGCCTTTGTTTTCTATTAAAACAACACGCTTAGCTACTTAGCAGCGAGCACGAAGAGTGAAGAAGTCTGTGTACTCCTTTGGTGCTGCCCTAGAATTATCTTTCCCTACAAGATGTAACTTTTTCTTCTTCACCTTCTCCAGCTATAAAATGCCAACCCTCTGCAGCTGAAGAGAGGCAGAGATTTATTAACCTGTCTAAACCAGACTTTGAGAAGTGCAGAGGAAATTTCTGCTGAGCAGATGCCCCACAGAAGGCATTTGCAACACTTAAAATTAACTTAACATTCCTTTGCAAGGGACTGAGCAGCCCATAAAACTTCGTTCAGCTTTCAGTTCTGCTGCTAATGTTATTTCAGTTATAGCTCTTGCTTACCCTTGATGGTAGAGTTTCAATACATGCACCATACTCAACAGTTGCCACAATCGGGTAGAAAAACAGATACAGCTTAGAGAGTGACTCCTTTTAAAGACAGGGTGCAAGGCCCATCACGCAGAATGACTGCCAGGGAGGTGCAGCGCACGCAGTCCACAAAAACAGACCCAGAAGAGTTATGAACTGTGTTCGTCCGCTCCGACTTCTGATTTCTCAGCAGCAGTCCATTTCAAGTCCTTCTAAACCTCACACAAATGCAGTTTCAGGAAGTCTACAAGTCCCCCACAATTCCTATGATCTTTCTTGTCTTTTTTAAGGAGCAGCTGGTTTGTCAGCACGCTTTCCGCAGGGCTGCTTCTGTACCAAGAAACAGTTATGGCCCAAAGTTAATTCGATGACTGAACTATAAAACCTGAAAAGAAGGATTTGTGTAGGGTACGCTGAGAGACTTTCAACAAGGACACCACAGTAGCAGCTGGTGTGATAAAAGTGATAGTGAAAGATTGTTTGAAGAAATAAAACAATTCAAACAATTGACCTGACAAGGAAAAAATGTATTTCACCACTGCACATCTCAGCGAGCTGGTTTTATATCAAAACCAAATAAAATACAGAGACATATATATTGTTTATATATAAAATTATATTATATTTATATTTATAGATTTATAATTATGTGACATTTTAGTTAGATCATTCAGAAAAAACCCATCTGAATGGTAGCTGCAGAACCAGACTCTGACTTTAGTGAGTCTATTGCACATGATCACGGAAAATCTGTCAGGCTTAGTATTTATTATCAAAGGGCTTGCACAGCAGCACTGGATACCTACATATGAATAACATTTGATGCATTGCCCCACCTAAATAAGGTCCTAGAGAGTCCCAAATAGGCCTGTTTCCTCGGTGTGGCAGGTCTCCGAAGTGAGCATGACACCTGGTAGCAATAGCACTTGCAGAATCAGAACCAGAGAGCAGGCGAGCGTTGTAAGCTTTTGTTAAACCCGACAGTTTAACCTACTGCTGAAAAAGGAATTTATGGACTTCTAGTTTTGATTTAAGTCACTGATTTATCACATTCATTCTATCCTGAACTTTTCCCAGTGAAAGACTTTGCATTAACTACTCCTCTTTTCTTAGCAGAATTTCTTGGTGGAGATTCCTTACGTGAAGCATTAACCAGGCTCTTCTTTTAAAATCCACTTTCTGCCAGAGTTTTACAGTCACACAAGGTATTTCCAACATGGAGGTTTAAAATCTTTCAGACAAATAATATACTTATCAGGAAATGTCATGCTGTGACAAGATGTAGAAATATTTGAAAATTCAGGTCAAATTCAGCAAATAATTTGAAAATAGCAAAGTGGAATGGACAAATAATTTCTATTTATTTAAACATTTGCTAAACAAAACATTTCAACATCTGATGTCTAATTGTTGCCATATCTCATGAAATTAGCTACTTACTAAAAAAAGACATTTTAAGGGTAAAACGAAAAAAATGCAATTGTTAAGCTGTTGACCCCCAAAAAAAATGTTAAGCAATTCCATGAAAGAAAGATTTTTTGAAAAGCTTGTAGGAAGTCATTGAGGATTGTGTTCCACTCAATATTTTGATTTGGTGAATTAATAGGAGGTGGGGATGGGGAGAGGTTATTTGCCCACCTCTGATTATTCCCACAGGCCTCCCCTTGATACTGTACTACGCAGGCAAGGAAGGTTGACCACAAAAATTCATACTGACACAGCAATATCTGCCATGATCTATCTGAGGCTGGAAAAGTGTGTGAAGCTCTAGTGTAAGGACTAATGCACATTTGGAAAGAATTTGATTTAAAAAAAATACACAGCGTTAAGGTTTAAACTAAAGTTTTGTCCTCATATAAGTAGTTCCACATATTTCAGCTACCCACAATATCTTAAAAAAAAAAAATTTGCATTGTGAGACTGCATAGAAATGATGTGCAATACCTGGAATGAAGTGCAGGAAACGTCAAGAATATTCATTTTAGCACTGCTTCGTAGGGTGCTCCAAGCAGAGACACGAGTGAAAACCTGCGAGTAGACAGGTACATGAAAAATGGACCTGCTTTCCCTCCCTGTTTAGAAATCCTGAAGCACTGGCTCCTGGCTGCACCACAACTGCTCTTGACTACGCAGCAGTAAGCAAAAAAGATGTTGAATGAGAACAATATTTAGTGACTGTTTGTTATGAGAGTTAGAGCTGTTTTGTCTAGCATGGAAAAACTCGGTCCTAAGTTATTTCCCTTTGTCACACTCCTAGAAGAGTGACTTCTCCTGCCTACAAAGGCACTGTACTGTTCACAACACGTAGCTATTAGCACACGTTTGGATATCCTGACTGTATTCTTCTCTGAGTATTATCCAGGTAAATAATTCATTGTTTTTTAGAAGTTCATGAAAGCACAAAGGAAAAAAGGGGAAAAAACACAGCAAATCCTAGAGAAAAATCTAACACCAGATACTTTGCAAAGGCAGAAGGACTTTATGCCATTTGGAAAACCAAGGCACTGGTAAAGATCTCTGTATGGCATCCTTCAGCCTAAGTTGTGTGTGGTTTACCCTGCTATCATCAACACAACTAAACATGAGGGGAATTTTACCCTCTTGACCACACACTGACTCCTTACATTCTTAAAATTAACCTTAAATGATACATTATCTTGCACTCTGTCTGCATAGGAGCGTTTTACCTAGCATAGGTGTTGTCTGGCATATAATTCAAAGGATGTGCTTTCCCCTTTACAGTCTTCCAGTTTACCCATTACTGAAACTTGTTCCACCACCATAATTCCCATAAATCAAATCACCGATGTTCAGACTCCACTCAGCTAAGAAGGCAGGTTTGTCTGGCAAAAAAATGAACACTGAAAAGAGAGAGAAATAAACTTTATCCAAGCCGCTGACAATGATTTGTCAAGCTTACCCGAGCCTTGCGCTCACTCAGTGGTAGGAAGCAGCTAGACAGATCTTATACGGAATCCAGCCCTTATTCTGCTCTTGGGTTATACAATATATTATACCTTGAAAATGACACTTATGTAAGTAAAGTTACACTGGACTCACATTTCATATGTAGAGAAACAGCTGGTTTTTTAATTTAAAAAATCTAAATTAAATCATAACTTAAAAGCTATGTTTCGTCATCTACAGAACATGCCAAATCATATGCCTGAAATATAAAACTGATGCTGAAATTCTGGTAATATTTAACATGTTCTTTATGAAGAAAACATTCTTCTTGAGCTTGGAAACTGACTGAACAATAGCAGCTTTAGGACCTCCAAAGCCGAAGGCGTACAAAGGTTATGAGAATGTGTCTGCCCAAAACTACAAATCAAAAGAGTAACAACAATACCATATGTTACAGAACATAAAGTATCCTTCACAAACACTATAAAACCCCCACATATCTCTGCCTTGAGAGTCCCACTGGCCAGTGGAAGGTTGTGTTTCATTGCACTATCACCATATAAGAACATTTTTTCTCCATTTTTAACGGCATCCCGAAAACTAGCAGTACCACTGAATGACCTTTGAAGAGTTAAGATTAAGTAGTAATGACAGAAGATTGTCTCTGGCCTAATGCTGTTTAAAAATGCAGAAGCTGATTTCGTGGAGAATGGATCCAGCTGGCTTTAAACTGCAGCCAAAAGTGACTTTTATTGATGTTGTTGTTTTTTGTTTTATTTAATTTAGGGGAGGTGTATGGAATTGTTCACTCCCATAAGACCCATTTCTTGTTGGAATATTTATCTTCACACAGAAGTACAGTAGGTCCCAGTGCTCTAAGGTAGTACAACAAGTAAAGAAATGAACACATCTAGAGTGGCACTGAGACCCTGCACCCAAAGAGGGAGAAGAGAGAACTAGAGGCTCTCCTTGTTCAACTGCACAGAGTGCCCAGACTCTGGGCTTTATCACATAGACATGCACCCACCGCATCACTGGGCGAGGAGCGACGTGGGAGAAAGGCAGCTTCTCCCACAGCTCATTTCAGCAGAGGGAAGATTGCACTGGAGCACCACCACTTCTGTGAACACATGATTTCTTCCTTGCAAGAGAAAGGAAACTGGCATGGGAGTGATGCCTTCAAGCATCTACATACCACAAATGTGCTGGAGCTGGCATGGTTTTGCTCCATGGTTTTTGCACAGAGAACTTGGCCAGTCTTTCATCACCGATTCCTGAGACCTTTATGAACTCCTGAATTAAAAGCAGTAGATGTGGAGATTTACCTACAGACGGTTCAAGACCCCTCAAAAGTCAATGATTTAAGCTTTACAGCAGTCCTGGGAGAAAGCACAATGAGATACAGAGGAGTTCAGGCTTTGAGCTGTAGAGTGTCTGCACCTGGGGCCCGGGTTAAAGCGTGCGCATACGCAGCCTCGTCCTGCATGTAGCTCTTTGCTGAAGCTCACCTCCCTTTTGAGAAACATTGATATGAAACTATCTTAAGGTTCACTAAAGATAAACACCAAGCATAAACTTTATCAATAGCTCCCCAAACTTTAGGAAGTATCTGGAATACTGTTAAATGTCTATTTAACTAGAAGATACTGAATAGTAAAGCTGTCAGCCTCTCTTTCCTGTATTGATTTCAGAGAGATTTTCCTTACTCCATTAAAATTACCTTTTCAGATTCTCAGCAGGAACATTCAGTCTTGCTCAGCAGAACTTAATCACAGCCTATGTCTGGTTTACATGGAAGCTTAAGCAGACCCTTGCAATACGGTTACGAAAACAGAAATTCCCTGATCGCCTATACAAACGCTCCAGTCTCACACTACCTCGTGGATTGCTCAGTACAATTTGCCTAATCAAAAGGAAAATTGCACAAAGCCAAAATGGAAAAAGTTTATAGCTACATGAATAAAATAGAGTGGAGCATCCCTGCAGAACCCTTCTCAGCACAGGGCGCTCTTCCTCCCAGGAGGAGGAAGGCTAAAGGAGGTATTCACAGATATTCCCTGTACTTAACTCTTATATGTATTCTTGGACTTTGCAATATGGAAAATTACAACTTTAAGCAATTAACAGTAATTAATAGTGTTAAAGCATAGTGGGTTCTAGAGAGGAAAGCTTTAGTGTGCCCATTTGGAGACGCCTGAGATCTATGAGGTGGGCTGTAGATGGAAAACCATGACTAGGTTTCCCCACAGCACGGTGGGCTGTAGATGGAAAACCATGACCAGGTTTCCCCACAGCATGGAAGGTCTGGAAGGAAATTTCTGTAAAGTTCAGCCAAGCCCAGCATTCCTCTTACAACCACTGAACAACATTCCCTTTCTTTGCCTCGTGCCACGTGAAAAGGCTCATCTGTAGACAGGGCTGAGGAGAGACAGTGACGAGAAATCTTTCCAGGCTAGGACTGAAATCCTTGCATTTCTGATTGAACTGCAGATTACTGTGGCCATATGCTGCCTTTCCACAACAGGTGGAATACACTTTATCAGATGTGCCATTGCCAAGACAGCTATCATTTTACTCATTTAAAAGATTTATGCCCCAATTGTCCTCTTTCTTGCAGATGGAGGGCCTGTCTATGTGGGAAATTTGGTGTGTAGTAAGCTAAGACACAGATTTTCAGCAGACATGCTTTTCCACAGTAATGCTCTGAATGCACGCTTTTAGGGCCTGGTATTGTTATGTTTGGGGTTTTTTTTGAGGCACTCTGAAAGAATATATAGTTGGAAATTAGTGCAGAGAAGTTATGTAAAATTCATGGCTTCACATGCCACAGACTGACTTTCTCTGGTGAAAGTTAGCATGAAACTAGCTGAGAGAAAAAAACGGTGCGTAAGATCCAGCCTTCCTCTTCCTTGCTCTTTCCTTTTCCCTCTGAAAGCTCGAGACATTTCCTAGGTGTAACTGCTTCAGAAGTCTGGCAGACCTGAGGCTTATTGCTGTGCTCTGTTGTCAGACAAAGCGATACATACATAAATTTCAATATTCCACACCAGTTTAATGGAGGTAAAACTCTTTGGGCCTACAAGGAAAAGTGGAGAGTGATGGGACTGTTTCTATCGGGAAAATGCAGTTTCACCAGAAAAATGGGCTCACTTATCTCTGCCACACTGGTATAATATAAATACAAATAATATAAGTAATACTGTACTTGGGAGAGTCATCAATATGATATAAATTGAGTGTGTCAAGAAAAGAGAAGCGAGAGTGGCACAAAGTGAAAAGGAGCTGGTACCTGGTGCTCAGGCAAGTGGTCTCTTGGGCGCACGAACCAGGTCGGCATACATGAAATGCCTCCGAAATGGATGTCCCCACGCTTCCTGTTCCCCCAGCACTTATTTTTGGTCTAACGCCCCTATTCATCAGTTCACCTCACACGAGCCGGGAGCCGGGAGCGGAGGGGCCCCGCTGGGCACAGCCTCGCTCTGCTGAGTGAGGCAGCAGGGCGGGCTCCAAGATGGCGGCCGGGGTCAGCCCAAGCCCAGGCCCTCAGGAGGGTTCATGGTGGTGAAGCGAGGCCGAGGCCAGGCCGGGACATCAGTGGTGGTGCAGGGTGACATCCCCCGGCCTCGCTGGGGCAGGGAGGAAGGTCCAGGCCAGGCTGCAGCGGGGTCCTGGGCCGCCAGCAGTGGGAGGCTGCGGGGAGAGGGGCCAGGGCCAGCCGGGGCTGTGAGGGCTGCAGGGCCATGGCGGCGCTGCTCTGCCCACGCGCTGGCCTTACTGCTGCTGAGGACAGACTGAGGTGTGGGTAATCCAGACTGAAGAACTGCTTATTCTAATTTTTAAGTGCCCTTTTCCTTGCATGCTGACAACCTAGTAGTCTTTATCCCTTTCACAGAGCGATTCCTCCATCTTAGAGCTTCCCTCTGCAGCCACTTCTTAAATTTCTACCCGAGCCTGCCCGCTTTCTAGTTCAAACCTTGCAGAAGAAGGAGCATCAGAGGACAGGAAGTGCAGCCTTCTGGACCAGGGAAGGAAAAACAGGTGGCGAGCATGGAGTCTTTGCTCCGAGATGGGATGACAAAGTGCCACAGCCAGACCCAAGGTGAAGGAAGCCCCGGGGGATCCATCACACGGGGCGATGGCACGTCTCTGCCATGTTGTGATCCGACAAACCCTTGGGAAGTATCTTCTTGTGCTCGCACCTGAAAAGCAGGTAGTTTGTCAGAAAAAGATCCGATCCCTCACTCCAGCTAATTGCATAATGAAAAGCACAGAGCAGGGTGGGCAGATTTATCATCAAGAGCACCCACATCCATTTAGTTTCAGTAAGAGGTAATTCTCCCTGTTGACTGGAGGTATTGCACTATCACATTTATAGCAGTGCCACATGTGGAGAGCATAAGGTGTTGCTGTGCCAGGTACTGTACATTATTATTATTTGTACTAGCACCATGCCAGGAGCCAGGTGCTGTACAACATAAAACAAAAAGTAATTCTCTCCTGTGGACAGGTTACAGAATAATAGCAAAGGTGACCACTCCTGACCTGGACAGCTTAGTCTAGATCAGGACAAAAGAGAGAATGCATCAGATGTCATGGTTAAATAGAATATTTGTTTTCCTCCTGGAAAGGGTCTCTGCCTAACAGGAGTCAGGATAACACCACTTGGAGATAGTCAGACGGTAAGGTGAGAAGAAGAGACACTTCTATCACACCATGTTTATTCAGGCTCCTTTCTGAAACATTTCAGTTTCGGAAATCTGAGACATCAAACAGCTGAAGAGCCTGACTTAGAAACCAGTTGTGGAAAGTTTAGTCCTGCAAGTGGTAGAAATAGCCAAGAGTCTCGGCACAGTTAGACACCTGCATGTTGCTTTGAGTAAATTCTTCATCTGCAAACACACATGCGAAGCACTGCCTAACTCATACACTGAAACATATCTTAAAAGCCCAGTAAAGTTGTTTCTTCTGCAGGTGAAAATGGAAGAGCACATTGATCAATAGATAGCCAGGTTCTGGCTGCGCTTGCATATTAGGTCAGATCTCAACACTAGCAGCTAGCTTGTCCATGGAAATGGAGCGCATAATCCTTTAAAGAAAAGGGGTTTCATCATGTTAGATTTACAGCTCTCTTCTGAGGCCTGAAAGTTAGGGGGAAAAAACAGAATCCAAATCAACATATTAGGTCTAGAGGTTCTTTTTAAAGTCAAAAGCATCCTTATAGCAGTGACTATGGCCTCACCACCTGCAGCAGCCAGGAAGCAAGCAGATCCAAAGTGACGGCAAAGTAGCACAGAAGAAGTGAGATCTAAATTTAAACAGGAGAAAAACAAGAGAAAAAAAAGGGAATGATTAGTTATTTTTATGGGGAGGATGTTGCTGTGACATAGGATAGTGCTTCAGATGTGGATGGAAACCTAATCTGGGATAAATGACATCAGGAAACCAAACCTGACTCCTCAGGGACTTGACAGTGACATCAACATCATGCTGGTAGACCAGGCTGAATGGAAGAGATTAAACAAGGAAAAAACAAAAGAATTTGCTTGACTTTTTTTTTTTGTGTATAAAAATTTCAGATTTTAAAGTTTTAAAGTTTAAAATTATAGTGGAGCTTCAACATGATTACCAACAAAGTGTGGGAATGGAACTTGATTTTTATCTTCTTTACCAGAAAGACTTGCTGCCTCCTTCACAAATGGAAGGCAACATTCAAAGCCTCTAAGATAATTTAATCAAAACACCAGAACTTGCAGGTAAATGAGGATGTTCTTTGTACTCTGTTAAGAAGATCCTTTAAGACTTGCTTTGCCAAAATGAAAGTCTTCATGACACTCACAGGTTTTTCAAAGGAAAGCTATAGCAAAGAAAAAATATCCTGTATTTTGAATGACAGAAAGCGTGCCAAAAGCCTCCATCAAAAGAAAGCTAAAATTCGTAATAAAATACGCATATAACTACAAAATCTGTTCCAGTTTTTCAGACCACGGTACACTGTATTTACTAGGAAATCAGAGTAAAAACTGACAGAAGCCATTGTAAAGACCTTTCTAAAAATCTCATTGGCGTGTCTGGTTTTTTATTTGTCTGCACACAGAAGGGAAGTTTGAGAAATCTGGGTTTAGGGCAAACGAGCCCAGGAAGATCCATTCAACGGCCATTACAGAGGCGCCTGGGTTTTGCTACATGATCCCTCCCCCAGTGCTCCCTTCATCTTGGTGCTCATTGTCATGTATCTCAACTCCGCACACAGGGTCCAAACCAATGAACTGCATTTTCGCCATTGTCCCTGTAGGTTGATGGATCACAGTCCCAGTCTTTTACCTGCCTAATCCTTTCTCACAGAGGGATGCCCCTAATTCTAATTAACTGAGTGCCTTTGGGTCCCTAATCTATGCAAAATCCTTTTCAAAATTTGTACTGGTGAAAATGCCAGGAAAGTATGTATGTGCCAAGACCCTACATGGAAAATACAAAAATTTACTTATCCGGGCACAGCCCTTCTGAGTATTTCTTGACGTGTGTGAATCTTGCACTTCTAGTATAGAAACAGCAGGTTATTTGAAAATAAATTGTGGAAGACCCTCCTGAAATAGTAGTATTGGGTTTAAGATGATGAAGGCATGCTGTGGTGAAAAACAAAATATTTGCTAGGGTGGAGAAGGCAAAGACTAACAATTCTGCTTGCTGAAAGAGAGATTCAGAGATGGTACAGAAATTGTAATTTAAGTAGGCAAAAAAATGAGCACAAGGATAGCACCCAAAAGGCTGCCTCTCCAGGACAAGGCTTCTTGTTGTCCCAACTTGGCATAGCGTTATCAAAGTTGAGATACCAAAGCACACACCTCCAGAGCAGAGCATCCTGGCAAGACAGCGTCGGGCATCTGAAGACTCAAAACCCAAAAACAATGGCGTTCAGATGACAGCCCCGCCTGCTGTCCCTCTCCAAGTGAGACACTTCAGAAGCCCTGCTTTAGGAAAACAAACTAGCCACTAGAATTTAGCCCTTTTTAAAAGTATGGTTTACAGCTCCTGGAGCTAGATTTGGATATGTTTACTCCTGGGATCTTGCCCTGCAAGAAGTTGCACATAAAGTGCCATCCTAATGAGCAATAGATAGAAGAATCGGGCTGGGAACGAAATGTGTGAAGCAACATCTATTTCCTAATGGATTCCATAATCGGTAAAAATAACTTTAACAAAATACAGGTCCCCTCTCCCCCAGACGTTCTTGTTCTGCGTGCTGAGTATTGTGGGTTTACCAAAGCGCACTCTGCAAAGCGGAGTTAGAGCCCTAGCCTCCTGAGAGTCTCACAAATCAACAAAATGCCCCCTCCTAATTCTTTCTCCGTTAGAATTTGTTTTGCATGGAATTTATTTGCCCATTTTGCATGAGTCGTTTGGCTGTAATCTCGGCAGCATGCAGCCTTGCCAGATCTCAGAAAGATGAGTAAACTTCTGAATCTGATAGCGACTTCAACAGAATACCAAAAAGGGTCTTCTTTGTTCTCCATAAACAGACTATTTACTTTGATCTGGTAAAATGAATTAATGAAAGGAAATGACACCTTCCAATTTCGTGTGTGCAGTAGAAAGGGAGGTGGGCTTAATTTTTGTGCGGCTTTCTTTTTTTTCTCCCTTTTCCAAGGATGGAGTAGGCTAAGGGGCATCCTTTCGAGAGTACAGCGCTCTTAGAAACAGACAGATCTTTTCTCTGGTAAAAAGTCTCCTCATAACACTGTAAGGTCCATGTATATGCAAGCAGTTCAGAGTTATTACAAATCTAAAATAGGAAGCTATTCACTTGATCTTTTGGTTCAATCCTATTAGGACCCCCCTGGAGCTCTAAATGGATACCAGCCTGTCACAGGCCTGTTGCTGTGACGACCCAGTCTTTACAGAACAAGAAAAAGAAATGATAGTGATTGGCAGACCTTCCTTGCCCCAGTATGTAACACAAAAGGAGACAAAATGAAGAGGAAGTCAGACTCTTATTATAGGTTTGATGCTTCTTAACCTTACAGCACCTTACACCTGGTAAGTGTCACCCTGCAAACTTAAACCCTCGGAAGACTACTGTTACGTTTCGGTGTCAGATGTGAAGAGCTAAGGCCGGCATTAATTTATCCCTCCTCTTGTTTTAGTTGATTGAAATGCAAACAGCATTCCTAGCAAAACTGCATCTGCAGAAAGAAGAAGTAAACACAGAGGGCCAAACCCCGCGCGCCGTTGCCCTCTTAAGTAGTTCTATGGGTGTAAAAGCACGAGGTCAAGCAGGATTTAGCCCGAGGCGCGTATGAATGAGTGGCGAGCAAAGCAAGGACTGCAAGAGGGATCTGACTACGGCCCCTGTTCGCCCTGTATGAGAAAGGAAAGAATTTGATAAATTCTACCATATGGTGCCATAGTGTATCTTGCTGGCTATAAATAATAGTCTTTCTGTTTCTGGTTTTCTTTAGCTTGCCTTGGTAGCTGTGACAGATTTTCAGCAATGGTTATAAAAAAGTGCAAAATGCAGTTTCTCCACCTTTTTTTTTTTTTTACACCATATAAACAAAAGGAAAAAAAGATCAGAAGGCAGGCAGTAAAATAGGAAACTTCCCATTAGCTTAACAACATGAAGGTCCAGATAAAGTCATAGTGATGTTAGAATATTGTACATCCAATTGTTGCTATCAAGAGCTGTCGAAGAAAATGATGGCTTAGGCGTGATAGATATACACCTTCATCCACAATGCCCGAGCTATATCTGTGCCTTATGCATCTTTTTCCCAAACTTAATTATAAATTTTCTTACTATCACATAATAATCTTGAAAAATCCCCAGAGCCAAATAGCTTTCTCAATAGCACCACAGAGAAAGTTAATGTAAAACTTTTCTGGTTTCATTCCTTTCTGGGTTTTCCTAAAAGCAGCATAGTTTTTACTCATAAACTTTCAAACGGCATTTCTGACATTTGTAGTACAATCTTGTGTTTAAGAGTGTCACTAAATAAATGTTTGCTTGAGTAGTCAGATGAAATCCAATAAACCGTGATCCTTAATGATGGTATAAAAGTTTGCTGCATTACCATGCTCGAAAAATGACGTTCTCTAAAGATAATAAAGGAAAGTTAAATTAGCAAGAACAAAAAACCTGGCTATATTCGGAAATGGCTTTTTAATGCTCTAAGTCGTCACAGTTCAAAACATTAATTTTCTTGAATAAGCAAAGCTGAACTTTTAAACATTTGTAGAAAAGCACTTGTGCTTAAGATAAGATTCAAAACAAAAGCATAGATTCTTAGCTGATATAAACCAATGTAGCTCCATTGACTTCAGTAAAGTTGCACTTATTTAAAGCAACAGAGATTCTGATCTAACCTTCTGAAAGCTTTTAGACCTGAAATTTAGAATAATATGCTATTGAGTATTTTGGATGATGCTTTGGATATTTACATTTACAGCTCTCCACCATTATTCCTCCCTAGCCACTCATGTCTAAAGTGACACCCATCTCCAAAGAAAAACGCAGAATAAATACGTATATGTTATTATTAAGGTAGGGATAAAAAAAAATCTATCCAACATTTCTCAGAATTTTAAAAAGCAAGGAAGTTAGTACAAATTCAATACTACATTTTCTTTTAACCTTTACACAACTTAATTTCTGACATACATTAGAAAAAAATTGCTTAATAACGTGTTGAACAGAGATATGCTTATTGCAACACACATATATATGTATTACCTGATGAAGTCTGCATTCATAAAAACAAGGGAAGCTTTTGTGCCTGGAACATTTTTAAAATCTGCATGAAAAAATATTTGGTAGCCAGCAGAGGAAAAAAGTTAAAGGTGTCAAAAAATAAATTCAAAAAAGATTATATTTAGAAAGTATGCTGAAATATACTGCTTTTTGTATACTGGCAGTCTAAACTATCTAAACCAAATAGACATTGCTAATCATTGCCAACTGAGAAGCAGAATTGAACGCTTCTTTTACAGACCCTTGCTCTTCTTTAAAAAGCAAAACAGAACTTCTGTAATATGAGGAACAAGAAACTGAGGCTATTTTTTATCTTCTGCGTAAGCTGAACTCAGGCCCATATAATTTTTTTCTTACAGTGTAAAACAAGTTTTCACATGGCAGCTTTGTAGTCGTACAATGAGATTTTAAAAATGAAATAGAAACCTCCATTTACCTGAAAATAATGTATATATTTTGCTAATGTATCAGTAATTCAGCAATCAAGCCATGTTTTTATACAGTTTTGTCACAAAGACAAATTAGTTGTTTTGTTAAATTACCACAAAAGGCCATATAATGTATTTACAAACTACTTATTACTAACGTACAGTATTTCGAGTAAGGAGAAAGGGAAAACATTTAGCAATTCCTGTTTTGAGTAAGAGATAACTGACAACACACTTTCATTACGTAGTTTTTAATTTTTTATTAACTAATATACATGGAAACATTGGGTTATGAAAATCTATTTATTTTTACTCTTGTTAATTTTTTTAAAATATTTTTAATGAAAAAGTTTTAAAAATAAAGAAAGCAATTGTACAAAACAGAAAAAACAAGCACACTGAATCTAAAATCTGATCACATTTTTCTCCATGTTCTGCACAGCAAGAGTTGTTTCTCCTTTGAATACAACACTTTAGAAGTTGTTTGGTAATATCTTTATTTTATTACCATTATTGCATCGGGATAATAGCAGTTAGCAGTATAAGTAGCATTTTCTTCCTTTCACACAGTTAATATTATCAGCCTTAAATACGTACCAAAATACCAGATTTACAGAAGCATGCTGGGGAGGGCTAAACCTCTAGTATTTTTCCTGGGCAGTCCAAGTTGGAGAGGAGTCCCTGGAAGAATGAAATTCTCCCGTCTGTGGGATGAGCAGGGGCTTTGCACCACCTCCTGGTGCACTGGGGAACAGCCGGAGACCAGGCTGAGCCCTCTTCTCTTGTTTTTCCTCTTCCCCCCCCACCTTTACCCTTATTTTTGTAACCCCCTCTTTAAAACTTAGGGCCCAATAGCTCCAAAAAGCCCTTCTCCTGCCCTGCTGTCCCCCATCCCCTAAAACACAGGGATGAAACAAAGGGTCTTTCTGTCCACCCACTTGCTGCCCCTCTCCAAGAACACCTCTGCGGATAAAGCCAACAGTGTGCACGTTGCTAATTTAATACAGACCCCGGTCGGGAAAGCACGGAGACTCCAGAGGGATGGAATCTCCCCGAGCTGGCACCGAGAAGCGCGCTGCGGGCTGGGGGTGCTGGGTGGCATTGCCCCCCCGGGGGTCTCCATTCGAGGCAGCATCGTTTGAGCGGGGCCTTTGTCACAGCCCCGTCTCCAGCTTTCATCGTCCTGAGCTGCAGGTTCCTAGATGAGCCCCACACGGTCCGCAGGAATATTCCTGGGGGTTCTGGCGGGATATGAGTCAGGCCCAGGGCTAA
The DNA here is from genome assembly GCA_013398295.1 of Chionis minor. Taxonomy (NCBI): domain Eukaryota; kingdom Metazoa; phylum Chordata; class Aves; order Charadriiformes; family Chionidae; genus Chionis; species Chionis minor. Next base: position 323,719 of record VZSF01001227.1, read on the forward strand.
TAAACTCCGGGCAGCAGACCGTTCCTAGGACAGGCTAGTCCTGCCTCCTCCTATGCTTCTTGAACAGCATCCCGCATAGGTCTGTGGGGTTTCTGCCATGGAAAATGAATTAAACAGAACAAAAGGGAAAAATACAAAATCCCAGAGCTCCTGAACGGAATCCTTGTCTCTTCCACTGACAGAGCCACTGTGTGATGGGGATTTGGCCCCGTAAGGCTAGTAACAGTCTAGAGCAAAACAAAAGAGCTAATAAAGGGGTTTCATCATCTGTTTGGCTTCGCACTCCCAGCTCTAAAACAAAACAAGACGCTACCACTATAATACCAGAAAAAATAAATGCTTTTCTTTCTTAGGTTCATAAAACACTCATTACCCATAATTAATCATAGTGACATGCTGCATTCAAGCCTCTAGCTACGTTCTGGTTGGAAGTGTAAAGAATTGGCTTCTCATAGCTTCCAGTCCTTTAGCCAGTATGTTCTTCAGGATGCAAAATTGATTATCCGAAATAGAAATCTCTTCGTTTCCTTTGTTTTTGTTGTGTTGAAAAACCTATTAGTTAGTTGTTAAGACTCTGCCTTTTCCACTTCCCTTAAACAGCTGGCTATTTGAGTCTATTGAAGTTAATGGGTTTACACTACAGTGAAGTTAACCTAGCAGCTAGAGTCATTAAAAGACTCAGGAAAACTTCACCTGATCCTCACTAAAGACTTTGAGCCACCACTGTGATCATTAATAAATTATGTATGTCTTAATACTATCTGCTCACAACAGACCCCAGGATATAATAGATAATATTGATTGTAATGCAGTCTCTCCTTGTCGAAACAGCAATTTATACTGTTTATAAATATGATTCTAAGATTTAAAATAAATAAAAAAGCCCACCATAAACACTTTAATAATAAATTACCAAGGCATATACGCCCATAGAAAGGTCTTTGATTCTAAGAGTGGACGGAGAAAGCAAATGTTAGCATATATCCATCACCCCAGCCGACTATGACTTTAACCTGAGAGTACGATTCTGCTGGAGAGGTTTTGTTCACCCTCACGTCACTTACACTGAACTCTGATAACAGGAGGTTGGTGCTTGATCCAAGGTCTATTTAGTCAGCAGTTTTCTACTCATTTCAGCCCGCAGGCCGAATTGGATCAACCCCCAGATGACACTATGCCTGTTGGCTTCCTCTATTCCATGTGCGCTATCAGGTCAGGAACAGAAAAACAGCCACTAGCTCCTGGAGTAATTTCTACTTCCTTCAAATTGGCTCCACACAAAGCACATACACCTGCACCAGCTTGCTCATGCCAGCGGCTCCCTTCCCCTTCTCCTCTGAGGAAGGATAGTCAGTCTGGCCAAGACAAGTTTTGAGCACCTCTGATATGAACCAGGCTACTTCCCAGAGCCCAGGGAACTGAACAGACAATAGCTGCTCACATAGTTAAGACAAGCATTTTGCTTTCTTTTTTGACAAATCTGACTGTGAAGTGTGTTTGGTGTTGCAGAAGTGATCACTGCTGACTGCTCCTCAACAGGGCATTTACACAACACAAGCAGGGCATCTCCTTCTCACATGCTTCAGAAAATGGGTTTGCTCAGACAAAAGTGGCAAACCTACAAAAGGCTTCCCAAGGATGAGTGGACATCATCATGATTTCCTCATAGACATGGCCCTCAGAGTTTCGTAACAATAATTTTTGATGAGCGCGGAAAGACTGTGTAAGGGATTGTGGATTTGCTGTAGAAATCTAAAACAGACTTAGAAAGCAAAACTCCAAAGAAAAACTCTCCACAGAATTCTGTGGGCCAGACTGTGCCCACTTTCAGCTGAGCTTAGCGCAGTGGTAAGGCTGTCAGTTATGGCTCCCTAACACATCCCCATGGGCTGCTCCAGCTTTCACCAGATGGCAGTGGTGCCTCAGGGACTATCCATCAGATGAGGTTAACAGCAGGCTCTCCTCCTCTCTCCTGACATGTCTACCAAATGGGGGACTTCGGGGAGCAAAGCGTTGCAGCACCTTCATTATCCTGTTCAAGACTCTCCCATTTCCTATGGTATCCACAGCAGAACATTACAGGAAACCTCTAAATCCATACAACTACCTGAACAACAAAGAGAACAACGCTAAAAATTAAGGGTTCCTGGCATTTTCTGTAGTTACATCTGTGAAACTCCACAGACCCCTTCTGTTAATAGACTCAAAAGGACTTTCGCTATAAATACAAGGACCAAGAATAGTCACGTGGAACGAGAGCTTATGGATTTGGTTTTGCCACAAGCGCTGTGTTTGGGCTAAGTCATCTAACCTTTCCATTTTTTAGTCTGCATGATGAGCACAGTAATTCTCCTTTAAATAAGGCATGATGGGGTTTAATTCAGTTCTCATTCATCTGCAAAGTGCTAAGGCTGGTGAATATCATGGAAATATGTATCTGAATGCTTGTACAAAGTGTACATTCTTGGAATATAGGCAATATTTACATTCATGATTGTGGAAACAGACTGGAGTTTCCAGAAAGAGATTTCCATCCACTTCTCCCAGCCTTTCCGTAGCCCCCATCACACGCCACACTCATTCATAAACTTGTATTTATTTTGGTTACAATGAATAGCCTATCATTTTTCCTATATAGCAAAGCAATTTTCCCAGTTTCATTCTCACTCTCCTCCACTAGGTAGAATTTGGGGCAGGTGGGACTGAGAGGTTTCCGACAGTAAAGCCTGCCTGTAGGTACTAGAAAGAGAGAGGTTTTTCACTGCGACACCCTTTTACATGATGAGGTAAAGGGGATGTCAGGACAATATGTGGGGAAATCCTAACAAGAAACTGCCAGTCGCTTAGTGAATTCACCCAGAGGTGACAGAGTCTAGCCAAGAGGTGCAGACCAACTCAGTTGTCACAGAGAAGAATGGCTTGGGAAACAGTACCTCAACAGACGGGCAGATGGGCACAAGCCATTTTCTTCACAAAGTTGCCTCTTACCGTCTTGTGGACCAAGAGACCAAGCAGGTGCTATTGGAACCTTTGATCTGGTCAAGGAATATTAATCTATATATGTGTATACTAAGAGAGAGACACACACACACATATATAATGGTACACGCACATGCTTTAGGTGCCCTCAGCAGAAGCACAGGTATGATCTGCCACAAGGCTCTTGTTTGCACCACAGCCCTGGTAAAAGCTGAAGGTTTTCCATGCTTAGATAAAACAATTGTACTGTTAAGGAGAAATGTTGGCTCCAGTGGCGCTTCCTGCTTCTCCAAGGGGTGGAAGGTGGGCACAGAACTGCCTGTGGTATGTGGGCTGAGACCTGGTACCACCTCAACCCTCCTGAGATGTGAGAAACATTTATTCTCTTCTGCAATGTGAAATATGTTCTGAGGCACAGGAGGAGTCCTGTCTGTTACAAAGAAGCACGGAGCAAAAGGAAAGGGCTGGCCAGTACAGGTTCTGTTTATACGCTGAATTTATATTCTTGCAACGCTGAATTTTGAGCCACAGCTTCATCCCCACCTCACCACAATCCCGCAGCTGTGCAGGCGCACATACCGTACTGCACGAGCAAGGAAGAGACACATTTTTAATAAGTTGTTCTGACATTTCTACACTATGGCATTTGTATTTATTACAGCAGACCATCACAGTGCACGTTGCAAATCAATAAAGTGAATGTGAAGCCGTTCGTAGCACTCAAAGCCTTGTCCATTACTGTAATATCCAGTTGTTTACAGTGCAGTAATGAGGCACTTGTAGGCCTCACTCAAATATGGCTTTCATTCTCCAGCATGATCAAATGCCAACATGCTGTACAATGGTTCCTTTGTGGATCAGGGATATCCTGATTTAGCCTTGGATAACACGACAGAAGTCAACAGGGTTGTAGTTCACTCACATCATCAGGTAAAGATAAATTAAGTCAAAACCTCAGACCCAAGCAGTTTCCAGAATTAGGGAACTTTTGGCTCCGATCCCTTTCTATCAGGAAGAAGAATTTAAAGAGGAGAGAGGGAACACAAGGAGAAAGGGGGTGTGGAGACAGGAAAAATATGCCATCTGAGCTGTGCATTGGCAGCTTCCATAAGAGAGGTCTTGAGCACAGCTCAAAAACCTATTTCACAGCTTCTTTGGCTGAAACAAAGCCTGCGTGAGTATCTGTATTTCATTTCCTAACATTACAGACTTACTCTGCTCAGGACAGACAGCAGAACTTGCTGATTCTTTTTGGCATGTCTCTTCACATGTCCTGGGTGCCGGCTGTTGAGTGGTCATTTAGCAAACATCCTGGAGAGCTGTGCTGCCTCTCTATGGAAATAAGTAAACATTCGATTGAGAAGGTTTTTAAATTATAGTTATTCCTTGTTTTCACATCAGAAACATTAACCCTTGCAGGGAAGAGCCTACTGACTACAAGCAGCCCATCACAGGTTCCCAGGTAGGAGGCAACACATTCTGAACACAGCTTTTTGTTCTTTTCCCACCAGCAAGACAAAGGGTCTGCAACAGGTATGAGGTTTGAACAGCTACAGTTTTAGGGGCAACCTGGTGTTGAGCTGGGAAACTCAACCCCGAAAGACTTGGTTTGCTTGCAGATCAGAGAGATTTCCATGAGATGCTATGAGCAACACAGGCTTACTTAAAATGGGGCTTTGTTCTTCTCTCAAGCATCTTCAGTGACCACATTAAAGGTAAAAACTGAAACTTGTAATGGGGAAAAGGAATAGATGGAATATAGATATTCTGAATTGTCTCAGCTTGTCCCCAAATGCTCATTTCCTTCTGGCAGTTATTCATTTCTTCAAAATGTTTCACCTATACTTTCTCTCTTTGCATTTCACCTTTGTTCCTCTTTCTTTTAGCTTTTTCTCTCTCTTTTCAGTCTCTCTTCTCCTTCCAAGGATTTCCCTTTCCGCAGCTCCCTTAGCTCATTTCTGCCACACCCAGCTTCTCCAGTGGCCATTCCCTAATGGATCTCTCTCTACTCCCAACCCTTTGTTATCTCCCTGCAGCAGCAGGTTTTATTATACTGCTGTTCCTAACCCCAACCCAAACTACCTGTTTTGCTGCATCCCAGCTCTGCCAGTAAACAGGGCCAATTCAGAATAAACAGCCCAAGCAGGCTACACCAGCAGCTGCTCACAGATGTGGCCAAGGAAGACAGACTGGTCTGCCCAATTTCAGAATGGGAATGGCTCCGCCTGGATCGGGACTGCAAGAAGTTTCCTGGGGTGTTTGAGATGGGGCATTAACAGGGTAGAAGAACAGATCTGTAAAGCATTACAAGTGCCCCTGTAGGAAAAGCTGGAAGTTTAAGGAAACAAGACAAAGAAGCAGTTTTGCTGGGAGGGTCATGGTTTCAGTTTTATCATTTTGTTGTGATACAGCCATCAGTTTTTCACCAGGTTATGGCTTTCGCATGTGCAGTGGATATACTTCCATAACAGTATGTCATTTGACCTTTTAACTATGCAGACCGATTTTGTGAATCCAACCTAAACCACTAAAAAATCCCAAATAATTTTGTTTAGCTTTTCTTTTGGGTCCAAAAAAGTCTATATTTGCTGATTTGTGCATGCTCAGATTTAATGCGCTCCTGCAGACCATCTGTTTAGCACCCAAACAGCAGGGCTGGGATGTCCCATGTGCATCAGAGTATCTGCACGTGTGTCATCTGGCTGCCTGAGATTTCCAGCAGCATGGTCAGAAGACCAGCAAGAACCTCAAGCCCTGTTCAAGCTAAAACACTGGGCAGAAAGAGGGCACAGCCTGGCAGGTAGCCTTCAGTTGCTGAGCTTCATTCAACTTCATGGAGCCACTAATAGAGCATGTAGGTAGTGATGGCCTTCATTCCTAGCTCCTCCAGGTGGGCTATGACAACTGAAGCTATGACTGGCACAAAACTTGTTCAAGAACATGCAAAACCAGCCCTGGAGTAGAAAGATTAATTGACATATTTAGTGAGCAGAACTTATATTAAACATATCAGGCTGTGCAGCAGCTTGAGTTGCAGAGTATTGTAGTAATTGCTATCAGGCACAGAAGAGAGGATGAAGACGAGGCTCATCTAACCACCAACATACTAAGCAGGTCACTACAGCATCAGGGCTAGAGCTTCAGTGACAGCTTCAACCAATGAGTGACATGGCCATCCCCACATCAGCTCCTTGTCTGAAACCAAAGTATTTCTCAGAAGTCAACAGCTAGGCAGGATTGCCTTTCCAAATTGTTATGGGATACCTGAAAGGAATTGCTGCTATGTCTGAAATTACTCTGCTTGCTCGCTTTAACTCTTTTTTGGCTTTATTTGCTACTCTGCATGTTACAGTAAATCGTTTATTTTAGCCAATTTAAAAAGATGAGGTTTTGGAAACCCCTACATTTTTTTAGACCTACACAATCTACAAAATCTACATTTTATTCAGCAGCTCCTAACGAGCTGCTTGTAATTGGTGAAGTGAAACATTTCAGCCACTACAAAAGCTGGGTTCTGAATGCGAGGACTTGGTGTATCAGCCGGGAAGCAGCAAATCCTCCGGCTAATGTGTTCCCCATGTTACATCTACCTTGACTTGGTGTGGGGACGTCAGAAGGAGCGTTACTGCCTTAGAGCTGTGCTGTTCTGTTTCGCAAATCCACACTTCTCTAGTGTGTACAAATAACAAACTCCCTCGCTACTGCTCCAAAAATATTTAACAGCAGCGGCTCCAGGGATCATTCACATTACTGAAATGTAATTAGTCCTACAAGAAGTGTAGGAACATTTACTAGTCTATTATATTAGCATAAAGAATAATTACACAGCTGTAGAAGTATATATTTTGCACTGTCAGCACATGGAAAAGCAGAGAGATTTGGTAAGCCCACAGACAAGTGTTTATTTTACTCATGGGAAGAAGAAAATATCCAAGGTTTATAAGTATCCTGGAAAAGGGACAAATGTGCTGCAGCAATTTAGCAAAGTGCTTATTCTAATCCTTATAAATATGCACCACATGTATCTTTTATAACTGTTATGTTTTGCAGTATTTAGGCAATAGTGAGTATTGAAGGCTTTGTCAGCTATGCTTCAATGGATTCATAAAAGCACCTTCCATTTAAAGAAAGAGGATTTCATAGTAATGGGCAAAATTGTAAATGCTGTCAATGGCTACATTTCATCTCATTGATTTACACTGTGTAGGATGATTGCCTGATCCGAATCACATATGCCGGAGACGTGCTGCATTCAGTGCAAAACAACTGGATTTCACAAAAGAAATGAACTGGCAAAATCCGCTAATTCTCCGAGCGGCGACTCTGTCCATGGAAAAGCTCACAGGGTTACGCTGAGATGCTCTCAACAGTGCAACAGCGAGTGGAAAATTAGCAAACTACGAGTCTTTAAATGATGTCTTACAGCTGTCTGGGGCCGAAATGCACCTACTTAATTAGCAGGGCTTCAGTTTTAGTGCAGAACATTGTTGAAAAGAGGCCTTGGGCTGGAAGAACCTCTAACTATGGCTAAGTGGAGGGTGTTTCGGGATGAAACTTGTGAATCGGGGTGGTTGGCACTGTTAGCAAAACACTACCAAAACCGAACCCTTTATGTTTGCTGGGGCTTGTTCTTGCCCTGGTTGACTTGTGTGTAAGGGGGCAGGAAGAACTGGATGAGTTATAACCTGAACCATGGAAGTGAAGCGGTTCGCGCAGCAAGGTGGAGTGGTGTTCTGCACCTGGTGCCTGTGTGATTATAAACGACCGTAGGACTGGTGGTAGCCCAGCATCTTGGCATATCAACTTTCTTTTTTCCTCCTCTCTGGAAACTCTCTGTGTAGCGTGCCTTAAAAAGGCCAATGCCTGTTGGAGATTTAGTAGTTTAGGGTTGAACTCTGCGTGCAATAAGTCACACTTGTCACATACCTTACTTGGACTTTGTTGGACCCTGGCAAACACTCCACCTAAACTGTGCTAGCAGCAGCAACTCAGAAAGTAGAGGGTTGTTTTGCCTTGCAATTCACAGCAGAGATCAGATGCAGAGACCACGTTTCCTCTCGTGATCTCTTTCATATTAGCCTCCAAAAGTTACATTATTCTTCCATATTAATAGATGAAATAAGGGCATGATCTGGATACTCCAGGTGAGATTTAGTTTTTACTTTCTCTCTCTCAAACAGGGATTCAGTCTGTGAACTCACGTGGAGTAAACACACACCTCTTTCCCCAACATAGGACATTAGGGCAAGCAGAGAGTGAGATTTTTTGATCACTTGTGATAGCTTGAAATTTCGGCTTAGAGATGGGCTGGTTACTTGAAGTGCGCGCTGCACAACAAACTTCACACAAACCTAAGGCATCTTAACAATGGGAGGCAAGATACTTTTAGCGCAACTGAAATCTTTAGCATGTGAGAAACTTGAAAAAGTTGTCCTGGTTTTAAAACATAGGATATAAGCCTAAGCAGACAAGAGGTTAACTCAGAGCACAGAAGAACGGGACAAAGGAGCCTGAGCAAGGTCAGAGGAAGGTAAAACCTCCATGCAGTGTGGCAGAGAACCATGCCGAGTTTGAGTCCCAGAGGCAATACAGATGCACCAGTGCACATGTTAATAAGCTTCATCTCAGTAAAAACTATTAACATGGGCACAGCCTCCTGCTACACCAATTATTCTGCTTTGAGCGCTAGTTTAGTTTCTTCAAGGTGCTCCACTGCAATCAACAACCATGCCCTCTGCTCCCATTCCTTACACAGCTACTTTGCTAGCAGATAAATCTGTAGTATGCCAAAAACTGGACGTGGCTTAGTTGTGGCTCGGCCTTGCTTTCTGCGCTTACTTTGAGGATCCCAGAGCTATAACAGCTTGGACTATGTCTCAGGAGGTCCTGAGGGCATTTTGTCTAGACACATTGAGGGTGTTGGAGGGCATGGATTGGGAATGCTAGCAGGGACCCTTGAAAAACCACAGCGCCAAGGCTGGCCACAGCAGGGGGCTGGCAGCTTTTTGCAAGCACCTTTACCCTTTAGCCCATGCATACGTGGTCAGCCCTGGCCGACATCGGGTTTCCTCTGTGTCCCGAAGGCCTAGGAGCTGAATTCAGAGGGCACACCATGGTCAGACACATTGGAAAGGGCTGACCCTTGATCTCATAAATGTTTACAAATACTTAAAGGGAGGGTGCCGGGAGGAGGGTGCCAGGAGAAGGGGGCCAGTCTTTTTTCAGTGGTACCCAGTGATAGGACAAGGGGCAATGAGTATAAACTTGACCATAGGAAGTTCCATCTCAACATGAGAAGGAATGTCTTTCCTTTGAGGGTGGCAGAGCACTGGAACAGGCTGCCCAGAGAGGTGGTGGAGTCTCCCACTCTGGAGACATTCCCAACCCGCCTGGACGCCATCCTGTGCAACCTGCTGTAGGTGGACCTGCTCTGGCAGGGGGGTTGGACCAGATGATCTCCAGAGGTCCCTTCCAACCCTTAACATTCTGTGATTCTGTGATTCTGTGACCTTCGCTAAGCCCAGGCACCCAGCGACTGCTCCACTGCACCATGGAAGTCGCCTGGGCAGGTAGGCGATGCAGCCGGGGAAGAACATAAGTTCTGAAGCCAAAGAAAACAAAGCTTTAATCCTAATTATAGGGTTATTGCATGACATCGCAAGAGATCATCGGGAACTTTCCCGTATCTTTCGCTTAAGAGCTATTTTAACAGAGCTAACTTCAGCTGAGTTTTCTGTGAATTATAAGGCTTGCTTGAGGGACAATTACACCCCTTTGATGTGTTTTATGCTGGCATGATTGATATATATATACCAGCCTTAACTTCTTAATGCAGGGATTTTGGCGCAGTTCAGAAACCAATTCTCCTGGTCCCAGTCAATTTACATTTAAATGTAATAGCCAGTACTAAGGGTTTTTTTCTAGCACAAAGGGCCAGATGCAGAAGCAGCTCTTACATGTCTGAAATTATATTTTGGCACTGAAACTTTGATCCTCTTGATCATTTCACAAAGCCTCTGAAGTTCATGGGATGAGCGATAGGGAAGCAGAAGGAGCAGCACATGGCTGCTGTGTCAGACAGACTGCAGGGCTCAGGGAGCAGGTAGATCTGGTAGTGGCACCTCTTCCAAACGACACTGTGAATTTGTCCCATCTCCGCTGCCATCCATTTCATCCTGCTTCTTATCTCTCAGAAAGGAAGACAAGCCTTTTACCCCAGCCAGCCCCGGCAGCGCACACTGTGGCATTAGGATCAGTGTATAGACTGAACCATTAAAAAAATAAGCACAACTACTCGTGTTCTGAGATACTGCTAAAGCATAAGGAGTTTCCTTCAAAATGTGAGTTCAGCTGAGGCATGGTGTTGACACTGCTGACCAAAACGGGCTCAGTGTGTGGAGAATTCAGCAAGAGAAATTGCTAAATTTAGGGCATGGAGGGACACGTGTTGCACTTTTCCTGGAAAGGACATTTCTTGCACCCCTTTATGTAGCTCTTTTCCTAGATGTTAGTGCCTGGACATCACAGCTGTAAGCCAAGACCTCACTGTGCTGAGCACAAAACTCCACCCTCTGCCCGACCACAGGTACAAGTGCACAAGTGTTCACAAACCAGGCAGTCTCTGCGTGCGCTTGGACCAGCCGGCAGCGGGAACATCCTGCCCATCAGCACGAAGCCATACAGCATTATCTCATGCTACAAATTGTTCTCCATGTTGCTCTGTGACTTCTTCAGTTGGTGAGTTCTCTCTGGTGAAGTATTCTGCCTGAAGAGTTTTAGCTCTACTGAGCTTTTTGACTTTGGCCATCCTTGAAAGAAAAGCTAGGTTAGCTCTCTGCTTTTAATTTATCATCCTGGTAACTGTCCAGGACCCTGTGGATTACAGCGCTATAGTTTTTCTTTTTTCTCAGCCCCTAGAATGATAAGGAAAGTGTAGTTTATATAATCTACTCTGCTTGGAATGTGTATGATCTTAAGTTCTTCTCAGCAGAAGTGCTGATACACCCAAATCCAGGAGAACAAGCTCCGACGGAGTGAGTCAATGACAAGATCTCCTTGAGGATACATTGAGGAATCAAGGAAATTAATTCAGAGTTCCAAAACATTTCTGAAATACGGCAAACAGCAAGAAGGTGTCTTGGCAAAGGCACAGGTCAGTAGGTGGCTTCCCAGCTCCTCCTGCACTGTCCCAGCCTTCAACACCTTCCTTCCTGTGTTTTGCAGGAATCCATGCTGGTTCCTCTTGCACAAAGTCGCTCTGGTTACCTGTGCGCAGAAGAAGGCAATGAAAAATTTTTGCTTTTTTTCTTCCAGACCACTACGGGACTGTTCCCAACCGTCAGAGTCAGTAGAAGGGTTTCCATTGACTGACTTCAGGCTTGAACCCATACCCAAAATACATGTGGGAAATGACGTCAGCCTGGCCTGAAAATGACAGCATTCACGTGGCCAGTGCTGGCCAGGACTTGGAAGAGGTGATCTAATGGCCCTTTACCGATTGTAAAATCAATTCATTTATTATGACGGTAATGCTGATAATGCTTCCTCAAAAATTGCTCATTATTTCTTAACTGTCAGTAGTTAAAAAATACCCACTAGGAACATTTCATAGGCTGAATCCATTGATTTCAGAAAGGGTGTTGCTCTTTCCCGCAGCTTGTGGAGGAAGTGGGAGAGGATTAGATTCAACACTTTATTGGACTCTACAGTGATGCTGGTCAAGGTCATTAGGTAACAAAAAATGCCTATTGGAGAAAATAAATACATATCCTAACAATAGATTCAGGAAATTATCACAGGCAGGAGTAGTCTGCTCAGAGGACATACATACTGGAATGTCAAAGGAAGGTAACAAGGGGAGCACAACTGAGGCCAAGTAACCTGGAAATGGTCCAGGTCTGTGGGGCCTGGTCTTAGACATAGGTCTAGGCAGGGAGCAATATGCAAGTTGGATGTCAGTGCAAAAAGGTCCCTGGCATCCTCTGCCATGTGTTTGCTTTGGCCTTGAAGGTAGTAGTCTCTTTGCCCATCCCATCTGGTGGTTCACCATGGCCAGAAGCAGAGGCAGGTTGAAGGTCCTTGTGGTGCCCTGAGTGGGTCCCACACCTGGGTCACGATGAAGGTCATTCTGTTCAACTTGGTAAGCGAGTGGAGGAGCCTCACCTCTTCCTGGGCTGAGCTGGATGTCTGGTTCACAGCCATTGGTGGTGGAACCAAATGCAACTGCTTGAGGAAGCCATGGTTCGCAAGAAAAATATGGAAACTGCTAGATATTGAGAGGAGCAGTGAGGAGATGAGAAAAAATGCTAATAGAATAAATGAAAGCTGGTCTAATAACTAGAGTACTAATAACCAGAGTACAGTGTTCAGGGACTGGGTTCCAGTTCCTACCATCTGCCAACCACTTTCTTATGTCCTAGGGCAAGACCCTTTGGATTCCATTGTCTGAAGTATTTCGGCATTTCATGAGCCTCCTCGCCTCAGTTTCCCTTCTGTAACGGGCAATAATACTACTCCTTACCTCTCAAGCAACTTGCAAGAACAAATATGTCAAGGAGTACCAGGAGCAGGGGTATTAGCAAATACATCTGGGTTTTTCTTGGTTGAGAAGCACGTGTGCCATAAGCGCACATGGGCATTGGGTGTGCGGAGCCCGGCTGGTCCCGGGGGGGCCACGCAGACCCTGCGTGCACCAGCAGCGTGTTTGGGGGGAACTGGTGCTACAACGCGGGAGGATTTACACCTTGGCTGGCTCCACAGTAATGTCCTTGTGCACACAAGTCCTCACTGTACCTGCAATGTTCCCTGCAGGGATGTGCTATTAATTCACATCCCAGCCCCGTGTGCAGTAATTTTTCCACGGAGACAAGCCCCAAGACAGATGTGAGAGTGGAAGTGTAAGGCAGAGTAAAAATTAAGGCCAGCTGGAGCAACAACCTGGGGGGAAAGGAGGGTTGTGTACCCCTTCTCCACCTCCACGTGCAGGACTAGCAAGGACTGCTGTGGTCCCTTCAGCGCTCTCTCCTCCCCGTGCCTGAATATGTCCAAGAATCCAATATCGATAGAGAAACTTTCATGAATCAGTGTAGGCAACATGGGGAATGATGGAAGGATTTGTTTTTTCCTGGCTTTTTAGTGCAGACCAAGCTGAAGACGGCCACAGGAAACGAGTGGCTGGCTGCGGTTTGAGCCCGTGGACTCACAGAGTAGCGCAAGGTCGGAGGGAGAGACGGTGAAGGCGTGTGAGGAGGAGAGGCAGAGTAAAAGCAAGCAGAGTCAAACGCCTATTAGGCAAAAAAAGAGAGTGGTTCGCGCCTGTTGTGAGCAAGCGTGCGGCTGTGGAAGGGGGCATGTGCCAGACGGAGAAAGTAGATGAGGGACCTGCCAGGAGCAAGTGTGAAGATGAACACCCAGTAGTGACAATGATATTCTGGCCAATCAATGATGCTTGATGCATGGGGGACGGGAGAGATGTCATTATTCCACAAAACCGTATAGAAGCAAAGAAACAAAGCCATCTTTTTTAAATGAAAATGAAAGAGAAGTGACGGGGAGGAAGCAAAATATTTGTGAAATGATTTAAACAAAGAGAAGTAAATCCAAAGAATATATTTTTTCCCAACCAATATGATGTACTGTATAGTTTACGGGAGAAAAAAGAAAAAAATCAATCGCGGCAATATCTGATGCGCCTCTGTGTAATAAACTGCTCTGCAATTATATGAACAAGGTGGTGGTGGTGACGAGAGGTAGGGGATTTTTGTGTCTCCAAATGTGCTGGGTTTGTATCATCCTGTCACCAGTTGTTCAATATTGTGATACCGGACAATCTCCAGTGTTTTTCCCAGTAGGTCAGTGAACTTATTTTCTTATCAAGCCTTAAGGCAGGTGCAGACATGAGGAAGGCATTTGCCTTTGTTTTTCTCCTTCAGCCCAGCCCAGCAGCTCCTTAGTATGCGGGGCCAGTGATTCAACCACACGAGTTTCCTCCTCCCAGTATTTTCTTTACAAGGATTGCGGTGAAAAGCACAACGGGGAGAAGTTTCATCTCCCCCTGTAAATGCGAATGAGAGAAATGTCTGATACCTGTTATAAAAGATGGCATTTTAATTACCGCAGCGCACTACGGCAGTCACACGCGTGCGTCTGCACGCACGCACACACTCACACCACCCCCGTTGCACCTCTCCCCCCCTCCCCGCTATGAAGAAGGTCTTCTTCCTCCTCCAATCCCTTCTTTGCCTTTATGCAACCCGGGGAACACGGGTTGATTGGAAAGGTCTCTTTCCTTGATAACAACAATTCAATGCGCCTTGACATTTTAATAGCCTGCCGTCCTAGTGAACACAATCGAGCTGAGCAGTGAAGCAAAAATCATTAGGTAAGCAAGATAATCTAAACGAAAAATCAGCCTCAACTGGCTTCCCACATCTGGGGCACATCTGGGCAGAGGCTACCCTTTCCTGTCCGCTTCTGAACAGGAATCCTCTCCTGGGAAGGGTGTCAGGGGGAAGAGGAGCGTCCACGGATTTATTNTCACCCTTTCCCCCCACCTGCCCTTCCCTCGGAGTGAGATGCTGACTTTGCAAGCCATTCGCTTTATGAATATGACCCTCAAAGGGAAGAAACCCTCTCAGAAGCCCAGAACTATGTTATCATCGTTATTAAGGAGCTTAAAAAGGAGCTGGGAAGAGGAGACACCGGTGGAATTGCAGCCTGATTGTGATTGATGTGTTCCTATTAGCTCCTCACTGTTATCTCTCTGGATGGCAAGAACAGCCAGTGGCTTGTAACACAACAGATTACCTGAGTTTTCAGCCCTAGACGGATGTTTAAATAAAATATAGTCCCTTTTAGCGAGAAGCTCATTTTCTCTCCGAGGCTCCCAGACTATTTCATGTCAGCTGTGATTCGCTGTGACTCTCCTCAGTAAACATGTCTTATCATTAATAATTCTTTACAAGCACAATTTCATGGAGTCTTTTTGTATGCATGCGTGGGGGGAGGAGAGGGCGTGCATGCGCAAATGTTGGTCTCGGCCTCATCTCGATACAGTTTGGGAACCCAAGGTGCTCCTCTTCAGAATTTCACCTGCCTTGCCAAAAATGATTGATTACCCCTAGCAGACTGGGTGTCCGGCTATACCCAACAAATGACTTTGGCCCCTAACAACAGGCCTTGGCCAGATAGAAATCAATATTTCACCATTAAAATCTATCAAAGAAGAGTTAAGGCACCATCTGTCCCTGCCGCCTTTCCATGGTGTGTGAACATTAAATCCGACACTTGTAGTACATGAGTAATCAATATATAGTAGTTCACAGATCATTTGTGGTCCCCTTTTAGCAGTGATGGATGCTTGGAATAGTTGTGATTCATTTTGTCACACCATTAAACAAGATTCTGTCCAGTTCCTTCCTGATTTCATTTAGAGGATCATTCTTCACAGTTCATAAGAGAGAAACGGTTTTACCAATCTGCTTCTATTTCAATAAGTCACTTTATAGAGATTTTGTGTCCTGCAGACTGTAAAAATTCTGGAGAGATAGTACAAACATACCTCTAAAACTATTCACTGCATGACATATGCATAAAGTGTGAAAAACTGAATGTAAATATGTTTACCTCTTTATCTACAAATATTGGTTTTAACCCTCCCCTTGCTAGAGGCGTCTTTAGGCAGAAGAACATGTAAATACAGCCTTGCCTAGGGCAGATATAGTCAAGTTTGGAAATGGGCTGTAATTAAAAACATGAATAAAACAACTGCAAACTCAGTGACAGAGCTTTACTTCTGAAATTAAAATGGGAGAGGCCTCAGTAAAATAAACACCTTTCTTAATTGCTTCTGCTGATGTTCACCCAGCTTTTTCTGAATTGTTCATTTTATACTGACAATAAGCATGTAATTGCTAAGCAGGTTACAAAGAAATGGCCTTCTTTGTTTTTTTTTAATTTTTCTTATAATTGCCATTATTATGCAGACTGCTTCCTTTTTGGAGGAGGGGGGGAGAATTACTATTAATGTTCCGTAGATTATTAATCTCGTAAAAGACTTGTTCTTTCAGTCCCCAAATCATTCAGTCAGATCCTCAGACGAAGGTGTAATTGGACATCGTGACAGGGATTCTCAGATTTAAAGACTTTAGGAATTGGCCCTGTCTGGCCTTCCCTTGGCTGCAGTAAGAGGTCCAGATAATACAGGCAGCAGACCTGGATGCAGAGGTAAAGTCAGAGGGAGTGCTGAAGACCTGTCAGAAGACATCTTCCGAAACCCACATTGCACAGCAATTTTCCTAATTAAAGGACATAAATGGCAATGATTCATGCAACTAGCAGTGCTGGCCTGTCCTCCGTGGAGCGCTTTATGCAGTAATTTTCAATCAGGTTGATCATTTATAACCCATACATTTTTAAGGATCCTATTTGGCTGCTGGAGAGCACCGGCTCACCACAGCGGCAGAGGAGAAGGAAGGCAGAAGCCCACCCTCGGCTGGATGAGGTCCCACCAAAGCCTTCCTGGCGGTAGACCAGACCCCACAGAGATTTAATTCGAGAGGGAGAACCTATTTGCTAGAGTGCAAACCACCTCAAACTGGGGGTCCCCCTTCTCACTGTGGCCGTGTCCCAGTAGCATTCAGTGGCTCGAGGCAGATGGGAAGAGGCAGGAGGAGATGGGAAAAGCCCTGTCCTTGTCACTGGGCTCTGGAGATCACCAGGAGTGGGAAACACAGTAAGCTGATGAGCTCTTACAAACAAGAAAATGCACAAACAAGAAAAGGCAGAGGGACAATATATTAATGATAAAATGGTACCGATGATTTGTGTTAGTAAGGTCCATAGTGAAGAATTCCTGGGCTCAGGCCTGGCTTTGTCATAGCTCCTGGGTGGCTGGGCTCAGGTATGTAAAACTGCTCCGAGCAGGAAAAAATGCCCCAGCTCCGCATGCAGCCGGGCTGACATCACAGGAAAACTGCCTGTGGTTCCGTACACGGCACTGGACAGGCAAGAGCGGGGAAACTGTGTCAGAGACATTGGCTTAGGCTGTAGTTGCATGTTTAATTTCTTCCTTTATATACCCATCATTCATTACTTCCACAAAAAGAGCTGTGCTCCGAGGAGATAACAAATGAAAAGTGTTATTGCTAAAAATGAGCTGCTTTACTTTAAAAAAACGGGGCCAGAACTCCAGCACAAATCAAATATCCACCTAGATTTCGGTGAAGACATGCTGATTTGCACACATGGAAGTCCCCGTCCCTTCTGTTCAGGCTTACTGTATTTCAGAGAACAGAGATGGCAAAATAATTACTGTTTTCCAGAAAAAACACATTGAGTCATTGTATGAAAGCAGTTCCTAACTTCAGCCGTACGCCTGACATCCTGGCGCTGGAGGTTGCTGAAGGTGCCGTGGTTCTCCTGTTACCACCGAGCAACTCGGCAGGTTCAATGCAGAAGCCAGAGAAAGAAAACAGATTAAAAAAAAAAAAGAAATCCGGCAGGAAATCTGAGTTATTACCTGTAAAACCATTGCACGGGGAAAAGAAGAAAAAATGAAAACATGCATCTTTTCTACTTCTCAAATATTATGCAGAGCACCTCCTGTTTAGCTGAACCTCAAATACATGTAAACAGATACATGTATTGATTTTTTTGCTAATAAACTGCATAGCTGTGATTCCCTTATTATAAATCTTTTCCTGAGCACAAAAGTGAGCAAAGGGAGGGGGAAGGGGTTGTAGGGTAACAAGACTAATCAGGACTTCACCATCAAAGCAAATACATCCAATTAACAGCTATTAAAGAAGAATTTTATGGCACCGTGCACAGTGAAGGCCATTATATCCAGTGGAATTAATCTTAATTATTTGTACCTGTGTACATACATGCAAAGGAAAGCAACTCGCATTAATCTACATTAAACTTAATACACAGTTGGTGTATTATCTTCTGAGTCAAAATTGACTGCTGGTTTCTGCATGTGTATCTGTGATGCTATCTTGAGCAATTAAAGTACAGTATGTCTAAAGACACAATTTGCTCCATATTGAGCAACTCAGCAGTTAAAATCTTCTCCGTGATTTTTAGAAAGCCAAGAAATAGAACAGTATAGGCAGATATTATCTTCTCAGAAGTCTTTCTTAAAAAAAAAATAAAATAAAAGACATGAAAAAAAGCCCAGAGGAAGCTGTACAGATTTATTATCCAGCTTAAAGGGAAACAGAACAAATATAAATCTGCGGCTTTCTGAGGTTTAAATAACGGCAATTACTACCCCCAAAATATTGCATTTCATGCACTGTGGACAACGTTGTTAAAACCACCCGCAATATTTTGGACTGCAGGGATTTTTTTCCAGGTTTTTACAGAAGTTGACAGTAAATTATGTCGGTTGTTTGTTCACTTGGTTTGCATTATTTGATAGGGCTGGCTGTAGAGGTCTGTGCTGCGGTAACAATAATGAATGGTGTACTTTTTACTTTAAATCCCTGCCTAATGAATATAGACATAGGCAAACAGCTACTCAGGATTCCAAAATATAACTAACCACAAAGCAGAGCTCCAGCTGGTCTTCCCTCCTAGCGCGTTGTTCAAGGGCATTTTCCTTATCAAGAACTGAGTCCCAAGAAACAAAAAGAGAAATTGATGTCCACTGTGCCCGATGAAAGTACTTCTGGTGTGGTGGTGATCGAGTACACAAGTATTTAATAGTCCTATAAATGTTTCCACCCGACAGTGGGGTTTATTCAGATCATAGTATGCAAAACCCTGACCGTGCAGAAGTCAGCAGGTCCCAGTTTCATGCCGTTTCATTCTGGGGTCAGGATCCCCAGAGCAGATTTTACCTGCTTTAGTAAACATATGCCTGCACCTTCTCCTGTGCAAAAGCTTAAGCACTAGATTTTAGTTATTTTTTAATATATGTTAATTAACCTTCACTAGCGATCAAGCTTTTAAAATCCCGTGGAGACACTATACAAAATATTTCTCGCAGGGCTAATCGTAGCTAGCAGCAAGCTAAAGTCCTTTCACCACCAGCGTTTGCAGATGTGTCAAAATATGCGTCGAAGTACCATTGTGCACTTCCGTTGCTATTAATGAGAATTTTGAGTTCACATTTGGAATTCTGAATCGCTGGTAGTAAAACTGGTAGGTTCATGAAGATTTAAAGAAAAAGGCTTGAGAAGGTTTCAGGCTGTTTTCACCCTGTCGGCAATGTGTATTCTGCTTTTGAATGCTTTAGGAGGTGTTATATTTCACTCTATGCTTCTTAAATATTGATGCATGTTTGTCAGCTATTAAAGCATTATGGCTGAAGTGATTTCTCCTGCCCAGACCACTCCTGGGGCTTGCTCCACCTGCCCAGGATACACAGCGCTCCTGAACTGCTCTGCAGTCTGGCATTTTAGCATGAAATCAGATTCTGATGTGAACATCGGTTTTGCAGCGTCAGGGAATATCAAGAGGAGCGATGTCACTGCATTTGCTTTAATTCAGATGCCTACCAAGGTCTGCAGAGACTATCCTCTAACTCTGCTTGCATGACAAACCTGATGCTTTTCCCCCAAGCCCACACCACTTTCCTGTTTTTGCACATTAACCATAAATGCAGAGATTGTGTAGCCTTTGGGTTTCCCCATCAGGAAAGGGTGACAATCTAAGCACAACAAACTAGGAAGTTTCCCAACCCAGGGCCACCCAAGCAGGGCAGAAAATAAATGGAGAAGTTCCTGCGAAGGTGGGAAGTACAGAAGATTAATGGGGATGAAAGGAGACAAACTTAGAAAAAATGGGGCCAAAGACTAACGTGCTCAAAATGACCTCAGTGACTCTTTTTGAGAGGATATTAGAAAATCCAAAGCTGTGAAACAGTAAGATCAGGGCTCCAATGCTCTTCGAGCGATGCTGCGCTGGGATAAGTTTGCAAGTTAAGATAATGCAGGTGGTGGCAAACCTTTGAGGAAGCTACTGGGGCTCTGTGAAGGAATAAAGGCTGGAGGCAGATGAAGTATGCGTCAGTAGAAATACAATCATTAGCTACATTTTTGAGGGCTGCAAAGTACAACAGAGATGTCTGTTCATGCAAAAAGTTGTTAGCAAGCCTCAAACCACCAAACAAGCGGGTGAGGATGGAGAAAAGATTTGTATACAAAGCTGTGCCTTTGTGAGTAAAGAAAAAAAATAAACCACAAATGGATGTTTCTCAAAATATCTCAATCCTGAAAGATTAGCCTCACCAGAAGTGTCACTGCAGAAACCATCTGCATGTTGAAGAGGTTGCCTAGCAAGGGGTTCTTTCCTCATTATTATTTTCTACTTAGATTGCTAAGAAAAGATCTCTCAGGAGAAATAACAGTAGGATCATAAAAATAGTTCCAAATCTGCCATTAAAAATTCAACACAGATATTGCCTAAGCCATCTGTACTCGTGTCGTTTTGATGCCATCGCTTTAAACGTGCTGAGATTCTCTGCTGGGCTTGTTTTTAATTCTAGGCACCCGCCGAAGTATTTCACTGAATCAGGGGGCCGAAGAGGAGCTCGGGGAGCCGCTGCCGGGGTTGGAAGGTGCTGCCACATCAGGGTGCAGCAAACAGGCTGTGTCCTCCACGTGAAATAGAAGAGGGCAAGGGATCACGCTGAAGCTGGAAGAGGTGACCCACAGAAGTTGCCGCAAGGACAAGGAATGGCACTGGAACTAGAAGCAGCGACCCAGAGGGGTTACCGCAAGAAACCCCAGCAATAAAAGTGAAAAGGGAGTGGATTGAAACCTAACGTTTTCTCCTCTATGCTATGATAGGTATGCTGTTACCCTGCAACGGTCACTGTTGCATTTTGCCCTTTTCTGAAATCAAACTAATAATTTCTGCCATGTACTATTTTTCCTTTCATCTTTTCATAGAATCATAGAATCACAGAATCACTTGGGTTGGAAGAGACCTTCAAGATCATCGAGTCCAACCATAAACCTACACTGCCAAAACCACCCCTAAACCATGTCCCTCAGCACCACGTCTACCCATCTTTTAGATACCTCCAGGGACGGCGATTCCACCACCACCCTGGGCAGCCTGTTCCAACGCTTGATAACCCTGTTCCAATGCTTGATAACCCAATGCTTGATTTCCCCTCTACAAACTGGGTGCTCCCCATCCAAATTTGTTCTCTCCCCATCGAACCTTCCTCTCCTGACTGTTTTCTGTTTTCACTGCCGATCCCATCAAACTGCTCCCTTCCCCTCCCCTAGACCCCCTGCTTCTCACCTCCCTGGATCTGAAGAACCCAAAGACCTCAAGAAAGAGCACCTACCTCTTGAAAACAGGAACAGCACCAGCTAGCCCGTTTTGCAGGCTATTGCTCTATTACACAGTCTGAATATTAGACATCTTTCTACTGTAATTTTTGTGCCTGGATGATGACAGGCAATAGGAGCCCCGGTGGCAGAAACACCCTCTTAATCTGTTCCTGCAGAGCCGTGCACACACTTGGTTGAACCCCAGTCATCACCCACACAGAGTAGGATGCAGCACTCTCCTGTGGTACAGATGTTTGTTTATATTTATGTTATTTACTGAAGCAAATGTTATTTGGATACATTTAGTAATGAAGAAGGAAGCAAGCAGAAACCTGTGCTAAATTATCAATGTCTGCATTAGGCGGGAAGTGAGTAAAATACTGACACTGGTTAAGAATTTTGATAATTCATCTTATTGTGTAGAATATAAATGGAAGTGGGTGAAACCTCAGCCCCAGTGAAGCCAGTCCAAAACTACTACTGACTCCTTAAGATAGCCAGCAGAAGCCATAATTTTAGGTGGATAGGAAACACTGCAAAGATTTATTATATCCTAAATTCTCCACCACCGCAGCCTCTAAGCACTTCTCAAATAATATGACTCATTGTTTCTCCTGACCTTCCCTTGGGGAGAGCAGAGAATGCACCATGAAATGGTTTCTTTTGCAAACCAGCTGTATTTCAGGGCGGAGCTGATGCGCATCGTATTTGTTTCTGCGAGAGAGAAGGCAAGTTGGAGACGCCTGCGCCTTGTACCTGGAAGGGCACCTTTGGTACCTGTCCATCCCCAGAGGAGTTCGCTTCCCAGACTCAGGCCAGCCCCATCCCTGCAAAGAGAGAGCCAGGAGGTTGTCTGGAAACTAATTCCAGCGTGCCTGAGGCGTGGGGTGGGCAGGCACTGCCTCCGTCTCGAGCCTTCAGCCAGGCTGGCATATACCTTGGTCACAAGCCACCGAGCACTTTCAAGTCTCGGACCTGTTTAATAACATCAGTGAGCGCGTAAAATCTTTCTGTGGTCGCACAGAATAATTAAACTTCCATCAGTGCTGCTCATCTTGCCAATATAACAATACCGGCTACTGCATGCCAAAACAATAAAATAGCTGTTTCCATGAGCAGCCAAATGTAATTTGAACTCTTCAGTTCTTTCCAGTTATTTACAAGTATTGTATTTCACAAACAGACCACCTCTTTTGTAACGTGCTTTAGGAAAGCTGTGTGTTATATTGGCATAATAGTCTTCTTCAGGGAGAGCATTTTGTTTTAATAAAATGTGTGCCACCATATTTAATCAATCAGATTGATTGACACCAGCACAAGCTGCGTCTCCCAGCAGATGCTGCTGCTACCTCATTCTTATTCCAGTTTCATTTCTCAATCAAATCCATGTGTAAAAAACATAATGTGCTGCCAACATAATGTAATAAAACTTCAACTGAAATGCACACCACCACAACTGAAACTGATAAGTCAAAGTATGGGGAAAGTTAACTCTAGCGAAATCATTTTTGACATGAAAATATTAAAGTTTTACAGTTCGGATACGCCTAGACTAACCCTAACATAAATGCAAAAGTTTCATGAGTGTTAAAAAAAAAAAAAATCCTATAGAAAGAAACCTTCCTAAAAGTTATTGAGCTTTTAGCTTGCTCCCGGTGTTTCATAATCTTTGGAGTTTGTTAGTGTCATTGCAGTCGGATTTAAGCATGGGCTGCCCAAGTCAGATGAATTATAACTTTTCTCCGAACAGCTCAGGTGCCCGTGTTGAGGTGAGCACCGGTTAGTGGTGATGCATGGCTCCGTGTCAGAGGCTGAACTACCAGGTTTGGAAGCTAATGATTCATACAAGCGTAGAGGGTGCCCTAATTGTGAGATGTCACACACAGGACGAAACTACTCTCAACTCTATTAAAGTGCATTCGAAATAATCTGCACACCCCACGGTACCCCCGTGGGACATACTGCTCACAGTGCAGGTTCCTGGGGAGTTTGCCTTTACTGGACCTACAGGAGTTGGTTTGAGACCACTGAAGTTGAGACTCTTCTTGATACAGATGGGTCCTTCAAACTCCTGGTGAGGTCACCCCTCGAACCCCCAGGGTTAGCCTTCAGCCTGCTAGCAGTCCCCCAAAGCCAGGTGGGGATGAAAGCTAAGTGTCTGATTGCTTGGCAGATTATATACTACATGCCTAATGTTTTCATGTGTAATTACTGAAGGAGGTATGAAAAGACCTCCGGACCAGTTTTTTTAAGGCCCCGCAATAAATGACTTCTCCTTCGTTTATTGCATCCTTCTCTCCGTGATGATATGATAGGAAACACATGCCATGAATTCATGTGCCAGTGTTTTCCACACTTCTTTTAAAAAAGAGAAGAGAAGTTTTAATCTGAGAAAATGCCTGGCACTTCAGAATGCTTTTTTTCTTCCGTCACTCATCTTCAAATAAAAAGTTTTCGTTAAATGCAGTCCTGCTGGACAGTGCTTTGACAGCCTGTATAGCAACAGTGGTTATACACGGAGGGAAAGATGCGGAAATTTTGGGCTGCAAGGAAGTTGCCAGAACTGTTTTTCAACTGTTTCTTTAGGCGAACTGCCCGAATGGTAAATATATAAATACAAATAACACTTGAAGAAATTGCATGTCTCAAGTATTATCAGCCTCTCAGGTTTTATCTCCCCACAACACAATGAGCCCAGTTTGTAGGTGGGCTGGGGGATGCCCCACCACTAGCACCATGGGCTGTGCTGAGCTTTGCCAGCCAGTTGAGATCTCTCCTTTATTCCCATTGGATCCAGCACGTCATGCTGCCGAATCAGCTCATTTTGTTCATAAATAATGTGTTTCCAAGGAAGGTTCCTTTACTACAGCCAAGCATCTGGGGGTGCTCCAGCCTCACAACACACGGGTGGTCACACATAGGCTCCATAAAAAGGGGGTGTGGACAGTGTTAGGTGTTCTTCAGGCTGACCTCAAACCCAGAGCTGAAACTGGTGGGGTTTGACTGCTTGATGCTTGAGGTGGATTGATGTTTTCCCTTGCCTGTCCCAAACTGGTGCTCACCACCAGGGCTACAGCACAAAAGCGCCCGTGGGTGACAGAGGTGGTGAAGGCCAGCAGTGATGGAGATGTTGTTCCACCAGCACTCTCTTTCTCCTCCCATGCCTTCCCAGAGGGGCTGGGGCTCCCTGACCACCAAATACAGCAAATCCACCATGGCAACCTGAAATCAGTTCCAAAAAAGAGCCACAGAAATGATTCAGCATTTGGAAAAAAACTGTTTTGTAGTACAAAGTTCAGTCTCTGTAATTTAGTCAAATGAAAACTGAGCAATAGTTTAGTTATTGTCTACACATAATATAAGGGGTGGAAATTTTTGACTGTAGAGGGCTCTTTAAGCTCACAGGCTGAGGTACAGAAATATATGCTAGCTGCGAGCTGAAGCTAAAAACATTTGGACTAGAAATAAGCTGAAATTTATTAGTGATGAAAAAAAACTAATCCCCAGGACTTCCTTGCTTTAGAAATGTGTTGGATTCCGTAGCCCTCGAGAGCAGATTAAATCAGGGTGGAAAGGAATGGATAGTTCCAATTGGATTGTAAAGATAATTTTCATTTAAATTAGATACACTGTTTTGAAGAAATAAACTTGTTTAAAATGGCATTTGTTACTATGACAAGCTACAGTAAAACCTAGGTTTACTGTTATCTTGGAATAATTCAGATATGTAAAATAACACACTGCATCAAAGAGATAAAAGTGGTTTAAATTCCGTAACCCTTGGTTTTTAACATGTAGTCTGATGAAGCAACTTGAGTTTTGAAAAGTGCTCAGGCTGTGGAAACTTGTCACAAAACCATGCAATGCATTGCCTGCGTCATTTATTTTTAGGTTTAAAACTCCACAAAAGTTCATTATTTGCTCTCAGCCCATTGCAGGAACTCTGGGACATCCCACCCCAACACTGAGACCCCACTGGAGGGTGACAACCCGATGCCCTTTGGTTCCCTCAAAAAAACACTTGCCCTCTCCTTTTTCACAATGAGCATCCTGAGTTCGAATGATTTTGCCCATGGACGGTTCACGGCTTGCTGTCTCCAAGAGCACACGCACTGGCTCTGCAGCATTAAAGTGCTCAGCACTGAAGACCTCGTCCCTATTCATCAGATCTGGGTAGACATTTCTGCCAGGAAAAACAAAGAAAACTGCCCATTTTTTGAACAAGACACCTTAAAGCGGGTCATGTATCGTATAATTGAGGAAAGGTAGAGCTAAATGGAGCCAGAGCAGAGATTTCTTGGAGATGGTACAGTGAAAACACTCCCATGTGGAAAAAAGGAGAACTCTTTCTAAGAAGCTTTCCTCGGCGCTGCTGCTGAAAGGACCGTTGTGCCTCCATGTCACAAAGGGCAGTGGCTGAAGCAGGGTTTTTCATGGCGTCTTGCCTGTGCCTCAAGCAGAACCTGGCTCTCGGTGTGGCTTCGGGAGACAGATCTGTTGGCCAGATCCAGGGGAGAAATGACTCTATTAAAATATGGGTGAGAGAAAACGTAGCAACATCACTCTTGAGCCTAAAATATTTAGGTTAAATTTCCTCCAAAACCGTGCTAAGCCTTTTTCTGGCATGGACCTAGCAATGTCCTTCCAGGTAGCCCCATTATGTGTCATTCCGGATAGCACCAAAGGAACATAATTACATCCGGACTCAACATTGCCATTTTCTGATTAGCATGACAGCCATTTATCTAAGTATCTGGGCATGTTGTTTTCTCCTAAGGCTGGTAATTTGCACCAGAGACCATAAAGCCTTTCCTCGCTGTTACTGCATTTCCCCTCCCAGGAGCTCTCCGAACAAGGCACAGTTTGCCAATGCACATGAGGAATTAAAGCCCAGAGGATGAAGCTCAGCGGCTGGAACATAAGTCTCTAGTGCCAGGTGGGATGGTCTGGGGCACCTGAGACATCGGTATGGGGCTGGCAGATAGGAGAGACGACCTATGTGAGACCCCATCTTCTGTAGTGGAGGCCAGAGCTGGCAGCTGAGTGAGTCCAAAGGAGCACGTGGCGCGTGTGTTACGTCAACTGAAATCTCTTAAAAGCTATTAAAACTTGCCTGAGCTCTCCTCTGGTATAAGAACCTTTTATACAACATGAGGCTGCTCTGCAGCTGCCTTCCAGAGCAGAAGCTGGACATGGACCCTGCTCCTGGTCTTCATCTGCCCCGAAGTACCGTTGGTACGTACGGACCCCTGAAACAGGGAATGAGAATGAGCGTCCTTTGCAGGAGGGATGGACATTGCCTGTCTGACCCTGACACTCTGCAGTCTCCGCCACCTCCTCATAAGGATGCTTGTTTGAATAACACCTTTTCCATGAACAACTCTGTGACCTTTTCTATTTTTTAACATATATTCCAACCTTGTCTAAGATGTAATCACTGAAGTACCTTTGCCTCTTAAACAACCAATCCTATGCATTTCAGTTTTTCCCTGCTGTTAGTTGTTACTTCCTGATCTTTTTACATTTTTTATTGTTTTTTATGCTTCTCCCTCCCCTCCACCAAAGAAGAGGTTCAACGCAATTTATTAGTATATATAAGGGCAACAGCAATTTCGTTTCTGAAGCAGCAGAATGTGCTACCACTGCACTAGTGGTCACGTTTCCCAGTGGAAGGGGGGGGGATGCTGCACAGAGGGAGAGCAGATCTGTGCTCTGGATGCCCGCGGTCAAGCTGAGGAGGACAACCTTTCCTTGTCTTCCACTCCCTCTCACTGCCCGTCCCTGCCATTCCCTAGCGCTGGGCCATGGGCTGTTGACTCCTTCTCCCCAAAAGCCTGAGCTCTCCTATCTAATGATTTGACTCTGAATGACAGAGAGAGAAAAAAAAAAAAAAAAGAAAGAAAAAAA